>VZRS01004823.1:16622-50190 GCA_013398055.1 Ifrita kowaldi
GGAGGAGGAGGAGATGGAGGGCGACACCGGGGCTCGATTCGGGACGGATGACGGGGAGCTCGACTCGGACGACGACCGGGAGGTAAAGGGCGCGGGAGGGTGCCCGGGGCACGCCAGGCCCCGCTCCCGGCGTGCCCCGCGTGTGGTAATGGGCTTGTCATTATTTTTACTATTTTATTATTTTTGTTATTTATTTTAATATTTATTTTAGTGTTACCCGAGTTCACTTCATCTGTCTCATTTAAGTGAAGCCTTTACAAACTCTCGGCGTTGCTGAAAGGGTGGTAGACGGTGGCACGTGGGCGAAATGAATGGTGGTGTTGAGGGAAAGAAAGCCCTTTAGTCGGGCTTTGAGACGAGAGGAAACGGAATGTAAGAATCTAATGTGTCACATCTTTCAGACACATCTCAGATCGTCGCTATTGAAGAAATTTGTTCTTTTTTGAAATAGTATTATGCAGCCAAGAAAGCTGTTGTGGAAATACTTCTGTGCGTTCCTGATAGGCGTTCTTCATGACCAGAATTCAAAGCAGTGAAATCTCAGTCTTTACTGTAATATATATTTGTATGATCTCTAACTGTGTGTAGAAACAAGAGATGCCTGTCTCTTATCATACAAAGTCTCTATATGTTGATTTGGGACCCCGACACGATTTCTGAGCATTTTCAAATAATGGTGTTGTTTGCCACCACTATCCACTTCGAACTTGCTGGCTATGTGATATTTTTTTTGAAGAGTTTATCCAAAAGAACTTTTCCCAAGATGATTGTTTAAAGTTTTCTTTTTAGCTATGATTCATGAAACAAATTGGATTACTGTTGTCAAAAAGGTCAATTCAGAAGACTAGGTAAAAGTCTTTAGAAAAGAGCTGTAAATGAAGAGTGACTGATCTGTTAGGAAAACCCATTCCTGTAGCATATTGATCCCATTTTTTCCCCATGATTTTAAGGCTATGGTATTTTGGAAGCTGCAGTCAGGGAATTTCATGGCTTAGCCTGTGTATTCAAACTCTTACCAATTGTCTTTGTTTGCAGCGTATGATAAACCTGGCAGAGTTGACCCCCTACATCCTGTGTTCCATCTGCAAAGGTTACTTTATTGATGCTACAACTATTACAGAATGCCTGCACACCTGTAAGTATCTGTCAGTATTGTCTGCCTAAGGGTGTAGTTGCAAATTCAAACAAATTCAGCTGTTGAAATGTTCTGAGGTCGGAAAAATAATCCTCTGTTCAAAGTGAATGTGTGTTGTGTTTATTCTGTTCCTTAAGCGAGATATGTTTGTGGGTATTTTAAGCATCAGAAAATGATTAAATCAGTCATGAAGTCAGCTTTCCATTTTAAGAAGGAAGATGTAGGAAAAGATAAAAGCCCAAGTAAGATAAAAATAGAGCTACTACGTACATTTTCTTAATTATTCTTTTTTTAAGTAGGCTCACACAATTTGACTGTATAACTCAGAAAAGAAAGTTGAGTGGCTCTGCTTTTAATGGATTAGAAAGTTTCCTAAGCTGTTGTTGATGTGAGCTTATAAATTCACAAAACCCCATAAGGGCCTGTGTGGAAGTACTGGTTCAGATAAAGAAAACAGTGCTCTGCACCCACGGGACAGTTTGTCCATAATCTGATGAATGGAAATAGGTGGGTAATAACAAACTGATTTCAATGTGCTTGTCTTGTTATTTTCCCCCTCAATCCTAGTGCTAACAGTTTTTCCAGTGCTAGCAGAGCTGTTTTCCCTCAAAACTAATAAAACACTTTCTGTGAAGCTGACTCTTTCATACACACCCATGTTCCTACCTGAATCCAAGAATCCTGGTTTCCTAGACCTCCCAAGCGCTCACACTGCATAAAGGGAAAACTTTCTTTCTCTCTCTCTCTCTCTCTCTTTTTTTTTTTTTTTTTCCCTTTCTGGGGCACTACTCACTAGTTTGTTCTAGAGCATGAAGTATTCAGCACAGTTTGCAATTTACGAAGAGGCACAACTGTTAGTAAGGACAGCATAATGTTGCAGATGCAACTGTGGGGGTGTCTTAGAACTTTCCTGGTAAATGTCATGGAAAAGTTTCCTCTGTTCAGACTGATAGGGAGCTGACTTGATAGTAGGTTACTTATTCTAGGTATTTCCACTCAGTAGCTTTCCTTCCAAAGTTTTAAAGGATTTGTAAAACGCAATGAAAAAGGCAGAGTTATGATTTCCTACCTTGTTTCTACTGAAACTGTTTTTCAGTAGAAAGGGTGTTTTTCAGCAGTCAGTATTCTGTCTTGAATGAACTCACGTTCTACATACACTCACCCAGGCATCCATCAGATTAGGAGTGTTCAGTGACTTCATTTTGTCTCTGACCAGTTTTGTATGGCAAGTCTGGGTGTATTTACCCCTTTTCCTTGAACAGATGGCACTGTGTTCTGGACATGTGACTCCTACGGGGTTTCTTTTCTTTATAGTTTGTAAAAGCTGCATCGTGAGACACTTCTACTATAGCAACAGATGTCCAAAGTGCAATATTGTTGTACATCAGACACAGCCCCTCTATAATATCAGGTAATAAATTTGTCCCATTTTTAAAGATTTGCTACTTGCTTTTAAATGTTTTGTTTTACAGACTTGTAGTGCTTTCCTATTTGAAACAAAGGAATGGTTACAAGAAACACATTGTGTTCTTCATTACTATAAGTTTCTTCTCAACAATTAAGATAAAAATACTGTCTTTATTGTTTTATCTGGTTTGTATCCATTTCTAGGGTTTGTTACCCCTGCTCTGGGTATTTTTATGCATTTGCTCAGTGTTACAGGTGATACAAACACTTAACTATTTGCTTTGATTTCCTTTCGAGATGAAGCCTTGTTGGCGTGTTCTATTTATTAACTCAAAAAATTGAGTTTTTGTTTCTTGAGCTGCTCATGAGGGGCGGTGCTTTAAACTTTGTGTGGCTTCTGTTGGAGCTCTGCTGTCAGGATGAGTATTTAGAGAGATGTGGAGTTGCTGCTCTGCCACTCCATGTGCATCTCATTTTAATGTTGTGTTTGGCATCTTTGTTACAGTTTAACAAAACCATTTTGTGTTGCACCAAAGACTTTTCTTTTTTTTTTTTTTTCCTATTTCATAGGCTGGACCGACAACTGCAGGACATAGTCTATAAATTGGTTGTCAATCTAGAGGAAAGTAAGTCCTTTTCTTTATTATATTAGTATATTGAGATTGAAAAGGACAGAAAACAGAGTAATTCAAAGCTTGTTTCTACTCTGGACTCTTTAAAATAGTTTGGCTATAAGTTGTAATGAATTAAGTGTGACAACTGGCATCTTTCTGGCTGCTAAATGCTATTTTGGGTAGTAGTGTGTACCTTATCTCATGAAACACAGCTGTCACTGTATCCAGATGAACATCCAAATAATATTTCATAGTCATTCTTTTTACTTTAGTAGAACTATATTATATCATTCTGTGTAAAAAGTTCACTTGGCTCAGTCAAAAAAAGTTGCTAAGACTGACTCTCTCAAATGCTTTTACTTTTTCCTCACTGCCATGTTTATTTATCTGATTTTAGATGTGTTCACTGTCTCATCTCATTTACCTTCAAAGTTGGGAGCCAGTGAATCTGCACAGACCCCTTGGGTGGGCTGAGTGAAGTATATAATCTAGGGGATATGTATGGATTATAGATGGTATTGCTGTTTGTACCATGAATATATATGTAAAAAATATATGTATATATAAAAATATACATCAATATAAAAATATAGTTTAAAAGAACTGTGTTCTACGTGAACATGGTATAAAAATACCATGTCGTGTCATGAGGCATGACAGCCAGAAGGATACTTCTTGCAGCTACTTCAGTATTATTTATGGCCAGATTCTCTGATTTCCTCCCAGTTTTTACTAACAAAATTTTAGTCTGAGTTTCTTAAGTGTCTCATCCTCATGCAATAGTAGTGATGGTGAAGGTCTGTAGAAACTTGAAAAGTTTTTACTGTTCTAACCATTGAAAATTGGTCTGTGAGAATGGATATTCTCAGCGTTTGAAACATTTCAATCTGTATTGTGCATTTTTTTCAGGAGAGAAGAAACAAATGCATGACTTCTATAAAGAAAGAGGATTAGAAGTGCCCAAACCAGGTGAGCTGTAATTGCTTTAAGGAACACTGTTAAGGAAATACTTACCATATAATTTATTTTTAAGGGCTTTCTTTAAAATGTTAGCTCACAACTGAAGATGGAAGTAGTATTGGAAATACAGGATTTTTAGTTATCTGGATATTATGAATTGTCACAGATCTCAGGTTACAAAAATAGATGAATTGGCAACACTTAAACCCTGATCATGGTTGAAAATTTTTAAACTACATATTTTGCTTACAACCAGGAAATATATAGAAAATGTGCATTAATGTAATTTTCTGGCTGTTAATAAATATTAGACATTACAACGGAGTACAAATGAGAGCTTCGAAGTCTGCTCAACAATGGGGAATTATCCTAATTATTTTGTGTCTTCCTATCAAACAAACAAAACTCTTTGGAAAGTGCCATGCTGAAAGCTATTAAAATTCTGATTCAGATACGCAGCATGGAATGTAGGAAGAGCTGATTTAGTAATAAAAAAAGAGGATGAATTGCATGAGCCTTTTTACCTGGTGAGCTATTCTGTTTTGCTCAGTGCATGTCAGTATCTTATGCTACTTTTATTTCAAGTTATCTTTGCATTTTGGCTACTTGAATATTTTAGCTGTCCCACAGCCAGTTCCACCGAGCAGAGGAAGACCTCGAAAAGTTCTGGGCTCGGTGTTCCGGATCCCACCAGAACTTGACATTTCCATACTTCTGGAGTTCATTGGGTGAGTTGTGGGCAAATGTAAGAGCAACTGACTGACATGAGGGTGCTGCTACCATGTGTTGGACCATTAACTGGCTCTTGGTTTTCATTAAATGTGCATTTCTTCCATCTCAAATAGCAGTGGGGAGCCAGTTTTAACTTACAGTGCAATAGTGACAGCCCGGTATGCACAGGTAGATGATGCAGGTAATTAAAAGTTTAAGATGTGTCTGCCTATAAAAGTAGCTTCCTAGGAAGTAAAATTTTAAAATTTAGGTATGTTTTATTTTTAGCAAAGTAGTGCTGTCTCAGTAAGCTGAACAGAGAAATCCCTGTCAGTTCCAGTCCCTGATCCCTGTAGGTGGCAGTACCGTTAATGCTGGATGTGCTCGGAGCAAGCACTCAGCAGCTTTCAAATAATAGAAAGTTTTTAGCATTGTGAATCCACGTACCTGCCTTAGTTTCAGTGTCCATTTTCTTCATGCCTGACTTGCAGACGTCAATTTAGACCTCAAAGCTAGTAAACTTGTATCTGCCTGAGAAACAAGATGACTTTTGAATCTGTCTTGTTATATTTGGTTTTTTGGTAGTTTTATTTTAAACTTTCAGCATTGGCAGCAAAGCAGGTAATACTGTGCAAATAACATCTATACCATGTGGAACCATCCCCCCTGGTTTTGTTGTTTATATGGAGGGAAGCACAGAATGTTTCTAACAAAAAAAGATGATGGCTTAACAGCGTCTACTTTGTATTTTATTTTAGTGGCTTTTTTAACCTTTGCTATTCTTTGATAATTTATACGGTCAAAATCAAAGAGATTGTCTTGGCAATGAGAGATTAATAAAGCATTTTGGATAAAGAAAACTTGGAATAGATTGGACCAGCCAGAAGAAATTGTTACTTTGAAAGTCTGACTGTCTACATTGTGTCTCTACAGTATATAGTGTGGTCACCCGTGGCTGTGGACTGTATCAAAGAAAATGACAGCTGTGGTGGAGAAGAGTTTTTATGTTTGTTTTGTAGTTCATGACAGTTTTACTTAGCTCTGTCTGATATCAGGTGCATATTTAGAGGTGGAGATACTCAATCGCAGTAACTTGAAGTGCCATGTTAATGTGTGGTCTGCACAAGCGTTACATTTATTTGCTATAGCAAATGGTCAGCTGATTTATAGCAATGTTGGATTTTTTTGCCATCTCCAGTGCAATGAAAATACTGCATTGTTTTCTCTCTCATACATGCATACTTGCTAATGCAATGCAAGAATAATGAAATGTCGTGTATTTGCCTTAATTAATTGAGAATTTACACATTGCGCTACAAGAATGAGATGTGGAGTGTAGATGATCAGTGGTAGATCACCTCCTCAGGCTGTGCAAATCAGTGAACCTTGGCTGCAGCCAGCTGGAAATGTGGTCATTTACGATCTCTGTGTGTATTTCACATTCCAGAGAAACACATGCTGCTCCCCTGAGTTCCTGGAGAGCATTAGCATCACTATTGTCATATGAACAGTCTGGAAGGCCAGCATCTAGCCCAGAGAGCCCCTTAGGTGGTTGGGTGTGTCCTGTCAGTAATTTCTTAGGTACTGTCTGTTAAAGTTCCAAATATCAAGGATTATGAAGTATGGATGTTTTGGCAGCATCAATATTGCAACCTACTCCTGTGAAAATTATTGTTATGTTGTGTTTAAAAATGGCTTTAGGCTGTGTTGGTTTTTATTCACATTTTACGTAGACAAACCTTAAGATCATAAATAGCTGAATTCACAAGAAAAATGGAGCAGAAAAATAAAGGGTAGAAGAAAAAGATATATAAATTCAGTCTAATATTATTTCATGTATAGCAGTTTAATGAAAGGAAGAGTCTGAGTTGGGAAAATAATTTTGATATGCAAGACTCATAAATCAATAAGTCACTGTTATAATAAAGAGCTTGAGGATATTAATAACTATTATTCTTAGTAATATTGACTATTTACTCTTTTGTTTTTTCAGAGCTAATGAAGGCGCAGGGAATTTTAAGGTACAAATATGATTAAATTTTTCTCTTATGGTTTACTTCAAAAATAATTATAACCCGAGTATATTTAATTTAGTTTGGTTTTCTTATGCTGAGTGCAGCTGGAACTTTCATCAGAATAATAATAACCAATCTTGTATTACAGTGTATTTCAAACCTATTTTTGTATAACATCACACCTACTGAGCATTTTTTTCTTTTTTTATCCTTATATTTCACTGTATTTTTTCATCATCTTTTTTCATCTTCAGTATCACCTCCTATCCTTTCTGTCTCATATTTGCCCTTCTTTCTGCCTTGTTGTTTATCCTGGGTTTTTGGGCCACACAAAACATAGGGCTGTTTAAAACATTTAAATCAGTTGCTGATGATTTTTTAAATGTTTAAACAGCATCTGGAGTCTTTATATATATTTAGTCCTTTCCCTTCGAGGTAATCTGCAAGTAGATCAGAGAAGGGTCCAAAAATGTAAGCTGTCTCTCTCTGTTATTGGGCTGTCACTTGAGTTTGGAGTTTATGAGGGATTAGTGCCCAAACCTTTAACTTTAACTTAAAATCTTTATTAATTCTGTACAGCCTTTGGAAAAGAAGTTTGTGCGTGTTTCCGGGGAGGCAACAATTGGACATGTGGAGAAATTCCTCAGAAGAAAAATGGATCTAGACCCTGCTTGTCAGGTATGTCACTCGCTGTAGCAGTCACAAGTTTTCTGTGCTTTGGACACACATTTCCATTGTTCATTAGATTCTAGAAGTAATGTTAGGGTTTTTTAATGCAGTAAGGATTAAAAAATTAATTGTTTGAAATGTTGTGTTCCACAAGGAACAACTCTTCTAACTCATTTGCAACCTGTTCAGGTTTTCATAGTACCATACTAATTGGACAGAATTACTAAAGTGCCATGTAAAATTTCACCTGATGAAATTCAAAGCCAAGAGATTCTGCTGTTAAACTGGACAGGAAAGTGGGAATGTGGGAGCATGCAAAGGCAGAGACAGGTGCAAGCTGAATAATAGTAAAATTTAACTGAAGGCAAACAAGGGCTAAGAAAGAATTATACTGTGGATGGATGTGTTGAAATGAAAGGTATGAATGCAAATACAGACACTTTCCTCCAAATAAGAATTGAAAGGAGCAGAATATGGTACAAAAGAATTCAGCTTCATATTTCTCAACCATTTTGAGAGGAACTGCATTTCAAAACCAGTTTCCAGTTCTTCAGTGTGTTTCAGCAGCCATTCAGTTGAGAAAGTGGAGGAGTTCTGTAATGTGTAAATAGGTCTTAAAGCTGTCAATTCCTGGAAGACCAAGCTGATGCTGATGTGAATAGGCAAATGGTAGAAGTTAAGTGCTGGGTTTGGAGTTAAGACTGGTTTCATACAGCAGTGGCTGTGGGACGATACAGCATGACTGTGTGCCTCAGTAATGAGTATTCATGCTGCTTACCTTTTCAGTGGTGACAAAGCAAATCAGGTATAAATTATTCATCCTGCAGAGGAATTAATGTATTTTCATTTGCGGGCTTCCTCTCAGCGAGAGTCTGTAGCTTTTACATGGTGGTGACTCGATATTCTAAACAGATAAATGTATCCTCAAAATGAGGCTGGAGAAACTTCTTGAATTAATTGAGTTGTTTATTTGAGGGGAAGGAATTGGTTTGTTTGTTTGGATTTTCTTAAGTAGTGTATCAGAATCTCAATTTTCAGGAACACTGAGCATCTGTCATGGAAACTGCAGGTATCCATCCTTCAAAATCAACCTGGACCCATGTGTTGGGTATCTTTCAGATTTTACAGTCTTGAGATCATCCATTAGAGATAACTTGAGATTTTTTCTCCCATGAATTACTTTCTACTTGGACTTTGCCAGACAGGTACAATCCCCTATTGGTGCATAAATGTTATTGCATCTCAAAAGCTGATGAGTTCGTAGACTTCCTTTCTCAAGATGTTGCTTGATGCTGAGCCAGTCACTCCTGTCTCCCCTGGTATCTAGTTTGCCATTGTGGTGTAAGGCACAATCATTGACTAGTTCTAATCTCTTGGTCTCTTCTGTGCAAGCCCTGCCTGTTTGGAGGAAATGTTAAATCTTCTTTCTTCTACAGACAGATGCCTTGGCTGCCTTTTTTCCCCCATCTTAAATGATGTGCTCCCATTTTTTTTCAGCAAGTATTTTTTTTGGTCATTAGAAACCTGCAGTTGATTTTTATGCCCCAAGTCATGACTGTTTTCTTGAAGATATCCAGGCTTATTTTTAAAAAACTAAGGAATTAGGGAAATGAAGCTGGAAGTATTTCTTTCTAGCCTGAGTTGATAATTTCTTTGTCATATAGGGACTAAGATTAAAGGAGTGTATGTACTGAGCTGTTACTTTCTCATGGTAGTACACAGAACTGAAGCTGATGGTTTGTTGGTAAACAGGCGGAGTGAGAGGGATGTCAGATATGTCTTTGAAGATTAATAAATCTAATGAAACATGTCTTGCTCCAGCTTCCCAGGATGGCTAATAAAACAAACTGTAAAACAAAATTAAGGAGAACCTGATGGTGAATTTGCACGGGCAGAAGAATTTAGAGAACTAGGTTACAAACCATATGTGCAAAGAATTTAAATGTAGAAGATTCTTTGCTGCTGTAGAAATTTGGAAGTGTTGAGGACTGCAGTGGTTCATTTCCTGTAGGCTTCCCCAAAGTATGTTAAAGAAGAAATAGATACTAACTTTGGACAACAAGCACTTCCTTTTAATATTGCTTCTTTAGTCTTAATTTCCAACTCTCTTCATTATCTAAAATAATCCATTTTTATGTAAAATGTATTGAGTTCGTTGTGTTTAGCTTGGAACTAGAGTCCAAGAATTAGATTTCCGTGGGAAGATAGGAAGTTTCTTTCAGAAACATGTTTCAGGCATATTGAGCTAAAATGCACTACATTTGCAGTACTTTTTCTTACATTTATCTACAGAACATTTTTGCAACAGTGTTGAATTCTGTCTTACTTGGGACTCGAAAATATTTGACTGTAAGGAAGGCACAGAGTATTTCCTCCTTTTTCTCCTCAGTAAAAATTGCAGTTTTGGTTTCATTGTTGAAACTTCTCTTAAGGACACCAAGTGTGGTTGTTTTGTGAGTGCAGGCAGCTCCTACTGAATATCAGCTTAGTTTGACAGTCTGCAAAAGTACTGCTTGAGAATGTTTCAGTCATTCCCTGTTAGAAATTTGGTGATCAAGTGATAGAAGGCATGTTACCCACCCTCCTGAACTCCTGACTCTGTTTGGACATCTCTGACTTAATCTTTTCATGTGGAATATGAGCTGATACTCGCCCTTCTTCATTGACCTGCACAAGTGCAATGGATTTAGGTTAATGAAAATGGGAAATAAGCCATCTGGCTCGTGTGGGACAGTATATATAAAAGTCTAAAAAGCAGTTTTGAAGTTACTGCCTTTGTTCTTTTTTTTCTACTCTGAGGCTTCAAATTGCTTTCAGACTTCTATATTTGTGTTTGCAAATGGATTATGGTCTAAATTCCCTAGTTTATCTGAAGGTTAAGGCTTCATTTATTTTTATCTATCACTTGAGCTGGCAGACTGTAGTTTACTCTTTCTGATGCTTTGTTTTGAACTCTGCTTTGGGCAACAATTAATTTTCTGTATGTGTTTTTGTATGCTTCTAATTACAAGATCTCTCTTGAATATCCTTGCTGGAATTTGTTGGGAGAGGGTGAAAATAATTTTTTAGAAACTGGAATTGCCAGTAATAGCTAAGTAGGTAACATCCAATAGGAGCTAAATACAGGTTGTGGTGTTTGGAACCCAGTAGGTTCTTGCCTTTGACATCAAAAGTTTTCTTCAGAGTGTGATTTCCTTTAAGGTCCTCCTGTAGCAGCAGCAGTATTCCTTCTTGCTGTTTCTTCTGTAAGGATGAGAGAAACTGCTGAAAGACTTGCAGCTCAGCTGCTTGAAATTCATTAACAGAGCTGATGGAACAGAAATGTTTTGTAACCAGGTGTGCATTCCTGAAAGTGTGTGTGTGAGCTGCAGCCTTGGGGGAGATTGGAAGAAAGGACTCTGTGCTCCTACAGTGTAGTTGTTGGTGCAATTTCTTTATGCCAGTCTTAACCCTGGAATAAAAGCATCCAGGGCATTTGGAAAGTAAACAGCAGCTAGAGGAAATGGGAAATTCTGACAGCTTTTTGAATAACTTGCCCAGATACTCATGTCAGTCTCTAAAACTTTGTGTTTTCCTTGTCCTTCCCTGGGTAGTATGAGTTAGTATAGAAGCTACTGATTGAAGTCTACTGCTTTCTGGGCCAAATCCTCCCTTGGGATGTGTCTTATGTGAGGTGTCCCTTACATGAACTTTTTCTATTTTTATTTCTGTCTTACTTAGTGAGCATGAATTTATAATTGTCTGTTATGGTGGCTGTTAAAGAAATAGCTCTTAATAGCAGACATGCCACCTAAAGAAAAGAAATGGCATAATGGAAAGCCTACTTAATTTTAATAAGAATTTGAACAGAAGTGACTGAGTATTCAGCAGATCCACCTTCATGCTTCCTTTCTGCAAAATGTCAAGCTACAGTTACTGCTGTCTCAGGCAATCAGTACTAGTTGGCTTCAATTTCACCAGTCATTTGAAATTTCAGTAAATTCATAGCACTTGTGGTGCTGGTGCCTCTTTTGTAATGGAACATATTAATTCCTGTATGACACAAGGATTCCTCTGAGACACATTTCACAACGTATTTTCACACTGATCTGGGATTTTTTTTTTTCATTGTATGTTTTATTCTCTTGTCCTTACAGAATGAATCCTAGCATAACAATTAGCAGGCAGAATTTCAGGCTTTGGTGCTGGAACTAGGAGATTCAGCATTTGGTATTCAGAGAACTCTAATACAGTAAATGTGAAAAACTCTTCTCAATTTATTATTAGACACTGGCTGTTTAATGACTGCCATTTGAAACTGGAGCAGCAGGTACAACAGTGGGATACTTTCAAACAAGCATTCTAATTCTGTTTTGAGAGATTGTCAGCAGCTGTGACTGTCTGTTTGCATCCTGTAATGGTCAAACAGATTAGATTTTCTATTTCTGTAGAATATATAAAACATTTATGTGTTATGTTTCATTGGGAGCAGGATTGAGTTTCCCGTGCCTTATGGTATTAAAATTGTAGAAGTAAGCTTATAAAGCAAAAGTAATTAAACTTGTGTCTTTGGAAAGCAAAGCAGTCATGTCTGTCTTCCTGCAGTAATAACTGTAGAGGTTAGAATGCATGGAAGATAGCAGAAATAACTGCAGCCAATTTTCCAAAAGAGAAAGAAATATATTTTTCAAGTGCTGTGTTAAAGACATCAAAAGTTGATGTTAAATATGTGAGTATATATGGATCAATATCTAATCAGTATTTACTCTTATGCCCACACAAATTTTTACTTCCTGTCTTCCGTGTAGAAGCTAAAAGCAGAAGTACTGCTAAACACTTTACATCTTTTGCACATTAAGAATCAAACATGAAGAGAATATTCTGCATCACTCTCATACAATACAGATGGTGCAGTAAATTAGTTCTTTTTGAGCCTCTGAGGAGTAGAATTCCCACATTCCCAAGTCTCAGAACAATGTGGTCTGCCAGCATAAATCTTACTAAATCTCTTCATGAAGAACAAGAGAGAGGTAGTGGGTCAGCTTGCAGAAGAAGATAAATCTGGAGGAGTGGAATAGCTGCAGCACAGAGTGCATCCTGTGGTGGAAAGTGGCTGTATAAGACAATACGTCATGATATTGCAGTGTGCTCCCGGACTGCTGCAGGGGCAGAGCTTAGGCAGTTTCCCTGCAGAAAGCTGTGGGACAGCTCATTGTCAGTGCTCCTAACTTCAGTTTTGAGGTCTTATCAATTCACACACGAGAGCACTCTCGTTTCCTTATCTAGAAGTTGCTCATAAGGAAAATATAAGCAAGCTGCAGTTGAGAGAGAAAAACAGTGCTGTGTCATCTTATCTACTTTGGAACATTTGAGACTGAATTTACATTATGCACAGTAAATCCATGGTAACTTTATAGAAGAGCCTATTTTCCACAATAGTCAAGGCGAGGAATTCAAAATACCTGATTATGGTTTGTGTTTTCCACAAAATTATTATTTTTGGGGGCGGTTACTAAACAAAAGTGCCTCCTGTGGAATTGCAGGCACCACTGACAGAGTTCAGCTGCAGCAGAGGACAGTGCATGGAGCTGCTGAGTATGCCCTGCAGCTGCACCCCAGGAACACTGACTGAGTGCGTGCTGAAGGAGGACTGTGTGGTGTCACTGCTGACAGTGGCATGCACCAAGATGCTCTTTTCTATTAAGACACTTCTTCCAAACAGCTGTATTAAGTGGAATTAGTCGTGTGTTTCCTCTTTGAGATAAGAATGAGGGTGGCAATGGCTCATTTTTTTGTCGGTGGCACAAAAAAGTTTCCCTCTTCTGCAACTGATGAACGACTCCAGATATTTGTGTGATTGTTTTAATACGTGATCTAAATTCCCATTAAATTCATCCCAGCTATTACTAAATAGCTTGTTTCAGTGGACACCCCAAACTGAGTGAAACAATAAACTGTCCTCTCTGTTCAGCAGTGAGCCCAGGTCAGGGCCATGAGAGGCACTAGGGCAGTGCAGTAGTGCCGTGAATGCTAAATGCATTTGGACAACAGAGGTGAAGATGGTTTCAGTGTCTAACATGATAGAATTTAACTCTGCTAATAAAATTGAAAGGGCTTGGCGACTGTTTTGCTACTCCAAAGGTAAGTTGGACTTCACCATGCTTGTGTTTTTTCACAGGTGGATATAATATGTGGTGATCACCTGCTGGAGCACTACCAGACACTGAGGGAAATTCGTCAAGTCATAGGAGAGAGTGCAGTACAGGTACGTGGCAGCTGGGGCTTTGTTCCAGGTTTTCTGTTTCAAAACAGAAGACTTCTCTCTTAAGCTCTCAGGTAGCACCAGCTTGTCTGAAAAATTCACTTAGAAAAATCTCTCCAGCTTATGCAAAATTGGTTTTATCTTGGTTAGTAGAGTTGACAAGTGTACCATGTTCTTACTGGTCTCAGGATGTTCTGGATATGAGGGGTTTGTGTTGGGGCTTGTTTTGGAGGTTTTTTCCCCTCCAAAACAAGTTGCTGTCTTATCAGTGATAAATTGTACCAGACATTCCTTCAATTAACATTCCTTGTTTTTCCTCTCTGGCAATTGCATCTCTGCAGGAAATCAGAAGACAAATCCCAAATAAGGCTATCCTTGTGACAGGGTCAGGAGAATAAACTTGCTCAAAAAAACACAAACCAAAGGTAGAGGGTAATGAATGCAGTAAATATGCTTGATACATGTTGTATTGGTTTTGGTCACAGCATGAGTTTATGGCCAGCTATTTCTTGTTGATAACTTGCTGTCTTTAGTGTTGCTGGCTTTGCAAATAAGAATACATTTTTTAAAAAAATTCTTTGTGACTCTTTTCAAAGCATCTTTAAAGGATCATGCTGTTTTAGAAGTGCTGCAAAAACAACGAAGTACTCTTGTCAAGTGCATAGTTAGAGATGTAAAATTATGATTTATGGTAAACTGTATATTAATCTAAACTTGAAAGTCTGAAAAGTTAATTTAATACAGTGTGAAGAAATAGGATTGCATTGGTATTTTACTTGGAAAGCAATCTTAGCAGATAGCAGAAGGGCTAAAATAATAGCAAAATCAGCTCTCTTCACTTATTTGTGCACACACATGCACAAACCTTTACATTTAAAATTCCTGCTGACCTCTCTTATGCTACAGGAAAGCTTTTGTGTTGGGGGCATGAATTGAAAAGCTGATTTTGAGGTATCTTGGGCTTTGCATCACTTGTACCCGATTTGAATCACTAGGAGGGGTCCCAGAGTCAGGGCAGAGGTATTTGGCTCATGTTAGTGTTGGCAGACATTAAAAGTCTGTGAGGCTTGTGCTGTTTCTGCAGTTGAAGGGAATGAATGCCACATCTGATGCCTTAGCTGTTCTATAATAGCATGAAGAAATGAAAATGTAACCTAACCCAGTTTGGGGAGCAGGGGATAGAAACTGGGAGGAAGTGGGTACTGGTAACAAACTTGTTTCTAACCTTATGAATCACTGTAAATAAATTCAGGAATCAGCACATAGTGATGGAAGTGGCCTCTGCTAAAAGCCTCAGTAAATGGCAGGGGGATGATGTATTTCTCAGTCCGTGGGTATAGTCACATATATGATTTTGGACTTGAACTTAGCACGAAAGCTTTTCATGTATGAGAAATGCTCTTGGGGGAGCACTTCAAGGAATACTGCATCAGTTTCATTTCTTGTCAGAATTGGGTCTGCCTGATTGATGTTTAGTGATGAAGTACCAGTCAGCAGCTCCACAAAGAGAGCAGCTGTCTTGGGATGCATTCTCCAGTGATGTTTCAAGTCTCATTTATTACCAAATCAGTGTGCTAGCAGTTAATTCTCTCAAGGCTTCTCTACTGGACAAACAAACAGAAAAAAAATCTTGGCTTTTTGTGAAGTCTTGTCATTTCACAGTCACTTCCGACAGGAAATTTGAAAGACCAGGCTCATCCTTAATTTCTCTTCATTTTGTTAGAAAACCTCTTGGGATGCCAAATAGTTACAATAGGAATGTTGCTTCTTTTTTGATACTGAAGTAATTGTGACATTTTCATATTCTTTAGTCTAACATTATATAATTTTTTAGAAATCAAGACGATGCGTTTCTAGGATTAAAAAAACCTTGGAAAATATTTTTAGATAATCACCCATGAAAAAAAATCCCAACAGACAGGTCAAGTCTAAAATGGTGAGAGTTGTTTGTTTCTCACCAGGATCTGAAATTCAATAAGGAGCACAGTTGTCCTGGCCAGTGAAACTACAAGTACAGAGGAACGTTTGATGAATTTTACATTAAACTCCAAGGGCATCTTGTGCCTTTGTAACTTTCCAGCCTTTCCAAATCAGTGTTGGAGCTTGGAATGTCCCTAACAGCTCTCACCAGGATGCTGAGACACTGTTCAAAACTGCTGCTGTCATTTACAGATTTCTGAGGTTCGTTGTAGATGCTTCATGCAAAGAAAACTGCTTCAGTAACTACTACTGCAGGAGAAAGTCATTTAAAGGAATAAACATTGGGCTCTCTTATTTAGATGAGTACCACCACTGTTAGAGGAGAAAAATAGCTGCTATTCTGAGTCACATTTTTCACTTGCAAGTTCATTCATGTCAGCAGTTATTCTTTTTGCTGGGAAAAGTGATTATAAATATGCAGATAAGTTTGTCTTTGGCAAATATATTAATTTTAACATGCATTCTTTGGTAGCATTTGCAGTGCAGCATAACGTATGTTGTGTGTGATTTATTTTTCTGGACCATAATCACTGCTGGGGGTTTTAGTGGCTTTTACTTACACTGAATGGTTCTTAAGACTTGCTTGTGAAGATTTGGGGTGTTGTATTTGTGTTGGGTTTTTTTTTTCCCTAGTGACTAGCACTGTGTAGTGATGCCTTAGAGCCTGATTAAATGAAAGTCTCCTGGAGGTGCAAGCTAGCAGGATTTTAGCTCTTCTGGATACATTTCTGCCTTTGCAACAAGCGTGGGAAGACCAAGTGTGATCTGATGATAAAATAAATATTCCTGATATTGGCCCCATAGTAACCTGTTAGGGTTGTTTTAATTGGAGTAAATAGGCAACTAATTTTAGTGGTTGAATGTAAGCAATTAACATGTTCATTTCTGAGTAGTTGATAGAAGGCTAAAAAAGAATCAGGAATAAATCTTGTTTAATCTTGTAGATGTCAAGATATTTTGACATTTCTGAAATTGGGTGGTTGGTTAAAACTTCCTAATTAGATGAAAGTACGATTTCTAGCTCTGTTTAGGGCAAAACCATAAAAAACTCACTGACAGAATTTATATAATAAGAAACAACTTTGCTTTTTTTTTTTTTTTTAAACAGTGTAAAACTTGTGGAATTTACTGCAAGGAGTGATCAAAGGCACTTACAGAAACTTTTAAAAGCTCAGTTTTGTTACCAGGCATTGAGATTTGCCTGTAATTAAGAGTTTGATCAATTATCTGAGGAAGGAAGCTTGTTATTAACTAAATGGGAATATAACTTCTTCCCTAAATTACCTTCCTCCCTTCTGCTGCACAAGTGCAACCTGATCCAAGCTGCTGGTTATTTTCACTTGTCTAAAACTGGGCCTTCTCAGAGTTCTGCATCACTGGTGGATATAATGAGCTCACACATGGGAAAAGCTAAAAGGAGTAGCTTCCTTGATGTCCTTGGCCCTTGGCACAGAGGTTTGGCAGATTATAATGGTCTCTTTGTAGCTCTCACCTTTTTGGAACCCAATGCTATTGTGCTATTTTTTGGTCTCCTGAGCTAGGCAGCAAGAGCTGTGCTCTAATTTAATTACTGTGACCTTCTAGCACACATTTCCTATGGAAGTGTTTTACTCTTTGCTGTGGGGTTATTGCATTTGGAAAGTGGGGCACTTTTTGTTGCTGCTGCTCTTAGAACGTCGAAAGGGGTGTATTCTCTGATGTTTTGGTCTGTCAGTTCCACTCTAAAGTTTATAGTTGGGTGTAACAGGTGGGATCCTTTGCAATTTTTTAGGGTCACAAATGTGTGTCAAAGGACACTCGAGAGCTTTGCTTTTCTTTTGTGCCTGTCTGAGTTAGCCTTGAGATTTGTAATGAGCAGTGAGAGCTCATTCTCTGTTTGGACTTCCTTTTCATAACAGTATCTAGAGAAAGCAGCTGAACATAGATAGAAATGTGTAATACTTTACAAGTGAATAATTACAGAGTAAGAAGTGCCAGTAGTGAAGTAACTCTCAGCTTCTCTTTGTAGAAAAGGAGTTGCAGTGGGTTTGGCCTTGGGTTAACAGGGCTATTTCCTTTAAATGTCCTACTGCCAAATGTATCATTTGAAAACTATTCATCAAAGAATACATTGTAGCATTTTCTTCTTGTATAAATATTTCTTTTCTATAAGAAACTGGAAAATAGAGGAAAGACTGGTTTTGACCACATTTTTTCTCCAAAAAATAGTTTTGAATGTGTCTTATTTTCTCTTTTGAAGGAACTAACAGGCACAAAGTGTAAGTACCTTTGGGAAAGTATAGCAACGTTTTTATGTGCCAAGAGGTTCCTGAGTAACCTCTTAGAACCTGTTGTACCTGACAAGAAGTGAAGACAATCAGGCTTCTCTCTTCATATTGCAATGCTGCTATCCCAGTTTATGCTAGTCACCTGGGAGTTAAAGCTCCTGTCTCCTCCTGTATCCTTTCAGGAGTTAGCAATGGATTCCTGGTTATTAACAGGATGAGAAGATGAAGAAGTTAGTGAGTTGGTACTAATACATTGTCTCACATCCTGTGTGTTAATAGATAAAAACATCTGAAGCGAAATATGATAGAAGCTCTAACATGTCAGTTGGTACTAATGTAGTTCTCTCTTCAAAAGAAAACTTTCTTTAAAGTCTGTCCATATAAACAGGTGTAATGCAATGTCAGGTTCCCAGTGGATCTGTGGTGGAAGCAGACTAAGTGCTAGGTCTTTCAGCAGCTGTGTGTGAATTAAGTGACATGTCAGACTGGGTCAGAAGTGTCCTGTTCCACAGGTGAAAGGTTTTGTTTTATTACGTCAAGCAGTCTTTGAAGAGGAGAAACATGAGTTAATAAACTAATAGTTTGTCATTTCGAGGTCTTTTAATCCAATACTATTACTTAATAAATGTAAGTAGTAGTGGTCTGGACTCTTCTACTACAACTTTTGGCAGCACCTTCTAGAACTACTTAATGGATTGCTTTTTTTTTTGCTCCCCAATATCATGTAGAAATCAGCACGACTTGTAAACAAGAGCTTGTTGTATGAAGATAATGCAATTAAAACCTTAAAATAAAAGCAGTACCAGATTTTACTTTTTTTTAACACCCTTCTCCATCTGAAAGAGGAGAGGGGAATACAATTATTTGCCTTGATATATCAAAACTTGCCTTGTCTATGCAGAAGGGACACAGTATAAAATGGTGATATTGTGCCTGGGGTCCTGCCATGCAGCAGTTGTTGTACCAGGTGTTGACAGAAATGCCTCAAGGAGAGGGGAAAGTGCTGTGATGAGACAGTTTCTTTCTCTTCTCTCTAGGATGGTCTACTTGTACTGCACTATGGCCTGGTGGTATCTCCACTAACTTAAAGGTTGCTGGAATATCAGAAGGCAAAAGAATCTGAAGTCATGGAGCTTCTTCACTGCTGTTTCTCACCAAAGAAGCCATCACATTTCCTGTGGCAGGAAGCAAGTGAAAGGAACCACCACTGCCTGCTGTGTGCTTGTAATGTAACGTCTGACTTCACCACTGTAAAATATTGCAGCTTCTGTAAGTACAGCTGTAGATGTTGCTATGCTTCATGTCACAAATTGCTATCTTCAAATTTCACTCAGCTCAGGGAAATTAAATGCTCAAAGTAGCTGATTTTTTTTACTTTCTAAAACCACAAGATTTCACAGGGTGAACAGCCTTTTTTTCCTCTAAGCTCTGATATCTCTTGCTGTCTAAGTGTCTAGCTAGAACAGTGCACTCAGGGATGATCTTCAGCGAGCAGTATAATTTGTTTTGGGGAAGAGACAAGTCATTTGCCTAAAAAAAAAAGAAGTGTACTGTGATCATATGTCTTTGGATGTGATTTGGGGAGAGGAAGGAAACTTCAGAAATGCAGACCAAAATAGGTAGAAAATGATGCAGCATAAGCATTGTTTTTTGAGAAGTAGCATTAAATTTAGTTGTTTTTCTTGAAGAAAGACAATTTTGTTTGCACTGGAAATATATTTGCTGGTAGTTTGGCTTAAACCAAATGGTGGATCATGCATCTCTAGTCTGAATGGAGATGAGCTAGCTGTAAGCTGGTTAAACTATGCATGAAAAAAAAAAAAGTAGCACCTCTTTCTACCTGCTTGCTGTATATAAAGTAATCACTGTCAACCCGATTCTTCTATCATGTAAAATCTGTCAACTGACTTGACTGTCAGGAGCATAAATCCATTCACTGTAGCACATACCTCTCCAGCAGCTGTGAAAATGGTTGCTTTTTCCACTCTTTCTAATGTGTTTTAGTGCATTGTAGTGGAGACCAGGGTTGAGTAATGTAATACCTGCCTGTTACTACCAGATTCACCGAAGACATTAGGTGACTTTAATTTTAACATGTTAAAATACTAGGTTTTGTGACAACTGTAACACTTCAAATTTTCTTCTGTTTAAGATTTCCGTGTTGTCTTGTGCAGCATTAAGGATCAGAGAGCTCTGTGTGTTATGGTCTTGCTGCATACTGGATCATCAGTGTGGGGATTCATGAAAGCTTCCATCAGGCACCAGGCTCCTTCCCTTCCTTACAGTCAGTGCAGGGAAAAGGAAGAGATTCCTTTGTAAGGCATTTCAGAGCACCTAAGTTACAGAATCACAGAATTGTTAGGGTTGAAAGGACCTCTGGAGATCATCCAGTCCAACCCCCTGCCAAGGCAGGGTCACCTGGAGTAGGTGACACAGGAACATATCCAGGTGGGTTTGGAATGTCTCCAGAGAGGGAGACTCCACACCCTCCTTGGGCAGCCTGTTCAGTGCTCTGCCACCCTCAGTGGGAAGAAGTTCTTCCTTCTTTCAGGCCTCCTTTATTTCTTTCAGTCAGTTGGTGAGGCAGCAGCAGTGACTGAGGCAAGTCCAGGGGTGGTGAAGGTTTGATTGAGCTGTACAGGGATTCTGGAGCTTGGGGACACCCAAGCAGCCCTGAGCTCCATCCAGACCTGGAAGCCCTGGGCAGCCAGTCAGGCATGGAGGGGACATTGCCAGGAGCAGCAAGGGGGATTAAGTGTCCCAAAGGAGCAGAGCAACCCTTTGTGGCCTCTGTTGGGCCCTCTCCAGGAGCTCCTTGGCTTTCTTGTACAGAGGAGCCCAGAACTGGACACAGCATTCCAGGTGTGGCCTCTCCAGGGCTGAGTCGAGGGGCAGGATCACTTCCCTAGACCTGCTGGCCACACTCTTCCCGGTGCACCTCCAGATTCCATTGGACTCCCTGGCTGCCAGGGCTCAAATGTATTTGTTCACTGTCAACCTAAGAGGGCTGGCATCCTTTGTCTAAAGAAAGCTTTCATGAATCCTCCCTCAGGTCTTTACAATAAACATTGTTTTGTCTGTGAAGGTGGCACCATAAGAAAAAAAAGTTTTGTTTGAAGTAATTCTTGTGATGCTTCTAAAAAATGTAACAAAAAGCCTTTTTAGCTGCAAACTCCTATTTTACCTTTAAAGTTTGTATAAAAGTAGTGTTTAAAATGCAGCAGAAAATGAGATTATTTTGTAAACACTTTGTGAGTTGTGTTGATAAAAGATTATATATTGTAACAGTAAAATAAACTTTATTTTAGCCAATTTAAAATTGAGCCCTCTTGTTTCCATGCCATGTTTCCTATGTCAGCCTCAGAATTACAGTAGATGATAGTGAAACTGCTGAATATGCTGTAGGGTTGTTAGCTGGGATGTGATTTGATGTGAATGACAAATTTCAGTTAAGAGGCTGAATGGTGAAGTGCAATTCAATACCAAGCTCTCCACTGGAGCTAAGTGTGGTATTGTTAGCTGGAGTAACATGAAATCTCTGGGACTCTTTTTTTAATGTGGATCTTAGTGAGAAATAGCTCAGTAAAGATATCAAGATGATTTTTCCACAGAAATACAGGAGAAATAATCCTGTGTAGTTACAGGACCCCTTTTTTCATCAACAAGAACATCTTTTTGTGAAAGCCACCTCTTGATTATTTTCTTTCATGTTTATGGCTGTTGTTATCAAGCCCCTGTGAACTGGATCTTTCTCTGCCACTGAAATCAAGGCAGCTGGTTTAAATACTCCATATTGCCCCTTCCTGTTCCATTTTCACTCAGGGGTTTGGTTTGGATTTATAGCTCTGTGCTAAAAAATCATTACCAGTATAGTCACATTTTACATTGCAAATTCACCCCTAATCCTGGCTTGAACTTCACATCTAAAGAAGACTCATGTGCAGAGTTTAACAGCTGTATAGAAGCTGCTAGTTAATTCAAATTAATGTCATTCTGGGATGCATTTGACTTGCATGGCCCCCAGAGGGCTGTGCTGCCACTGGCACTAATGTCAGTGTCAAATTCTGTTTTTCAAAAAAAAAAGAGGCTCCTGGGTATTTTCAAAGGATTTTCCTGAAGGGTAAATCACATGCCAGCTAACATGCAGAAGGCCAACGCTCCCTTCTTCGCCCTTTCTGTGGCTTAATGAGGAGGATTGAAGGTCTGTAGCCTGAGGTATTTTGACATGAATGCTTAGTGACCTGTTATTTCCCTTTTGTCCACTTCTCTCTATTTCTTCCTCACTTGCCTTCAGAAAGTGTATTTTTAGCATAGTTTTCCTGGCTGAACATCCTGCTTTCTTTCACCTGAAGGCACTGATGTGTTCCTGCTCTCCAGTGCTGCAGGTCCCCTGGGGCACATCCGTGTGCAGCACGGTGACCTTTAGCTATTGCCAAGGCTGAGCTGGGGCTCTGTGGTTTCCTGCATAATCTGCCTGCTTGCTGTAAAATGTGCCAATCTTCTTTCAGCTTCCCTGCAGCAGTTTTATTTCTGTTGGTCTCTTTTTAACCTTGGCTTCCCTCCAGCTGCTTTTGGTGCTGATGATAGAAGAGCATCTGTAACAACAGGCCGTCTATGGGATGGCATCTCTGCCCTCATGGGAGATGAGCCAGCCTCATGCTCTGCAACTGAGGGAAGGTGTGCTTGGGCTCATTCATTATTTTACAGACACTATTGTTTCTTTACTTAATGAAATAATTCCAGTTTTACTCTCTCATTACCTCCTTAACAGCATCATGGCTAACACAGATCCTAATTAAATATTGCTTGTAAATGCAGCATAATTCTGAGTTCCTTTACAGGTCTCCTAATTCCCAGGAAGAGGAGATGATGAGCCTTAGTTTCCAGACTTGGTATAAACACAGAATCAAGCAACAATCCAGTCGTGAGCCCTGAGTCATATTGGTTACGTTCTGCCTGTTTTCTTTGTGTCCAGCACAGACTCAGTGTAACAAGAAGATAAGGTTCAGAGACTGGTGAAATGTGCAGCTGAGCCCTCTAAGCAGAGGGGACCTGCAATGGCCAGGGATAGCTGTCATTTATGTCCTGGACATGACAGTGCACCCAGCCTGGCTCTGCACTGCCACCAGACTGTAGCACATGTGAGCCAGGGGAGCTCTTAGAGCTTATTTCTGTCAATGTGAAACAACTGAAGAGTTTTATTGAAAAACCATTCAAGCTTGTCTAATACTAGCCCATGTTGAATTTATTTTCAGGGAATCATTAGGCACTTATGTGCAATGATTTATGTTAATACGTTTTTAACAATCACTAGCAAAATTGCATCCCTGGCATTTCTGGTTTTACTTTCCTTCAGTGTGGAATATCATTAGTATGAAATCTGTGCTCAACACACATGAGTGGAGGGATTCACTCAGCAGTTGAGAGAAAAACTATTAACAGATACAGGAGTTTTTATGTATTGAATGCCTTTCTTTTAAAGAGATTGTCACATTGTCCCCATGAATCTTTTAATATGCTCAACAGAATGCACCAAGGGCCAGCCTGAATGTTTACGTTCTTTAAAATGTACTTTTTAGGCTGTCATAAATACCTGCTGAGAGATGGAGAGATGTTGCAAATGGTGCATTCACTTCTGCTTTTTATTTGGTTTTTCTACCTCCTGGTACTTCTGTAACACTAGAAAGTTTCTTCTGTTCAGCAGAAAGAGAAGCAAGGTGACCACAAATGGAATTTTACCATGTCATCTTTAAGACACCCTTGTTGAATGAGCCAAAGGATATTTACATTTACTGAAGTTTCAGAATGTTGCCATAGATACAGGTTTAATCACTGGACAGGACAAATTTTATTGTTTCTGAGAGAGAAATGGTAATCACATCTGAGGTGAAATGCAATATTGATTGGCTGCCCTGGAGCTGCAGAATTCGTGCTGGAGCTGCATCACCATCTTTACTGGGTTTGGATTTAGTCTAAAACAGTCCACTTGTGTCAAATACTGCAGTGGTCTGCAAAAGAAATATTTCCCAAAGTGGAAAAGAGAACCTGCATTTTCTAATTGTGTGGTAAAATAGTCTGTTTGGAAATGAAAGCTTAAAATGTCTGTTTTCTTCCAAGGGAAACATTAACAGTGGAAAAGTGGGTGGTGGAGACCTGGCAAAGATTGAGAAAAATTGTGTGTTCCTGTGAGAGCTACTGTGGAGCCCTTGGTGTTGAGGCACCCATAACCTCTGTCCTCTGAATGGGTCTTCTGGTGTCCGGTGGGGGAAGCTCAGCTTCTCAGTCCATGAGAATCTTTCACCTGTGTACCTCATACCGTGAAACTGAGAGGGGTTTGGTATCTTTGAGACTTCCAGTGCTCTCAAATGTGGCTGGAGTTAGGCTGATGAGCATAAGAAATGATCAGCAGAGGATGTAGGGGGTAAAGAGGACATGGAGTCACAGTATGATCCTATAATCCTTGCTTCCTTAAGAATCTAGCCTGAATGTGTTGGCTTGCTGAATCATTTTGTCTTGCTTCAGGCATTCTTATTCATACATCTCCCAGGCCTCATTGCTACACTAGGAATTTGCTAATGAGTTGTCATATCTGGGGCTTAGGGCTTTTTCTGTTTGTTTTTTTGCATTTCCATTGAAAATTTGCTTAAAATTAATGATGTTCTGAGCCTCAGTGCAAGCCACGTTTTTCAGTCTGATCTCAGCTTTTCCAAATGGCTTGTTCTTACAGACCACACTTGGGTGTGCATGTGCACCATCTCAGGGAATGACTATGTGTCTGTCAGAGCATTTATGAGGCTGCTCTGGACACTGGGGAGCCAAGAACTTGTTTCTCCTTGTGCTCTCTGCAGGGAGGCAGGCAGGCAGCAGCTGCCTCTTGATTCAAAGGCAAAGGAGCAGAGTGACCCTGCTGTGATAGGAATGGACTTTGGGCCTCTGTTGTTTCAGAACTGATAGAGCACCTCAAGGGCTTTGCTGCCATCAGCAAGTGAAGGTGTAGCTGGGGCTCTGGAATTGCACTCTGACATTTTCTGGGTATTTCCCTTCCATCTAAGCAGATGTTTAGCATGGACACTGTTCCTTCTCCAAGTTACATTCTATGTCAGTTCTGAGCAGCACAGTGTCTGCTTTAACAAGGATGTAATTGCTTGTCACAGAGTTGCAGGCTCATCTCTGGGTGAGATGAAGACCCCTGCACAAATCTGTAGGAGTGCTTTCCCCCTGACCCCCCCAGCTCTCCAGCCCGTCTGGAAGCGCTGGAACAGACCAGGATCAATGAACATTCTCCCACCCCACCCCAAGCAGTGCCCTGTTTGCACGTTGTGCTGCATTTGCCAAGTGATCCTTATTCCCATAGGCCCGAGAAGACTTGCATGAATGAGCTGGCTTTGCTTGTGCTATTTTGACATAAACTCTGCTTTACAGTGTCAAACCCCAGTAGTGTGGACATTTGATCATTCAGAAGCATCTGTTTGGCTGCTGGTGTTAGGGCTCTGTGTGGGTCACTCTCTGCAGGAAGAAGCTCTTTTCCTTAAAGAGGTGCCTGTGCCAAGAGCTGGCAAAGAGCGAGTTGGCTGGATTCAGCCAAAGGTGCCGGAAGAGACTTTGCTCTGAATTGCCTATTGATTCCTTCTTGCTGAATGACAGTGTTCTTCCTCAGTCTGGAAAAGGAGAGGGTTGCATTCCTGCCAAAGGAAAATGTTTGGGGTTTGTGGGATTTTTCCTTTGGCTGCTTTTTCTTTGGCTTACTTTTTAATTGATTCCAGCATCTGGATAAGGGTCATTAGCAAAACTTCTCCGTGTGCAGCAACTTTGTCTGTTTTCAAGAAGCTGTACATCTCAGCTGCATGAGCCAGCATCTACATCCAGGGAAAAAACAAAGGGCCAACCCAGTGGTGGGAATTTGTCTCACTGTATGGAGGCTCAAGTTCTGCCCATCATAAAGATGAAGGAAATGCGTTATCATGGAGAAATAGCTGCTCTCTGCTGCTTCCTGAGCTGATGATGCAGTCCGTGTCCACAGCTGCCTTTTATCCGAGAGGTCGAGGTTTTATAGAGGTATAAATCTTTCAACATCTGCAGTGTGACTCACTCCTTCCCTCTGGCAGCCTGGGTGTTTAAGCCAGTAAGAAAGATGGGACCACAAAGGAGGATTTATTGCCCTGTTCCAGCTTACGGTTTCACTCTAGAAGCTTTCTGGTGCATATAAGCAGGCGGGCAAAAGGAGCCATTCTGAGGAAGATAGCAATGGAAAAGGAGGCCTGGATGGAGGTAGTCAGCATTGGCAACATATTCAGCCAGGCCTGTCCCTCTTTGCCGTCATTTTTCTTCTCATAAAGAAAAGGAGAGCGTAGGTATGGGCCTCCCTGCTTATTGCCCCTCTATCACCTCTGGAGTTTAACACCATGAGACAGCACCAAACTGCTGCAGAGCTCCAGAAATGCAGGAAATCTCTGGGCTGGACCTCACACTGCAGCCATTTTTCAAAATAGTTCCTTGTCCTTCCCACAGCTCCTCTATCCTCCTCCACCACTGCAGCCCCTTCACAATTATATCACCAAAGTAAAATTCCCAGCTTCATTACTAGCATCCAGTTAGCTGAGCAAGCAGGAATTCTGACAGAGGATTGTGCTGGGAACAAAGGACAGGTCAGGCTTCTTATGCTCAAGGGACAGAAAGCAGCAGCACTGGAGAGTGTTTGAGATTCAGAATATATTTCATTAGCTGCACAGTCACATCTGCTTTTTATTCTCCCTTTGGACTGGGAGAAATACTGTGTTTGCATTTCCTAACTGACGGCTGAGCCAGGAGATATTTGGATGTTTCTTGATCCTTGTTTTATGTGCCAGTGCCTTTGACTTAACTCTGCAGGTGCTGGCTCCCCCAAGCTCTTCCTGGGCACCCCAGGTTGCTCTGTGCTGTTTTGCTGGGGGCTGCTGGTGAGCTGCACTGCTCCAGCCATGCCCTGGGACCCCTCCCCTGCCTCTGGAAAGTGTCCCTTGCTTCACCCACCTGCAGGGCTGCCCTCCCCCACCGTGAGCAGCCTGGCCAGGGCATGGTCCCTGAGGTTATCAGTGTGACAGGATCAAGGTGTAGCCATGCTGTTCCTGGCCTGCAGCTCTGGTGGAGACACGTGTGGCTGTCACACTGTGTCCCTGGGGCTCTGGGGCACATTGCCACGATGTGGTGCAGCAAAGCAGGAGTAGGAAGGCAATAGGACGGTGTGCTCTGGCTGGGCCACCCAGCAGGAAGCTGCCTGTGCTCTTTTCCTCTACAGGCCCATCTCAAGCAGAACGTGTGCATCTTCCAAATATAAGCTACTGCTGGTCACAGCACCTGTGACTGCTAAGTTTACTTGGGAGGTGGGTGCACCCTCCCCTCTTCATCTGCTCTTGTGTAAATCACTTTATCTTCAGTTGTGCAGGCAAACCACAAGTCTGTTCCTAACCCCCGAGCACATAGGCAGGGTGGAGAGGAAATGGCAGAGACCTTGGGACTGAACTGTCAGGAGTGTGATGCAAGTAACTGCCTCAGAGCCCATTTTCTGAGCACTCTGCCGAGGCAACCTTGAACTGGCCATGAACTCTTCTGCACAGCAGGGCCCCTGGGTGAGCCCCACACATGCCCCACTGCCATCGGTGGGCCCAGCCTCACCTTGTAGCCCCAGCAGGAGGGGTTGGCAGCTGCACCCCAACAACAAGTTCTTTGCAGGGCCCCAGAAGGATTGCTGGGCACTTACCCAGCTGTGGGCCGGACACTGAGGTGTGTTCCCAAGATGACGCAGCAGTAAAGACGACAAAACAGCTCGGTTTGATCCACACGACTATTTCTTTTTTTAATTATTAACTTGTGCCTTACAATAGAAGAGGAAAGAGTGCGAGCAAACAATTTGCTGGTTCCAGGAACTACTCTGGCAGCGCCGCAAGGGCAGCAAGGTCTGGTGATGATAACCCTACCAGGGCACTGACACACAACACGCGGAGTCTCCGGCTCTTGCAAAAGCGATCGCTGGCAATTTAAGGCATTGAAGGAAACCTATGGTTATTAAATCCTAGACCAAATTTGGCACACATTGGAACAGTTAGAGCGGAGACAAGGATGCTTTGTGGGCTGGTGTTCAGGAGTCCTGCAGCTTCCCAGTGCCAGCTGGGGCACGGTGCTAGTCCGGGCACAGGGTTTTCATGTGAAGGCTGTGCACCCAAACAAGGAGCCCCCAGACCCTGATATTTGGGAGACAGTGATACCAAATGAGGTGCTGCACCCTGCAGCATGGAGGTGCCTTCACCTCCAATGTAGCAGTTCCCTGCCCTGTGCCTGCTGCTTATAAACCCCATGTGCCTGGCTCGACTAGTACTGTCAGAAAACAAGATTTGTCAGTACAAAGAAAAATTAACATTCCTTATAGTTCAAAACATACGTGGCTGAGATCAGATGTCAGGTGTGGTTACAGTCCAGTATGGCTATTTCTGTGTTTCTAGGGTTAAAAGTGAATGGCTACAGTTTGAGGAGTGGGGAAGAGTTTAGCTGTACATGGATTTGGATAGCTGATGAAGGTATGTAGCCTTGAAACTAGTTATAGTAAACATGTTGAGCTGTTTCCCTCTCCTCCCCAGAGAGCTGCTGGCTCAGCAGCATTCCCAGCCAGCTGCCCCTCACCTGCCGCAGGAGGAGAGAGGGAGCGTGCTACGAGTCCATGTGCCACCACCACAACGACCAACATGCATCTCTAGCTACCTGTCCTGCGTGCCCCCACCCCATTTAAAAGGGAGCAATGTGCCAAGCTCGGCCTCTGCATGGCAGGGCCCACAAGGAAGCCATCCCTGGGTTGGTGTCCCCGGGAAGGTTATGTGTTTCTAAGGGAGGCTTCCTGCAAGCCCAGTGCAGCTTCATGCTCAGAGGAACAAGTTAAAGGCCGAGTGGAGACTGTTCCCCCTCAAATGCATGAGAACAGGGTCCTGATGGTTACATCTTTGCATTTGCAAGGATTCCTCCATGCAGGTTTAACCTCCCTCTTTTCTTGACAGAGGTTATGGTCCCCTCAATCACCTCAGCCCTGCTGGATGATATTTTTGAGGTCACTTTAATAACCTCTCCTTGCTCCTCCTCTTTGAAGGACAGAGTAGAGGAGCTAAAGCTCCTTGGCTGGAAGGAGTAAGTGGGGCTGGGGAGGGAATTGAGTGATGGAAGGCCGCCGCTTCCCATGTTGAAGAGGTTCTCCTCTCCCTCCAGCAGCTTCCTGCAAGCACATCACAAGGGAAGAGGTTAGTATGGGGATGTGAAACATCTGCAAAACTTGAGAGCAAGTAGTGCCCTGAAGGCAAGTCCAAGCCATCACACCAGGTCACAGTGTACCAAGAACTGATTCAAAATCATATTTTGGTCAACCTTTCTGGAGGACTTGCAATATGGGGTACATGAGAGCAACTTTCTCCCCTCTTTCCTCTCCAGAAACACCAGGAAAATAAGCACCCAAAGCACAGGGACTCAGCCTTTTGCATCTACTTACAACTTTGCAAGACAGACAAGTTTGCAACCCCAACTGTCCCCATTAAAAATACTGCTTCTGGGATGGCTGAGGGATGTGGTTCACAGCTGCTAGATCGAGGCAGGACATGGAGCCATGGCTGCTCCCCAGGCAGGAGCATGGCCGATCCAGGCGGGGGAGATGAACAACATGCTTGTGGTGCTCCTTGAGTGTGCACCCAGGTATTTTCTAGGTCCTTGAAAATACCCCAGCCTAGCGGGGTCAGGGGATTGGGCTTGGGAAGTGTCCAGGTAGAGCAGGAACAGAGCAGCCTTACCTGTAGGCAGCTATCTCAATATCAAGGGCCATCTTGACGTTGAGCAGGTCTTGGTACTCCCTCAAGTGCCGAGCCATCTCGTTTTTGGTGTTTCGCAGGTCATCCTCCAGCTGTCCAATGGTGTCCTGCAAAGGCAAGAGTGCTCAGGGCCGTGTTTTGGAACAGGGACTTCTCCCACAGTCCCACTCTGCTTTGTCCATTGTAGAGACAGGGAAGTTGCAATGGGCAATTGATCCATGATGGCACATCCCACCAGGAGCTTGGGACCATGAAATCTCATGCTAGCAGGGATGGAGAAGCAGCCAGAGCACCAGGCATGGCTTGTGAGCGTGTGCAGTGGGGGAGGCTTTTGGTGGATTGCCATTGATGGATTTATGTAGTTTCCCATCTGCAGCGGGGTCTGTGAGATGAGTAAATAGTGCCTGGTGGTGGGACCCTCAGTCCTACAGGGAACAAGGTAGGCTGCTACAGAGGGAAGGGAAGTTTTGGGCTTAAACATCATCAAAGTAGAGGCAGTGGCTCAACAGGACAAGTGAGAGCACCCCGCACTGCCGCAGCAGCAAAGAAAGGCTGCAGTCTGTATCTGCAGGGCTTAAGAAGGGTTAGGACATGCTTCCAGGAGGTGGAAGGAGAGGTGCTGCTGCCAGGGGTCTCCTCCAGGAGGTGAAGTCTGACACCTTCCCAGGAAAATGCCTCAGAGCCCCGGCGTGGCTTGGTCTGAATGCAGGGATTCAGGGAGGTTACAGAGATAGGGGCCTGCCCTGCAGGAGCCAGGGTGCTCAGCTGGACAACGGCATCCTTCTAGCATCCTTCCTGTCAGCTTTGCCCTGCCTTTTGTCCCTTATAAGCAGTTCTACCCGTGATGCAGAGGACTCCAAGGCCAGATTTCGTGCTAACAAAGGAGACTAATCTTTTCTTCTATTTTTTTCCCAGAAAACAAGCAGTCTGTACTTTTCCCACATGCATCTAGGTATCTAAGCAGCAGCTTGAAGGCAGTGAAACCTGCTCCCATAGGGATCTTTCCAATCAGAAGGTTTCCCGCTGCCAGCTGCCCCACTGTGCCACCAGAGGAGCGTGATTTGGAACAGGAATGAGTCAGCAGTTTGCATTTAAGCCAGGATGTAGCTCTGCCTACAAATTCCTGCAATGGCCACTGCCAACCTCCACTCTTCTGCAGCCCCTCCCAGAGTCAGTCCTTTGCAATTGCTTCCAGATCGTCTGTTGTTCCAGCAAACTGTCTTTGTCTTGCCACATCATCCCCATCTTGTCCCCTTCCTATTCCTATCATGGCCCCAGCTTGCTCTCCTGCCTCACCTTCTTTGTGGACAGTGCAGAGACAGCCACGGGACGTGGAGCTGCCCAAGGAGCAGGGAGCTGTGCTGCCCTGATGCAGTGAGCCCAGTTTGAGCAGAACCCCTCAAAGAAGCAGTGGCAGCTCGTCCTGAATGCAGCATGGAGAATGTCACTGTCAGATTAGCTGGCCACAACCAGCCTTGCGGGACATTTAGGGGTCATCCCTGTGGTCTCTGCTTTAACATGTGCTGCCCTGACCATTTTCCACAGCCAAAGATCTGCATGAAGCTGTGCCTCTGAGGACATCATTGGAGCATCAGCTGAAAAGCCTCAGGACATGCATGGCTGCTGCTGCTGTACAGATTAAAGCTTCTGCTCCGATGCAGACAGATTGCTGCTGCACTGAGCCAGGACAGGAAGGAATGACTTGAGGTGATCCCCACCCTGGGACAGCTCCACTCTTGCTGCTGTGACTCTGTGCCTCCAGCCCCCTCCCCTCTGCCTGCAGTCCACACGAACAAAAAGCTCTTTCAAAAATGGTTGTCTTTGTTCCTGGTCTGCACTTCTCTTCCACACTCCAGCTCTACCAGCTGGTGGAATAAAAACCCCCTCCTCACACCACTGCAAACCTGTCCCCTAACAAAAGCTCTTGCATGTTGGTTTGGATTTGACTGGGCAGCCCACAGATACAAAGACATGCCCCTGCTTTGCAGACAATAGGAATATTCTCTTTTAAGACGCACTTCCAACCTTTTCCACTGTTTGCAGCCAGGGAAATTACTCAACTGCTACACATGCACATTGCTGAAAAGACTTTTAAGTATTGCTACACATAAAGCAGATCCTGAGGGTCATATAGGAAAGGACTGCCATGCTGTCACTAAAGCAATTTCAGTTATGGTGCTGTTTAATCCAGTTGCTTAATATAATTTTCCCCAATTGATATGTTGCTCCCAGAACTCCTCTTTCACATGGCGACAAGACTATTTAAGAAGATTACTGTGTATAATTTGTCACTATAGATAATATTTTATATTGCATATTTCCACAAAAATTGTTGAAGACCACCTCAACTATTCAGGAAGCTTGCAAGCAGCTTGGAGCTAAGTCACAAATTCTAAAATGCCTGGCAAAATTTGGCCTTGGAAATGACAAGGCATTACTCGGGCCTTCTAGGTATGCTTAAAGGCAGTTGTTTCAGTATGTAGAAGGAAGCAGCTTGATTAAGAAATCACAGATCATTTAACAGCCATATAATAGAACAATCTCGGGATTTATTTTAATATAAATCATGAACATTTCCCTGTAGCAAGAAAATGTGGCAATACTGCAGTAATGGAATAAGAGATATGGAGCACTCAGTGTCTGCCCGACATGAGTCTTTCCACAGACATAAGAGATGCTGGGATCTGTCTGCAAGTCCAGACTTAACCTTTGCAGAGCTCCAATTTCTGCAGTGCAGGTGCCAAGAACCAGGCCACAGGGCAGAGGGCCAAGCCTGGGCAGGCAGCTTCGAGGAATTACCCACAACGATGTGTAGGCAATTTTGGACCTGATCCTTAAGGGACAGGGCAGGGACGGATCGATGCCCCAAACAGTGCTACCGTGTGCAGGGATGTCCCCTGCAGGGAAGGGGTGTTGGAGGGGGTGTCCTGACCTGCTTCCCCAGAATCTGCCCTGTGTGGTTTTGCCTCTGGATAAAGGGCAACAGGCAATGCCGTGGTGGGGCAGGATCTGTGTGCAGGGCAGAGAGGCACAATGCTGGGTGGTGGGAAGGCTGCAGGGATGCCTGGCACTGCGCAGCGCTGCAGGGGCACTGCCTGCATGGGTGGGTGCTGCGCAAGGCAAGAGGGGTGGGTGCCGTTCCGTGCTGGGCTGTTTGATGTAGCGCGGCACCGATCGGGACAGCGCGGGCCATGGTGCTGAGCGATGCGGGGCGGGGGGCGCCGCACAGGGCCGGGGTGCCCAGCGCTGCACAGAACTGCGGGAGTGGATGCTGCCGGGGACAGCGCTGCGCTGCAGCATTTCGCAGGCCGATGAGATGCTCAGCGGGGCATAGGACGAGGGGAGGGAGAGTGCGGGGTCGCAGGTGCCGGTGCGGCACCGCGCCGGGGGTTTGCGTGGGATGAAGATTCCCGGTGGTACACTTTACAGGGGATGGCTGCTGGGATGGAGGTGCCGACTGGCGCGGATGGCGCGGGAGGAGGATGCTCGGTGCCGCCCAGTGCCCGGTGCCAGGGGAGGGGACGGTGACGGTTCCCGGCGCCGCCCGGCTCACCTGCAGGCCGGCGGCCTCGGCGTTGTGCCGCTCCTCCAGCTCCTGCAGCTGCCTCTCCAGGGACTGGTGAGCGCCGCGCAGGCTCTCCATCTCCACCAGGCGCGCCTGGAGCTGGCGGCGGCACTCGCCGGCCTCCCGGCGGCTGGCGCGCACGGCCTCCTGGCTGCGGGCCGCCCGCTCGTGCAGGCGGGCGCAGCGGG
>VZRS01004823.1:50608-176899 GCA_013398055.1 Ifrita kowaldi
GCCGCCGCGGCAGGAGGCGGCAGGAGCTGTCCGTGCGCCGCGGTGCTGAAGGGCTGTGGCAGCGGGCGGGGCACGGGGCGGGACGGAAGGATAGACGGACGGACGGATGGATGTGGGGAGGGATGTGTGTGGGGAATGGACGGACACACGGATGCAGAAAGAGCATGCAAACATACACAGGCATGTGGACGAGGTCACACACACACACAAAGAGACAGATGGATGCACAGGCATGCAAAAAGTGTCAGGCACATTCACAGTAAAACACACACGTCCACATGCTCGGAGCCAGAGAGACAAAGGGACAAGCAGCCGTTTAGAGAGACACACAGATACACTGGCAAGGAGGGGCAGAAAGGAAGAGAGACAGAAGGAAGCAGGCAGAAATGGGCAAGTGGAGAGAGAGAGTCAGGCAGACACCCAGAGAGACAAAAGGCAGACAGACACACAGGTGCACACACAAATCACTCTTGCTGGGGTATCCCCAGATGTCCCCTCCAATGCTCAAGGGAAGCTGTGCTGTGCATCTGTGTCTGGGCTAAAGGTGTCCTGGGGGGGTTGGTTCCAGCCCCTGTTCTCTGATAAGGACCAGGTTGCCTGTGTCTGTGTGGGATCTCCATGGGATAGGGATGGGGGCTGTTGGGGTGCAGAGCTGGGGATATGCCTGGAGGAGGGGGTGACCAGGACAAAGACTGATAATGGTCAGTCCAGATGTGCCACAGGTGACACACAGGGAGGATTTTGCCTTCAGGTTGTTTGCCAGGAACTGAAACACTTCAGTTTCTCTACTGTCCACGCAAGCAGGCAGGGCCTTCCCCCAGGCAAGGGTTTGCTGGGAGTACCCAGGGCTGCATTACTGACAGGAAGGGGGGTACATGCACACCCCACCTCCAGGCCAAGCACACTGCCTGCAGCCCAGTGCAGGACTTGCCAAGAGACCAGGGAGAAGTGTCTGATTTCTGGAGCAGCAGCACAAAATATAGCTGTGAGATGGAAAAACAACTTGTGATCTAAGTGTGAGAAACATGGTGAAATGAGCAAATATTTTGATCCTGTCCCCTGCTGTACATCTCAGTGCCACAGAGTTCTGCACTGACGCCCAGTTCCTCTACTCCATTTATCCCTGTTTGTCCTCACAGGTGACCAGAGGACAGCATGAAGGAGTTCCAGCAAATGAGCAGGGAGGACGAACAAGCCCGGGCTGGCATTGGAGAGAGCTGTGACTTCCAAAAGAGCTGTAACTGTGGTTGAGCAATACCTTCAGTGCAGGTAGCTCGGTGTGCAGCTGCAGCATGAGCTGCACGCTTGGATCATCCGAGCAGCTCATGTTTTGATGGCAGAGCATCCCAGGCAGAGAGCCTCGCCACAGGTGGGGCTGTCCTTGCCCTGGCCTGGGCTGCCTGGCTCACACTGCCAAGGCAGAAATCCTCTCCTTGGTCTGTTCTTTTCCCCAGGTATTTCACATACTCCTCACACACAAGTGTGTTTTACAATTTCCTCAATATCTCCTACTTCACATTACAATAGCCTAAGTCAGGGGTTTACTTCTGGGAGTAACTGATGACAGAACGGAGAAGTTTCCAGCTCTGCTTAGTTATGTGCATGGCATTGCTTTGATGACTTTGCTCTGATGCTTATTCCTGATGATAGAGGCTTCTGTGGTTCTCTGTCACAGGAAAGTGGGGTGCAGCTTACCCTGGCTTCCTCACTCGTGCTGTTTCAGCACTGCCATACACACGTAGCCTAACAGCTGGGTTAGGACTGTCACAGTCTCCTCCAGCACATGAACTACGAGGTACCCTGAAGGGACTGCTGACTTCCATGGGGAAAGACCCTGGGATCAAATCCCTTTGCCTCCCAATGGGTGGAGGTGTTCTGACGCCTTTCTACACACCCAGGAGCAGGCTGCATGAAACAGGTGAGACCTGTGCCAGTTGCTGGTGTGACTGCAAGGACTGTGTAGCTGAATGAGCACAAGGGGTCAGTCACTAAATTACAGTGGCTGCTGCTGTCATGCAGAACAAGGATGTGAGTCTGTGGCTGGAGACAAGCTGAACATTGGCATGTTAGACCTGAAATGACAAGCCGGAAGTGGGCACAAACCAAAAGCAGGGCAGTGCCTGTGATGTGTTCAGCATCAGGAAACCTTGACACTGGAGTAACTGTTGGGACACAGAGACACATGACATCAGGGGGAACTTTATAAGGGTAGAAAACAAGCAGAAAACCAAAGATAAACAGTCCCATAGCTAAGAATTGTACACCAATGAGACAACGATGGGTTGTATTAGGGATTAAATTACCCAGGACCATTCTGTACCTCTTAATTGCTTCAAAAATCAAGCCTTGTATGTGAGACAGCAGGAGGACTCCTTAAAGCTCTGTGATACTCTCCACATAGCACCTTCCTGCTGACGAGGCTCATTAAACAACTTATCTCCCAAGCTGCAATCTGCCTGGGCTTGGGAGTCACAGGGAAATGCTGTACTCTGAGCTGTGCACACACAGCAGTGGGACACACACCCCCTGGCCAGCACAGCCCGTGAAACTAATGCTCTGGGGAGCTGTTTCACCACCCAGCCTCACCACAGCAGCTTCGTGAGGGGGAAATGCTTGCCAGCAGTGGGAAAAAGGCAGATCCCAGTGTCTCCCAGGAGGCTGCTGCCAGATCTCCTGTGGCACAGGTGTGTCTGACCCCCTGCGGGAGGGAGAGCTCTTTGGGTAAGGGCAGCAACGTCAGGGAGAAAACATATGCAAGTGGTAAACACACATGTAAGGAACACGGATGCATTTGCTTAATTGCACACACACAAACACACTAACAAAAATAGGAAAATGGCTGTACTGGATCCCTCTAACTCAGGAGTTTGTTTCTGACAGTGAGGGATTTATGCTTCTTTGGTATAACTTCTCTGGTTCTGTCTGTCTGCAGCTCTGGGGCTCCCTGGACAGCAGTCAGGTCTCTGTTTGCTGGCCCTTATCTAATCAGTACAAGTTCATGTCCTGCATGCCATTGTGCTCAGTAACCCACAGTTTGAAAAGGCATTCTATGAAAAAACATCATCTTTTTTCGTGGTTCAGAGTGGCTGCCAGCTAATTTCGTTCCATGTCCCTGGCTTGTGGGACACAGTGGAAGAGCTGGGATATGGTTTCTCCCCACCTCCCCATGCAGAATTTTGCAGATGTCTGCCTTACCCCGCTTGACTTCACTTCAGCCCCTCTTTCCTAGGCTGAAAGGTTATTTCATTTTCCTTCACAGAAAAGCCATTTCACACTTTTAGTCATCCTTGTTGGCTTCAGTGACTCTTCCGGGGTTATGTGTTGGAAAGATGCACAGACAGACATTTCAGGAGGGGCCCTGCCATGAAGATGCACGGAAATGACATATACAGATGGCTGCATCTCCAAGTGAAAGCTCTTGCTTGGGTGCCCCGTGCAGGTGCTGTGAGATGTCCCAGGGCATTGGGGAGTGCAGGCTGAGCTTCCCTGGCAGGCAATGCCTCCCTGCCACAGGCTTGGCACTGAAAAGGGGCTTTGCTACAGCCAGAACTAATGGTTCTGGTGGCAATGGGTGTTTCCCCTTGGAAAGGGATGGAGCAAGGCTGACAGAGCCTGGAGAGGTACAATAGGCCAAGTGTGTCCGAGTCAGCAAAACCCTGCCCAGCTGCCAGAGGCTGGTGGCAGGGCCTTATCACCTGGAGCAGAGTAGAGGGCAATAGGAAAATCTGAGGGAATTATTGGGGAGGTAAAGGAAGCATCATGGCAGTGGGGACAGAAGAGCTGCTGCCAGAGTGAGGGAGACATTCCCAGCCTCTGGCCACCACTGAGGCATAGGAAAGGAGACCAAATGTGCTGGTGGCTTGGCACAGCAGCCTGGGCCTGGATGAGGTGGGGCAGATGGATGGCTGCCATCACCCTTGTGGCTGGCAGGGATCAACCTGCGGTGCCCAGAACCCCACTGTGAGGCCTTTTCCAAGCCTCCAGGGTCAGGAAAAAGAGACAGAAAAAGGAGGCTTGTTTTGCTGGGGATGGTTGTTTTGCTCTGCACTTTTTGTGGCGGTGCTGACCCAGCATGGCACAACTTGGGGGGGACCTCACAGGGCAGTTTCTGCTCTGCACAATCATCCCCTCAGCCTCTCCAACCTAGTGGCCATGTCTGGAGGTGTGAGGGATGCAGTCTGTGCTCACAGTAGACTGGGATGGGCAGGCGGGACACCCCTGCCCGTTGCTGTGGTCACTGTCCCCCACGCCCCCAGCCATCACCCCCTGCCACCCCCAGCTGCACAGGGACCTCCTCACCACCCTCCTGGCAGCAGATGGGGCACACACTGACCCCAGCCTTGTCCCAGGCCGTGCTGTAGACGCGCTCCCCAAAGTATCAATGATTAATCGCACCATTGTAAACCAAAGCTTTGGCTCCCTCAGCCGTCGTGGAGCTTAAAAATAAATGAACACTGTGCAGCATGGGGAGCTGATGTCTAAGTAGACTGACTAGTCTTCTAAGGAAGCCTGTGCTTCCTTAAGCTCAAGGTATTGTAATTCAATGGCAAACTACCACAAAATAGCCTCGTAACTTTGAAAATGAGCATTATGTGGCACACAGCAACACTGAGGCTGACTGACAGAACTGTGGGAGCTCAGGTAGGCCAGAGAGGTGCAGGGCTGGGGGTGCAGCCCCAGAGATTTTGTCCGGAGCGATGCCAGGCCCTGGAGGAAGCCATTGGGGATGGGCTGTGCAGCTGTTCTGTGAGTCACCACATTGAATCACAGAACTGTTAGGGTTGGAACAGACCTCTGGATATCATCCAGTCCACCTCCCCTGATGAAGCAGGGTCACCCAGACCATGTGACACAGGAATGTGTCTAGGTGGGTTTTAAATATCTTCAGGAAGGGAGACTCCACAACATCCCTGGGCAGCCCATTCAGTGCTCTGCCACCCTCAGCATAAAGCTTTTCCTCATCAGAGGTGGTCATGGGTCTGGAGCATCTCTTATGAGGAAAGGCTGAGGCTTGTTCAGCCTTGAGAAGAGGCAACTGAGACGGGACCTCATTAATGTGTATAAATATCTGAAAGGAGGGTGTCCAGATGATGGACCCAGCCTCTGCTGGGTGGTGTTGGGCAATAGGACAAGAGGCAGTGGGCAGAAACTGATGCAATGAAACACATGCTACCTGAACATGAGGAAGAACTTCTGTACTGTGTGGGTGAACACACACTGGTACAGATTGTCCAGAGAGGCTGTGGAGTCTCCCCCACTGGAGACATTCCAGAACCATGTGAGCGCAATCCTGTGCAATGTCCTCTCGGATAACTCTGCTTGAGTGGGAGGTTGGACCACACAATCCACTGTGGTCCCTTCCAACCTGACCCATTCTGTGATTCATGTAGAGGTGGAACTTCTTGTGGTTTACTTTATGGCCATTGCTCCTCATCCTGACACCGGGCACCACTGAAAAGAGCCTGGCACCATCTTCTTTGGCACCCGCCTTTGACACATTTATATGCACTGATGACATCCCCTCTCGGTCGCCTCTTCTCCAGACCAAACAGGCCCAGCTCCCGCAGCGTTTCCTCACACGGGGGATGCTCCAGACCCCCCCCCAGCCCCTTGCAGCGGCTGCGGGTCCCGCACTTTGCCGACGCTCCCTGGGCGCGGGCCGTGCGCCCGCCGCGGGGCTCGCACACTGCCCGCGCTCCCTGCCGGCGGCNCCCGCTCCGCCGCCCGAGCCCCCGGCACGGTGTGTGTGAGCAGGGCCGGGGCCGGCACCCGGTGCCTCTGTTTCCGCTTTCCTTCCGCCCCACGTGGACCGGAGGGTCCCGGCGGCGCCTTCCCGCCCGCGGGTCCCCCGGGGCGGCCGCCGCCCGGCCGGGAGAGGCGGCGAGCGGCGATGCTCCGTCCCTGGGCGCGGAGGGAACAGCGCGGTGCCGGGCAGCCTTGGGTCGGGGCGAGGGTTCGCTGTCACCGCTACCGCTCCGTTCCGTTTGAGTTGCTCTTGGCAGTCCGGCTGTGTCAGGCTGGAGCTGATAACCCAAAGCCAGCAGCGAGGCACCAAGGAAATAAATAAATAAAACAAACCAGTGCAAGATTGCTTTGCTCGCATTTTGCTTACGCTTTTCTTTTTTTTTTTTTTAACCCTCCTTTCGTGCCAAAAATAATGTTGCAAAATGTATGATGGAAACAAACCTACACTGGTTCTCTGATAGACCAGATGACTTTAATACGACAGTACTGCTTCTTGTAGCACAGGCAGTTTTGAAAATTCCTGGAACCACTGAGATTATGAAACGCTCAAGTTTATTCCCTTGCTAGTGTTTCTAAGGGCTGCCAAGCTGGATGCTAAGGCTCCTCTTTGACGTGGTCTTGAGAACATTCCTCCCAAGCCATAATCACTCATGTTCTAAAATATTTTTTTTAGCTCTGTAAGATTTATTGTTTGAACATCAAAGATTGCAAAATGCTCCCTAAGTAGTCACTTAGAAACGTCTCCCTGTCAGTTTAGAGTAGCATTGTCACCAACTGAAATGTATTGATACAAATACTCATTTGTCACCAGTGATTAACCTGAAAAGAGGAGGATTTTTAGGTCCTTTCAAGTGCTGCGTGGTTTCATTGAAAACCAGAAACAAAACCCAAAACTGCATTTTGATCTTCGGTTCAAGTGCTGAATTTGTAGTTCCAGCACTGAGCAAAAACCCCGGCGTTTTACGTGCAAACCGATCAGCTTAGCTCAGGAAGTCTGTCACTGTCAGCCCGTGTCAACCTAAACATATTTTAGAGTGGAACTGCTATTTAAAATAATCTATTACCGTTAGTCTGGAGTCCAAAAGATCGTTCAGGAACCTGCTGGTTTGATTAACAGCAGTTGGGGTTTGTTCAAGCATAGACGTGGTTTCATTATATAGCACAATACAACCTTTACTCTGTACAGCGTCATTCAAACAAATTGTATGGCAAAATGCACCACCGAACTGCGTTTAGAATGCTCCATTGAATGAAGTACAATTGCAGAGAGAAATGGGGAGAAAAGCTGTAAGAATGAGAGAGATGTTTTCAGCTGAGGTTTGAAATTAGCAGCCTGTTAGTATATTTGCACTGGTAGCATTAGTGTTATATGATCATTCTGGGATATACGCTAGCGGAAATCAGATGCAGGCTGAAACTTTCCCAGGCAAATTTCCAGTTTGTAGGCAATTTTTAATCATCATAATGATGATGATAATAATATCCCTCTGGAACTGTCACTCCTTGTCATGTTTGATTCCTAATATAACTTGAAGAGAAAGCTAATAGACCCGTCTTAAAAATCACTAGAAATATTTATCCTAGACTTTTTTTAACTTCAGGGGAATGTTTGGGTTTTTTTTAAAACAGAAAGCTTAGTGTGATGTTTACTGGTAAACATTGTAGGATTGTGCTTTTTGGGGGAACACTGAAAGGAGAGTTTTATTTCCTTCAAAAATATACAAGTATATTGTTTTTGCATTGGAAGTAGAAGGGATGCAAACTATTATAAAACAGTGTTTAAGTGATGCCTATTGAGAAAGCAGATAGCTTTATTTAATCACATCATAACTCTTACTTGCAGTTCAGCTTAATAAAATAATGCTTGTTGAAAAGTGATAGGTGGGTGGGTGAGCTGGTGCAGCGCAAGCTGTAATCTGGGGATGGTGCAGGCCAGCTGCAGAGCAGGTCTGGTGCTCCAGGACAAACTGAGAGGGTCTGCAACCTTTGAATCCTGCAGGAATTGTAGATACTGACTTGGAAGGAAGTGCAGGAAGAAGGGCTGACCGCAGCTCTTTCCCTGAAAATCATGCGCAAGAGACAGAAGTGGGGTCATGCAGTTGCACTCAGTGAACCCATCATTTTGCAGGAACTTTTAATTAGGGAGTGCTGTGGAGTCTGGGTGGTTCAGTACCATGGAATTTGCCATTGCTTGGGCACTGGTGACAATCCTACACAAAGCAGTGTTACCACGGAGAAGCTGCTTGGCCTGGGGAAAGTGCATTAATGGTCTCCAGCCAGGCTGCAGTGGAAAGTTGTCATAGGAACTGGCTGGCTGTTCTGCAGGCCTGTGCCTTGTCTTCGCTCCTTTAGAAGAACACCTCAGTAACTAATGGCCTCAGGATAAGAAATACTCACGTGCCATCCAGTGTAAAGCCATGAAGAGAGCAGGGCACTCCAGCTGTACCAAGGGAAACTGAGGACAGCGCTGTACCCAGCAGGGCACAACCTGAGTGATGTGCCTTGGGATGAGCTCACAGTGCCTGCTCTGTGCCAGGTCCCTGCCTCCGGGTGGCCCACAAACACTGGGTGTCCTGATATAAAACAGCTGTGGCTTCTTCAGCACAGAATAATAGGAGAGAAAACTGAACAGAATGTGCCCGGGAGTGGGAGGTGGGAGCCTTGCCTGGCTCTTTGGGATGCATTTGGGATGAGATGTTTCCAAGCCAGCGCATGGGAATTCCTTACTTATTGTCTGTACTGCATCTACTATTAAAATTTTATTTATTTAGTGTCAGCAGCACAAATATAATTTGAAATGTTATTTGAAATGGCCACAATCCGAGTCTTCAAGAGTTGGCTATTCTGTGCTGAATCTTATTCTTTATGAGTATCTTCGAAGAGCACAGGATACAAATATTTCCTATTTTAAAATGTCTGTTTTGTGCTATTAAAGAAATTACTATGTGTCATGATTATGATGCTTGTAGCAATGAGCTATATTTTGTTTTTAAATCATTATGACTTGTTAACTGGAATGGTTCCTAAAACCTGGAACTGTGCACTCTGCACAGAGATCATGTAGATACTGATGAATTGGCTTCTTTAACACAACTGCAGAGGGAATCTAGCATATACAATAAATAGAACTTTATGTATGGTGAATAGACCTTAAGCAACATCTGGAAAAAATTGCATAGGTCTTTAAGGTAGCCACTGTAAGCAGTTGATAATCTAAGCCTGCCTACATAAATGTAGTTACTAAGTCTCATGCATGTGTTTGCAGGGCTAAAAAGGTGCTGGGGAGACCTGCCTGTATGAAGCCATATTAGGAGACATACATTCTGTATATGGCAGTATGAGATCGAGGAGGGAGCCTGAGTAATTCAACCTAAAAAACCCATGGCAGTCTGTGTTGAATCTTTACTATTACCTGAATGTGTGACAGTGTGTGCACCATGCTATAAAGTCAAAAGCAGATTTGCTCTGATTTCCTGGCCAGCTGAGTCGCCAGACACAGGAGCAGTGAGTGGCTGTGTGCCAGAACTCAGTCCTTTTCAAGCCACTTTTTCAAGTCTGGTACAGCATGGTAGAGGTTAAACTTGTGGCTTGCTGGTGACCTTAACTTATCATCCTCTGGGCATGAATACCTGCTCTGGGATTTACCAGCACAGTCAGCCCTTTTTAGGTGGTTTCACTAGAGATAACATTCTGACTAAACTGGGGAGGTTGGAGACCCCACTGTGATCATCTGCATGCTTCTCTTAACACCTAGGGAAGAAAACAAGTGGGTTCTTACCCTGTGCAGCATACCAGCTCAAACTGACTTAAATTCTGCAAAGGTGTGAGCCCATCAGATGTGGAGAGCAGGAGCCACAATAATGAGACACCTATAGAAATGATGGTGGGACTGAAACCTGTTGGTTTCTCTTTTTAAATTGAAGGATGTGTGGGCAGAGCTTCTGTAGGTGGATGGAAGAAGAAAGGGAGGTCTAAGTAGATGTGACCCTTCTGAGACTGGAAGATGGCTCCACACTGAAGTTAGCAGAAACAGATGTGTGGGAACAGTGTACCCCAGTGCAGCTCGTGTTGTAGCCAGCCTGTAAATAAGAAGGCGGTTGTGGTCTCTGTAACTACCATTCCGGCTCTTTTCACCACAAGTGATTTATTTAAAAACAAAACAACCTTGAAGTCATTATGTGGTCCAAACTTAGCTTAATTTAGTTATAGAGCATTCACATCTCCCAGCTGCGTTTCAGATATTTTCAAAGACTTGCTATTTTGCTTATGTGCTTACTACAAGATTACCATTGAACCTTGCTTGGCACAGTTGGTTCAGAGGAAGGGGTAAAACAGAGGTTTCCTGTATGTATTTCTGCAGGAGGCTCTGAAGTAGAGTGGTTTTCCACTGTTTATTTAAGAGCCGGCCTTCGGATTAGCTGGCTCTGACCCAGGCCTTGTAGTTCTCCCTGTTAACATTGGCATAATAGATAAAACACTTAAGATACATTCTCTGCTAGATTTTCAGGAAGCAACTTCTCACTGAACCTTCCAGGAAGGTACCCTCACCCAAGGTACTTTCCAACCAGGGTGGTCCAGTTTTGGCAGTTGTGGTGGCCAGATCTGGAGTGTGAGACATTCTGGGTGGGTCATCCCTCTCTTGTGTGAGCTGCTGCCTTTTCCCTGGCAGCAGCTGCTGCTGCCTGCACTGCTGTGGTAGGAACAGCTGCATCCCAGCCATGTCCACTGGGCTCAGGAGGAAGTGTTTAGCTGTTCAGGCAGTGTTTGCTGCTGAAATCAGTATTCCTTATCTCCTTTGGAGAACGTTAGCTGTGGATGGGAATCAGGTCATACTTTACTGCTTGGACTGTGCTCCTCTTGGCATTTGCATCAAATGCAGTATGTCTGGCCATGGTGTATAACAAGAGAAACTTTCTAGTCAGCTTGTAAAGTAACCTGGAAAGGAAGGTGAATTCAAAAGACTGAAGATGTTTTAGCATAAAGCACCCAGAGTTATCTAGACTAGCTGAAATCAGCTGGTGTTTGGGTTGATTCAGTTGGTGGTGAGTTACATATAGGCATGCACAGTGAGTAATTAGGAACATGAGGTCAGAGAAGAGCATGTGAATATTCTGCTCTCAGAAACCCAAAGAGGTCCTGAGGTCTATGCCAGAGCTTTGTAATCATAACACAGCAATTACCAATAATAATATCTAAGAATAAGTGCTAGTAAAGGGCAGGCAGCATAGGTCATTTTGGAAGTCAGTAAATAGAACAGTTGCAATTAAAAATAAATAATCTTTTAATGTTGCTTTTGTTTGCTTTCTCTGTCTCCAAGATACCTTCTATTTTTCCCCCAAAGGAATAGCTGAACATGTTGCCAAAGGTATTTCAAATGTTTCTCTCTGATCTTTTTGGATATTACAAAGCAATTCCATTTCAAGATTATGCAAAGATGTATGTGGCGTTTGAAGTCACAGGAAAGGGCTATGAAATTTGGTCCCAAGTGTCCTGCTTAAATCATGTCCTTTCTGACACCCTATGCAGTATTTGCTGAGAGCTTTTAAGAACAGATACCCATAATAGCTGCATAGTTGTTTCTTTTTCATTGCTTGTTCAGTTCCACTTTTATAGTGTTATTCTCAGTGTGTTCTTTTAGGTCAGGATGAGTTCATTCCCTAAAGAAAAAAAAAAAAGATCAGTTGAATGTAAATTGCAGGTGTTCTGAGCATCAGTTAACTTGAGACTGACCCTGGAAACTGCTCTTCCAGTTCAGTTCCGGTAGCTTTCTCATCATTGAATACCAGTGTCTGAGTGAAGCTGGAAGGAGGAATTTAGCATAGAAGCAAGCCAGACTGGTAAATCATCTGTTAGTTCTGCTGTCTGGAAACTGAGGCAGGAGTCAAATTTCATTTTCTGCTTCATGCTGCCTGCATCAGTCAGTGCACCAGTGATGTTTAAGGGCAGGTCAGCAAGACAGCCTGTTCTGAGTCTTTCAGTGTTTGGGGATGCTGCATTTCCCCACTGCTTACCTTTGTTAAAAGAAAAAAAAGAAATACAAAGCATAGCCTAAAGGAAAGTACAAACACATGAACCAAGTCTCTCTGAAGGAAGAAGTGGTCAGCAGACCACTGTATTCCACCTGTAATTAAAAGCAAGACTTCAGCAGACAGGGCTGGGTAGAGCTCTGCTAGGGAAAAAAGATAAAAATGAGCATTTTTGCCTAGAGTTATAAGTGGTTCAGGTAAGTAGAGACAAACCCCATCTTCTCTACCTGAAAATGCTTGCTCTTCCCACAAGTGTCTCTCCTAAGCAGTGACTGGAATACCAGATGATCCTCTGCTAAGTCTTTTTATGTTAATTGTGTGGATTTAGCCTCTAGAAGGCATTAGCTTGCCTGTACCCTTAACCACTTGGTGACTGCAGACATCCTGAGCAGAATGTGTCTTGCACATGTTCTGTTGTTTGTTAGAATCTTCTTTATGGTGGTGTTGAAATAGAATGATTTTATAGAGAATAAGTTTGTTAAAAATGTAATTCCTGGAATCATCAGCAGATGTATGTGATACTTCATGAGCACATTTATAGAAATTGGGAAGAGTTTTACTTGCTGACATCTGAGATGTAGTGTCCATCTGTAGCCTTCAGTAATTTGGGGGCTTTTTCACTTCTGATCAAAATAACGCTGTAGTCTTTCTAAGAGCTAGCTAAAAACACATTTGCAATCTAACCTTTCCTTTTTTTTTTTTTTTCATGTGATAAGAGATTAGGTAGGTTCTTAACCTCTTGTTTTATATGTGTTCTAACTTCTCTTTCAATATTGCACTGGCAGTTTTATGAGCCAAGGCCAAAAAACTCTGCTTGCTAAACTTGAGCAATCAAGAGGGAACCGATGATGAAAAACTAACAGTGTTTTACTCATCTACCACTCATTTTTCTTCACAGACATCTAGAGAGTAGATATTAACAAAGACAGTAATAAAACGCACTGTGAGTCCTCATAAATCGATGTGTGCTGGTGGGGTCAGGAACAAATACTGGAAAGGTTAGAACATGCAGAGAACTGTGTTCCCATGTTGTGACGCTCAAAGCAAGGCTGGGAATTTTTCAGTTGCTGATTTGAAAGCAATTAGGAGGAGGCATTTCTGTGGCTGCCCAGGAGGCTTTGTGCTGGCTGGGCGTGTGGTCAGCTCTTTTTTTTAGTGGTTGCAGTAGGTCAGGTAGCACACTGAAAAAGAAGTCCTGGGTGAATCAGGGCTATCATATTGCTCTGCTAGGGACAGATGTTTTTAAAGGCATCTCAGAACCCAGAGGATCCAAGCTGTTTGCTCATCTGCAGCAGGACAAGACTGTGATGTTGAATGCATCTTCAAGTCTACGTCGACAAGATACTTGAGGTTCCCTGAAGAGCGAAGTCCTGGCCAGAGGGAAGGTTCAGTGTCGGGAACTGTCATCTCAGGTTTTGGGATAACAGGGATGTGCTGATGGTGTCTTCTTAGTTGTTTGGTAATGTTCTCTCACCCTTCAGGCTGGCAGGTTTCTCCCAGCTGTAGATCTGTCACTTCATTGTGTTCCTTCTGTCACTTCATTGTGTTCTTTCTGAGAACTGCTTATGCCGAGACAAATGCAGAGACAACACTCTGTGTCCTCCTCTGCTCCTGCCGGGGAACAGTCTCCTGTGTCAGCAGGATTGATTTAACATTAAAACCTGGAGAACTGAAGGGCCTGTGGAAAGGTGACTGTTTTCCCCAAATTAACATAGTGGCTTGTGTTTTGCTTGGGCAAGACAGTAAGAAGTTTCCAAAGAAAAGAGGTTGATTCAGTTGGAAAACAGTTTAATGTAGGTCTTTGGAATCACTTGATAAAGCTGAGACAGGTTATCAAAGAGAAGCCAGAAACCTAGTAAGAGCTCAAAGTAATTGTAGATGTTCAGTTATTTTACTGATTAATTTAGTCACACAGGATGCCTAACAAAAGCTGTACAAGTTAGCAGTCTTTTGGAAGAGCTTGGGTATACTGCAAAGAAAGTATTTGTAAAATTAATTTACTTGTAGAGTTTCCTGTAGTGGTGCCTCGGTACTACACATCTGTCAAGATTAAATGAGATTTGGGGGCTGATAACATCTAGGTGGGGACACTATTGTGCCCTTAGGACAGATTTGTAATTTCATTTGTAATCAGGCAGACTATAATTACTATATTTGTCTCTGATTAAAAAAACAGGTCAGAAAAGTAATGAACTGTGCTCCTTACGGGGGGAGGGGTGTGGGGAGGAAAACTTCACACTGTAAGAGCACTTCAAAATACCTACAGTCTTCACGTTCCCTGATTTTCCATCTTTGTGCTTGCTCAGTTGGTAGGTCTGTGTGGCTTGTTCCATGTCGGCAGGGAGCTGCTGCCTGCTGAGAACAGAGTGCAGGAGAGGTTTTGGGTACATGCCTTTGTGACGTTCTGATGAGTGCTAGGTACCTGACAGCCTCTGATTTAGGGAGAAAGAGCACTTTTGTGTGTCTCAGGGGAGGGGTACCTGTAGGTCCTGGACTAGGAGGAACACAGAGCAGGAAGAAGTTATACTTCTGGCCTTTGTGAGCACTTCAGGAGAGTATGAGAGCTAGCCCAGGGTCGATTTTGATAAGCTGAGCCTGCATTCAGGCTGTTCTCACCTGAAAGGCTGGATCAGCCTCAGGGAAGGCTTCTTGGAAGGGAGGTGGGTAACCATTATTATGGATGAAAGCAGGAAGCCCATGAAGTCTGTATTAGGCCAGTATGTGTCTGGAGCCCTGTATGTTAAGATAGCAGAGAGTCAGGATCCTCCTTACTAAATGATTTCTGTATTTATTTTCCCAGCGCCCTTTACAGCTGAGGAGTTTCATTATTTTGGTTTAGGTATTGTGAACAAATAGCAAGTTGAAAATTGGCTGAGTTCTGTGTATGAAGTCCCTGGCTTTGCTGCGTATTATTCTATGTCTGGCATAGTTCCACAGTCATCTGGTTTTTTGAAAGATGGGTTTATTTGTCGAAGATCTGTGTCTTATTGTAAGTTCTCAAAAAGAAGAGAGACCAAGTTAGTATATGAGCATTTGGTAAGCTTTTTCCTTAAAGAAGCTGGGAGGAGAAGGGAATGGCACTGGAAAAGAAAACTCTTAGCAGAGAAAGAAAGTTCTCACTGGTTTTGACAGAGCAGTTCTCAGAATTATTGGATTGTTTTCAGCTGTTGATCTCAGTGGTTTTTTTTCAATCCCTTTTTTTAATGAAGGAGGAGCCAGTGTTCCCCAGTTCTTTACTCAGCAGCGAGTCCCTTGGCGAGTGTTGTGTCTAGAGCCCTGGGACTCCGGCTGACCAGCCAGCTGGCTCTCCTCACCGGGGCTGAGCAGGGAATGCTTTCTGCCGAGGCTGGAGGGAGACGTGAGTTCATGTTTCCAGCCTGCAGAGATGGTTCAGATGCTGATTCTGCTGTCACATCTTTTTGTGTAGCCTATAAAAGTGTAGAGAGGGCCCATCCTGCAGGGAAGAGGGTTCAAGTGTCTCTAAAAAAATCATCCTTCTTCTTTTTAAAGACTAGAAAAAAGCTAGAAGGAAGTTTCAGTATCTTTGCTTTTCCTATAAAATATTAATGAAGAAGGGATGTGATTTTCAGAGCCAAGAGGGTTTTTTTACCAGTAAGCTCAGTCAGTAAGGAAAGACAATAAAAATGTCCTCCCTCACCTTCCGTGTTCAGAAGATAAAGTGAACTTTTGGCTGTTTGCATTATCCAAGCTGTCCTGGTTGCATGCTCTCAGAATGGCTGTGCCACTGAGCCCAGCTGTGCATCTCAAATACTTTGTCAGTTGCTACCACGCTTCTGGAAAGGCCTGTTACGTCTGCGTTTGCTTCCCGAAACACAGTGGAATCTAATGAAAAGCATCATTGTTTTGAAACACCCTGATCTGCTGCCAAAAGAGCTACTGTTGTGTAATCCTTAACAGTAGGTTAGAGTGGCAGTTGCTCCTCGGTTTGGTGTGTGGCAGGATGGCTTCCCAGTTCTCTCTCTGGGGATAGCACGTCTCATCTTGTTCTTCCCTTCGGGATCTGTGACTCACACGGGGTTCAGCTGTCCTGAGTTGGGAATAGACCCTTGAACAGGCTTGAACATCAGTGGTGCTACTTAGGGGTGACAGCCTGAAGGAGAGAGAAACTGGCAGTCTCCCTTCAGAATGGGGAGCAATGCTCTGTCTGCTGAGTACCAGGGATTACATTTGTCTCTTCTTGTCAGCACATTGTTCTGATGTTAAAAAAAAAAGAGCTGGAATAAAAAAATTTATCTTGACTTTCCTTTCTGATTTGCAGAACTTGGTGTGTTCACTTCCCTGCTGACATTTGTGCCTTTTGTGATCTTTATGTTAACCTGCAGCTTGACTGGCACGCTGTCAGGCTTCATCTGTGTAGCAAAGATAATATTTGCAGGTATCATTCAAACACTGAGTTCCTGTTGCAGTGGGCATTGGCATCAAACTTTACCGCCCAGTTTTCAGCTAAAGCAAATCTAAGATAACTCTGATAAATATTTTTTAATAAATGTGCTATAAATAATTTCTATAGGGTGGACTGTATTACAGCAAAGGGGTCAAATTCATCTCTAGTTTTTAATCTTTCAAGACTCTGGGCAACTAGAACAATTGCTTACGGGAAAAACAATGTGAGTAAAGTATTTGAATTATGTTATGTGTTTCTTACTGGAATTTAACAGCTGGAAACAAAAGGCAGTGAGAACATCTTCATAGCCAGGTCCATGCTTGCCTTTGGCAGGTGCTCAGTTGGAGAGCAGTTTGGGAACCTCCGTGGCAGGGGCTGCCGCAGGCTGCTGAACGCCTTTTCCCAAGGAAGTGAGTTTCCCAGGGCCATCAGGGTGCACAGTTTATGTTGGTGTTGGCTCAGAAGAGCTTTTGTTTATCCATTCACCTTCTGTCCATGTGAAACCACTTTCTGGAGGTTTCTTTTGAATATTGGTTGTGTCTCAGCCTCATATCCACTGAAACACTGGGGTGTAAGGTGAGGAAGAGTTGCCTGAGGCATGATACTCAATTTGACTGACCTGCTGTATAGCTCAGACCATTTGACTTTTCTCCATTAATTCTTGACTCTGTGAAAAAAAGGCTGATTGAAACACCCACACACTTTATTTAGAGACCTCTGATGATGGAAAAAGTATTTCAGAAATTTGTTTCGTAGCTAACTGTCCTCTCTGTTAATATTTTTTGTGTTGGTTGATTTATTTAACTTCCCGTCATGGGGCTTCTTCTGTCATTGCTAGACTGAGAGCCCTCCACAGTCAGGCTGCTTGCCTGTGTGCAAGTGCTTCTAGACCATTTTCAAATCACCTGCAGAGCTACTCTCTGTACACTGGCAGCCTTCCACTCCAGCCTTACTCTCTCTCACAGCTTCATTCCTTTCTCAGTATAATCAGTGTCATTCTGAATGGGAACAGCCAGCTGAAGACAGTTTTCCAGCAGAGTTTGTGTCAGTGACAGAGAGAGACGTGGAGTCCTGCTTGGTAGTCTTGTACATCCAAGGATCATATTTCACCTGCAGTTGCAGCATTTCTTTGAGAGCTCATGTTTGCTAATTCTTCTCTGTGGCACAGCTCTTGTGCTTCTGGATCAGGTCTCACATTCCTTAAGTATGGTCCTCCTCCCTCTTTTCTAGTGCTGGGAGAATGGGATACACTAGAGTTAGAGAAGTGGAGAAATAGCATTACCCCTGACAAACTCTGTGTAAGAAGCAGTAAATTGGAAATAACTAAAATGGTAGTTCTGGAAGAGATAGTGAGAAGCATGAGCTATATGGAATGTCGAAAATATGCTGATTAGCTCACTGCAGAATGGAGTTCCTGTTTCAAGGCATTAAACTCATTTGCATGATGAGGAGATAAGGAGAATGGGTGGTCTCATGGTACTCAGAAGGGGTCAGATTTGAGGTTTGCTCCTCATAGAGCTGCACTGCAGAGTTCATTGTTTTCCAGATTCTAGTCTAACCATCCATAAAATTGATGATAATTAAATAATACTTAAAATATTTTAATGTACTAGTGCTTCTTGGAATTCCTGAAAGAATAGAAGTTCTTGGATAGAAATGGATGGACACACGAAGAAACTCCAAATTTATATATTTGTGGGTTTTAGTGAATCTAATGCATTTGGGTCCTGGAGTATTGCTGGAGCTCTAGGGACTGCACAGCCATTCTGTGGGTATGGTTGTCAGTAGAAATAGTCTGATTAAAAATTCCATGTAAAATAAGCAGGGTTTTGTTAAATACATTTTACAACGTATTTGATACATAGACATTACTTCAGCATCTGGCTTTAAGACAGAGATAAAATCCAGCCTGAAATTAGATCAAATCCTGTAATAAATGGCATGAGTAGAATTCTCCTTTCTTGTATCTTACCCATTCAGAAATAGCCCATGAGTTACCATGGTCTGTCAGTCAGACCATAGCCAAATGAACACATGACTGGGAATGCTTTACCAGTTTCACTAGAAGCACGCTCTTGGAAAAAGCAGCTTCATGATGTAAGCACTGTGATGGTGTCCGAGAGTAACTGCTACCCCCTTCCTGTAGGAAGAGTCAGAGCCAGTGTCAGAGATTGCAGGCTTGGAGCTAGGAGGGTTAGTATGATCCATGGAGCAAGGAGAGTGTTACCAATCTAATGTAATCCAGTGGATCTTTGGACACCACAAGTGGCACCTGTAAGCTCACTACATGTCTGTGGTTAACCTTAACAGGTTCTTAACAGCAGCTCTCTGCCACTTTAATACCCTGTAATCAGTATACAGAATTATCCTGCTTAAAGCCAACCTCAATTACCATGAGGTGAGAGTACACTTTCAAGTGTCTCTTGGAAGTAATTTACTATTCTAATGTGCCCTTCCTGCCATCATGAACGTGAAGCCTTGCTGTCAGAGAGGCAGCCACACAGAAGTGGAAGATCTTCAAGTGAAGAACTTAACTTTAGACACAAAGAGGGGGAAAAAGAGAGTCAGTTTTCTGGTTTAGGTCATTTACAAGCATCACTGCTTATCTCTCAAGTCATGGACAGAGTAATTTTCCAAAAGCCTCACTAATTTAAAACACCTTTTGGAAACAGTTTGCCTTTGGCCATCAAGCAGAAGTGCTGGCAGTAAAAGACAAGAGTGGTTTGAATTGTCATCCCAGGGCTGTGGGGGAGAGGGAAGGAGCTGTGTGAACTAATGGAGCTAGTGTGTAGGGCTGCAATTCAGAATAAAATCGGAGCATCCAAAGTCATTTGGCATCCATGCAATCCCCGTGTCTACGAACCCATCAGAAGCCTGCTGCTGTGTGGCTTCTGTCACGCACAAGTACAGGCTGACCTCTCTGTGTCTGCCAGTTGATGCTGAGTATTGAAATTTGAATTTGTGTAAAAGTATACTGTGCTAGGAACATGCAGTGTATCTCCGATTCATCCTGACAGCGCTAGGAACTCAGACTGACTTTCAGTACACAGGGGCTGAGGAATTAGTGCTTCTGCATTTGATTCCCACTTGCTCTGTGTTATTACCTTCTCTGTGCCTTGCTATCCTTAGCTGACAAAATGGGGACAGCGCTTTTGCTGCCCATAAATGTGTTACGTGAACGGGAGTTGGTGAAGTGCTTTGGGATCGCAGGTGTGAGAATGGCACTTCAGGTGAGGCCAGGAGCCTGCCCAGCCCCTGCTCACACAGTGGCACTGGGAGGTGCCATGGAGGGGGATGACACAGTCCTGGCCACTTTCCACTGTCCATCCCAGAGGATCAGGAGGTATGATGCTAACCTGGAGGGATTTCACCTCCTCTGGTGCTAGCTGTCCCAAGTGTCTAGCCTGAACAAGGTGCAAGCTACTTCTGCCCTCAGTGGAGGGAGCAGAATGCACCTGGAAAGTGAGTCACTTGCTTTTCTTAACCACCCTTACATGGACAGTCCTCTAAACTGCAGAAAAGATCGCTTTTCCCCTCCCCTGCCCTATTTGTGAGGCCACATCCTGACCCAGACCAGGAATTTGACATGAGTTATGAACAAGCCAACTCTATTCCTGCTCAGTTTGCTTTTTCCAGTCCTCAGGATTTTAGGATGGTTCGCTCATCCCTTGCTGAGACCCCACAAAGCACCTTGAGATGGAGCAGCACTGCAGCAGGGAGCCCGGAGATGCTCTAGGCTTGCCAAGGGCATCACAAGGCTCATCTGTACTCCCACAGCCTCCGACTAGACACAAAGCTCTTAAGCAGCGAACGTTGGGTGTGATGATTTTCTCTCTCTTCGCTTTCCCCTCCTCACGTACGTGTGTGGGCTGTGCTGCCAAGGTATTAATGAATCTTGAAGCAGAACATGTGAGAAGAGGCAGATGTAGTGCACAGTGAGTCAGTGTGAGTACGCTACAACCTCGACACAGGTTAGGGATGCTTTTGTGTTTGGCTATATAAGCTCTCGGAGAATATCCTGGAAGTAGCGGGATTGCCACCAGAGTTTTGTTCATCTCTGTGTTTTAGTGTGTGTGCCTCTGATTTGGCACTGCATCATCAAAGTGTCGAGATGAACTCAGAAAAAAAATAGAGGCAGTCAGTGCATTTAGCATGAACATGTCAGGTATTATCAGATGCAGACATTTCTGACTATTTGCTGACCAAAAAAAGATTTTAAAAGTTTTAGTAAAACTTGAAGAGAAATGATTCGGAGCATTTTATTTAATGTATATGAGTATTTGAAAAAAATACACTATGGATAATCCTTGAAATCATCCAAAATCTGACAAATGGACTTAATTCAAAATATATGCTAAAAATCTCATGTTCTTTTGCACCAAAGCGTATGTACTGGGCAACAACTCTGTATCAAAGCTTTGCAGCTGAGATTTAAATACCTTTTCAAAAGGAGCTGTGTACCATAAATGCTATCAGATTCTTAATTAAGACAGCACAAGCAAGGAGCATGTTTGCAATAAATTACGGGGATATGTTCTGACATGCTTTATCTATGTAAAGATTTCTATTTTTGTGTGAAGCTATTTACAGATTATTGATTTCAAAAATAGATTTGTAACTAAAGAAAGATGCATCATATTTCAGTTGCTTGGAGTTGAGAATCTTGCCTGGCTGTCTGCCTGCTCTCTTAGATGTTTATTCCAGTGGCTTACAAGTGTATGGAGTAATTCTGTCCTCCTTATTTTTCTCCCTCTATTTGGAAGAAGGAATTTGTATTCGGGGACCAGGTCCTGGTCCCAGGTTTCTTACCCACGCAAGGAGGCTGATTTTTATCCCTTTGAAGCACAGAATAATTTCATTGAGGTCCGTGAGGCTTTTTGTGTGAGTAAGACTTTTGGGTGGCAAAGATCCCTCTCAACATATTTTGTCAGTTGTCACTGTTTTGTTTCAGGGCACCAGGCTGCTGTCACAGTGTCAGTGGAGCCTGCTAAGCTGTAAGCGTGCCTTGGAGTACGTGCAATAGAAACCTTCAGCGTAATTTTTTGTTACTTAATGCTGTGTGAACATTAACAGAAATATTTTAATAAATCAGGGCAAAGCCTGAAGGTAGAAGTAATATTTTTCATTAGAGGAACCTTCATGCAAGCTTGTGTACCCAAGAGCCTGTCTATTTTTTCCAGCCATACCAGTTGGTCTAATAAAAGATACTGCCTCTGTCTACAAACCTTGTCCCGCCTGCAAACTCTGTTCATTGCATCTGCGGCAAAATACTGCTGGATTATTAAAATAATTCAGGGCTTTTTTGCTTAATTATGGAAACTCAGATTTTTGTGGTTTCCTCAAGTCTCAGCTTTTTGAATCCCAAGACACACACGCAAAATGATGCTGTCTGATTTCTCCTGCTGTAGAGGAGGGTTTCATCACATAGGAGCTCAAGCTGCTTCACTGATTCCTTATTTTAGAATGGATGTTATAAAGGTAGCCTGCTAAAATTCTTCTGCCATCTGGATTTTAGGGTATTTTGTGGGATACTGTTGGTGTGTACTATCAGCTGCCTGGCATGGGTGGCCTCTGGAAGCAGTTCTGTCTTAGCACCTGTGTCAGCATCTGATGTGGTGTTGCGGTGATGGGAAGCAGAAGAAATGGGAAGAAGAGGCTGGCAGAACAGGAAGTCTCTGGCGTGGGCTGTGGGTGTAAATCTTTGGATCTTGCTTAATTTCTGGCTGGGGAAGCAGAGTGGTGTACCCCTTCTAAACAGCAGGAAGCTTGGATTTGGACTTGTGTGGAAGACCTAGACCCAGAGCTGTCTAACAGTCCTAAGGCCAGCCATGCAGCAGTTTTTTCAGAGCTGTTTAATGTGCCTTTTAGAGGCCTTCAATGAGTATGTCTCTCGGATCCGAATCTGGAGTTCTAGGCTAGTAGCTTTAAAATAGACCAAGGTGGTGATGATCTGGACCATCTTGAAATATCCATGGGGTAGATGCTTTTCCACCCTCAGAGAGCACAAGCCCTTTCTGTAGCTTGCAGTCTTGGGGTCTTACCAGATCACTCCCTCTTCTGCATGTGTTGGCTGAGTCTGTCACCCTTGCAGGGACACTGCTCCTCTCCCGAGCAGCCCTTGCTGTCCCTGAGGAGCCTTGCTGCAGGCAGTGCCCTGCCTTCCAAGTGAAATGGGAACAGGTCGGTGCTTGAGGGGTGTTAAGTTCTGTGTCCTGTGCTGCCTTCTGTCTGCCTTTGGGCACGGCTTAAACAGATAGCTGGTAATTACTTGTAAAGCCCTTAGTGGCTGTGGCTGGGGCTATTTTGGAAGCTGATTCTCCCTGCATGCCCTGTTGTGGAAGTTGTGGCTGGCTGGAATGGCCCGTCGCCCTCTCGCTGTGGTGACCTCCTCTGCTGGGTGTGTTGCAGGGAATTCAGGGGGAGAGCTCTCAGCAATGGCATGCGGTCTCTTGGGCTGCCTGCCAGGGCCTGAATTTGGTGACCTTTAGGATGTGGCAGAAGATGCGTTTGTAAACCTTGGTTATAGTAACTGGGAGACAAGCAGAGAATGCTGGAGGAGGAACGTATTTTTTACAGACAAGCTGTTGGCTCTCTGATGTTTATGACCAGCAGCTAGTAGGTAAATATACTGAGAATATACAGAATATGCTGTGACAATTGGAACTGTTGCTCCTTAATAAAATTTAAAATGAAAAAATTATGCAGATTTCCTTGAGGAGCATGCGTGTGACGCTGAGAGCGCTGTGACTTCTAGCGCTGGTTTGAACACTTGCTGTTTGCTTTGCTGGAATCATTAAATTCCCTTCTGTAAAATGATTGCAGTCGTATTTTAGAGGTGTCCAGATGTAGTTGCTGTATCATTACCCATATAGTTTGTGGGTGGTTTTGTTTCTTTTAAGAAGAGCAAACAAGCCAAGGCCGGCAGTCCAGCAGTTGTGTGGGTTACACAAGAATGTGGTTTCATGTAATACCTAATTTGGGATCACTGTGGGTTGTGTCTCCCACCCTGTTCTCCACACCAGCTCTAATGACAGCGTTGTGGCAGATTGAGCTGGGTTCATCCTGGGTTCAGCTGACCAGTGGAGAATACTCCACCTTTCCTCACCTTTGGTCAGTTGGTTTTGATAGGTGAGGACTTGGACTGCTGAGCTGAACTGACCCACCATGGGGCTGCTTCATCACCCCATCTGGTGCCAGGGAATGCAGTAGGATATGTGTCTGGCTGGAGGAGCAGGCGAGCAGGATTGCCCCAGTGTGCTAATAGCAAAATTGGGAAAGGTGTCCCTCTTTCCTCACTGCAGGGCCTTCCTGATGAGAAGGACTGTCTGTGGTTTGGTTGTGGCAGCCAGCACTTGAGAAGGGGTGCTCATGTTTGTGAAGATCTGCTGGTGAATATTTGCATCGCTCATGTTACAGGTTTGCAGTGTGCTCTTGCTCTGCCTGAATGTGTCTGACCTGCAGAGGACAAAGGATCATCTTTCTACTTTCCTTCCAATTGTTTCTGCTAATTTAGCATCAGTTTGAAGCTTTGTCTTTGCTTCGAGATCAAATGGCCAGGGACAAGGCTCTTTGTTTTCACTCTGTGGTAAAAGTGGCAAGGTCAGTCCCAGTGGGGATTGTAGGGTTTACACTGCTGAATTTATCTCGTGTATTGAGGGTAGGTTTTCCATCACCTACAGCTAATGCGTATTGGTAACTCTAGCATCAAAAATACCCTTTTTCAGCAATGAAAACAAGGTCTCTGTTTGTAAATGCATTTTCACGTCAGTGGATAGGAATATCTTTGCAGCCATGTCGAACAGCCTTCCCAGCTCTCTGTTTCAGCATCTCAAAGAGCAGCATCTTACTTGACCTGCAAACTCAGATCATTCCACTGGGTACTTTGCAAGACTTCCTGAGTGGTACAGGAGTTCCATAATACCAGGAAACAGGCAACCTTCTGGTGAAACAAACCTTGAACTTAAGCAAGCTTTTCTTTTCTATCTCTCTCAGAAATCAGCAAGCCTTTGAAGATGACAACCTCATGGAGTGACCGACTCCAGAATGCAGCAGATCTCCCTGCAAACATGGATGGGCATGCTCTGAAAAAGTACCGCCGGGAAGCCTATCACCGGTAAGCCGTCCATGTAGCTCCAAAACCACGCAGAACCCCCACATTTCTTGGGTTTTTTTCTTTTTGCTTGTTGGTAAAACACGAAGGTTGTTCTTACCTTCCTTGTAGAAGTGTTGGTAGAAGAGAGCTTAGAAGGTGGCACAGTATTGGCCTGCAGGAGTTTGCGAACAGCCGAGTTGAGATCCATGGACTAGAGCAAGAGAGGATATGCTTCTTAATGCAGTCAAGAGATTAATCAAAGTCAGATTTTGGATAGAAGCTTTCTAGTCAATAAATATCAGTGGCAGAGGTTTTATAATAATTATTGCAGTGCACACTGGGAGAGCAGAGCCTCAGACACTGGAATGCGCAAATACAAAAAAGGAGGAAATCAAATGGGGTCAGAAACTGTTTGATAATTACACCTAGTGTGATTAATTGTGTGACCACAGGAGCATGCAGGAGCACTAGGCAAGGGCCCAGCCTTTTCACTGGTAGGTGTACCTAAAATCACCTTTGCTGTAAAACAATTACAGTAAGTAATGAAGATAGAGTTCTGAATAAAAGGAATGTTATCACTCTTATTTTATAGTTTGGGAATCAAAGTGCAGGCACTAGGTTGTTTTTACAAGATCCCATTGGAGGTTTGGCTGAGCCAAGAATTTAGTCTAGAGCTCTCAAGGTTCCAAGCATAGAGCATAAAAGATGGATGAAGTCTGTATCCTTACCAGATGTCTGGACTGTTACAGAGTTAAAAACAACAGCATCTAGGAATTGTCAGTATTCTGTTTGTGGGAGGTGTCTCTTCAAAGTTTAGCTTGGTTATTTTGAGAAGTCATACAGTGTGATGATCAGAGGATATTGAGCAGAAGGGGAAATGTATGTCTGATGTAGAAACAGAAAAAGAAGTCAAGTTTCTCAACCTCATGCTTAAATGCCACGTTGCATTTGTGATTCACATTGGTGGTATTTCTGGGGAAGTGCTTTGGAAGTGTTAGATATCTTTTGATTCTCCAAATGGACTCTAATTTGAGAAAAACGCCTTAGTGCATCATATGATAGGCCAGGTTGTGCAAGTTGCAGTGTCCAGGGCTAAGTAATGGATCCTGTGATGCATTTCCAAAGCTTTCCAATTTCCAATGAATGTGTTTGAGCAACATGTCTTCAGTGTTTGCATTATTTGAATCCCTCTGTCAGCTGGTTTGTCAGATATGGAAGCATTTAATGAATGTAACTATATATAGCATGTAAAAAGAGAGGGATTTTATACCATTCCCTGTCAAAAAATCTTCACCTTGTTGCAGTCATTGACAGGTTTACCTTTGTGTCATAAATTTACTTAAAACTTCAGCTGTGTTACTCCTGATTCAGACTGATGGAAATCAAGTCAGAGTAATGCCTATATTTTTTTTCTGAGTATTTTCTTTACATTTGTTATGGTTAAGTGCTGACAGTTTGCTAAATGTTGTACAGGATCCAAAGGAAGTCGTGCTTGTCTTTAAGAGCTCATGCATTCAAGTTCTCATCATGTTTACCCTTGTGTAAGAAATCCTTACTTTCAGAAAGAATTTCCTTATGGAAGAAGAGAGTGCAGTCATGAAAAGGAGGGTTTCCCACTAGGAGCTGGGATCTGGTAGTCCAAAATTAGTCTGGTAAAGTTTAAGTACCTTTCTTTAGAATCTAGAAATGTCTTATGCAAAACATACTGAGCAGAAATGCTGCTACCATCTCAGATTTTCATGGAAAGCACAACATTGGAAATACATTAAGGAGAGGCATATTTTTGTTTTGGAATTGCTGTCCTCTTTCAAAGAGAGAGAGAGAGGGAGGGAATGGGAGAGAATGAGAGAACCTGATGCCAAGACTGTAGTATAAATCTGTGCTATTAATGGCTTTGGTATACCAGTTTCATGGGAGTTATTTTGATAATCCAGTATTGTGAGAATCTGAAACAACCTCATTCCAGAGGCAGTGTTGTCAGATTTCTATTTCTGGTGCTTCTCATGGTTGTAGTGTTAACAGATGTGATGTTACTTTAAAAAGTGCAAACTTAACACGATAGAGTATGACTGAAGTTATTCCCCCTTGGTGTTTGATATTATATTTTTTAGTGTTTTATTAATGCTTCAGATGCAGAATATGTGTGCTGGTCACTGCCATGAGTTGTAGGATGTAAATATATTTCACTAAGGTCCAGGTATGCTCTGACTCTTGGATATTGCTGAAGCACTGCAAATTTTATGAAAAAGAGAAATAGAAAATACAAGGTGTTATTGTCAAGGTTATTTTCTTCTTCTTTCTTCTTTGTCTTCTCTTTGTTTTTCTTTCAGTCTTTTTTTCTCTCTTTTTTTCCTTACTCCAGCATCTAAATGAAAAATCCTTGAAAACATGAATCTAAAGTGACTTAGAAACAAAACCAATAAGAACATTGAATTTAGACCTTTTACTTTTTTGTTACCTTAAAGCCGGCCAAAATTATTTTATGGGCCCAGTCTGAAAGGCTGGAGGAGCTTGGCAGCTGCACCACATTTACAGATGAGCATAAGTGGGACTAGTTTTTGTTACCTATGTTGAAAGCCTAGTTGAGCTCAAAGTCATTCATTGGAATTTTCTAAATGCTGCTAGTAATGCCTAGTTTTCTGAAGTGTGAAATCTAAAAAACTTATTTCACTGTTCGTTTGCTTCATGTTTACTTAAATACCAGTGGAGATACCTAGACCAATCAATTTAACATTCTAGCTCTCACAAAGTACACCAGATTTTATATGCTTGGATTGTAAACGAATTCAGATGAAAGAAGGGAAAAGTTTCCAAAAGCAAAATAGTTTACCTTAAAAAAGATAAATAAATGTTCTTGTGGCCATGAAACTTTAAAAAACCTTTTTCAAAATTACCTCTGAATATGTCACTCTAATAGTCATAGTTTACTGTGGTCATTCTTACTTGGAATGTGTTTTTTCAGGTACTGCACTTCTAATTGTATCATAATTGATGGTTGGATGTTCAACATATAATAATTGTTGGCAGAAGTCCCAGTTGAGACTGGTTTAACTGGTGTAGTGCATACTGACTCAGAGTATGATGACTGTATCGTAATCATATCTGGATGCCATGGGCAAGAATGTTCAGAATCAAATTTTTGTAGTTATAGAATCAGAAAAATCCGTTGGGGAGGAGAAGTGGTGGGGTTTTGCCTTCAGGGTATTTCTGACAGCTTTAATGGAAGCTTTTGGTTTGCTGGTGTTGCTGTCAGACCTCGTTGCACAACACTGCTGGCACCTGTCGGAGGTGAGGTCTGAAGATGAATTAATATACAAGCTACATGTTACTCATTCTCTAGCAGAGGTCACTGGTAAGAGGATCCTGCATTACTGTGCTATTGGCAGCACACATGTTAATTCGGAAATAAAATGGCTGTGTAGTTCTTGGGAGGCTTTTCCTTGGTGTGTGTGGTTGTGAGGCCACCTCCCTCGTGTGCTGCTTGTTGACTTTTCCGGGTAGAGGATAATCACTAGATCATTTGTTCTGGAGGAGTACTGTCATTTAATGTGATTGTAATTAGGCAAGAACTAGGTTGACTCTGAGCCACCAAATTGCCCTAGTGTCTATTTTTTAACTTGGAGTGAGCACTTCTAGGCACCCTCTGGATTATCTCACATAGCTCTTTAGGGTTTAAATAGCAACCACATCCAGTTAAAGCAAATAATGGAAAAAGTTGGTGTTCCATCCACTCTTGTTACTGACAGTTACCAAGATCCAGGAAACAGGTATTTGCACTTATATTTATTTGTCTGGGGTTTTGGCTTAACAGAGCAGTAAGGCTGAAATGGCCTTTTTGTTAAACATACTGACTTTGGCATGCTTCTACCATTTTGTATCAGAATAATTTGAGACTTCTCATCCTGAATGTGGGGTTTCTGTTGTTTTAATTGTGGGGTTTTCTTCTTGCTCTCTTGTTTACTGGCTAGTGCAGGGCATGTGGCATCATGATTCCTAATCCTAATTCTCCTGCTGACTGCTGATAGAGTATTGAATAAGTTGCTTCACAGCTTTGTACTTCAGTTTGCTTTCAGAGCACCTTATGGTGGTGATATAAGTGATTTTAGCTGTTACTTTATGCTGAGATCCTGGATTAAAAAATGGTATATACTTTCATAATGACAAAGCAAAAGGATTGCCAACTGGTTGTTTTCATTTCATGGATTAAAGATGTACTTTAGCTTGTTCAAATTTGTAGACTTTAGACTATTCACTGCTAATCTTGTTTCTTCACTTTATTGTTACTGGATCATCAGTGATTGCAAACAGGTGGAAATGTAGTATAAACAAGGCTGTGAGACTCGAAACTGTTCATCTGTTTGGATAGCTATATTTAAAGTCGCTTCAAAATGGTCAGTTCATTGAGGTGGAAAATGAGAACAAATCTTTACCAGTCTGAAAGTGCTCTTTTCATCAGACACGTTTGGACAGGTGATGTGTGGTGTTTCCATGGACCGGGTAGCTCTGGAGGCTCTGCTGGCCTCGTGTGTCCAAGCAGCCTCCTTGGACCTGTGTGTGGGACAGAGGGCAGCGTGTGGCTCTCTCTGTTTTAGTGCTTTGGACATTGGAGGAGGGAGAGGGAGTGTCAAGTCTGCAGAATGGGTGAGCTGATAAAAAAGCACTACACTTGCCAAATTAATAATAAAGAAATTGCATTGTAAATGTCCCATGATCTATTAGCTTTAATAGTTTCAGGGAGCAGACGAGTGTTATTTTGAGATGGAATCCATATGTGAGCTTCTTGGCACTTCGCTGTTGCCTGGGAAGAAAACCCAAACAATGAAAACAGAAATGGCCAAGGCTATCTCTTTGCATCAGATTCCTGCTGAATTTCAGGGGGAAGTGCTCTAGGTTGTGTTTCTGGATACAGCCTCATCACGCTTTGAAGTTCCGGTCATTACTGGATTTTCCAGTTTTATGTCACTTTTACTGTGCAAGGACAGTTAGACTTGTGAAATTGTGGAGCATTGTGCTGGAAATGTAACTAGAAGTGGCCAGGAAATTTTTATGCCCTTCTTTTGTTTCCCGTCTAATACTGTTTCATCCCCTAAAGTTATCTCAAGACCAAATACTATCTCTAAATATGATTACAAATATTCAGAATATTCATCTTTGGTTGAAGAAGGAATAAAATATAACTCTGAAAATCTGGAATTAAAAAATAAGACCAAAATGGTATGATAAAAAATAATATATGGAATGGTCAATACCTGCCTAAAGAGGCAGGACTTAGCAAAAGAACTATTTCATTGGTTTTAAAAATTTAAAGCAGTTTATATCTTCTCTAAGGCAGCTACCAAAACATCCAGCACCCAAAGATGAGGCATTTTGATAATATGGTAATATCTTCTTTAGATTGCTCACACGCTTTGTGCCAGATGGATATGGTCAGTGGGGGAGTTCGCTGCTGCTGCTGGTGGAAGTCACCTGTGACCAGAACTGTAATGTCATGCAGTGACACAAGTCCCCAGGCAGACCACATCTGGGGCCTAGCTGGTCAGACTGAGAACATCGAGTTGTCGTAACAGTGGAGGGATGTTTATTTCATTATTCGCCTTTTTAAAGAGGCCACGGGGAACTTGGGCATGGGAGACTATTAAAAGCTAATCCATTTAGTTCCCATTACTTCTTTTTAACTCTTCTAGCTTATTAAAAAATGGAAGTTGTCCATAAAGTGAAGATTAACCAAAGTTCCCAAACCCTGAGTAAGCAGGAATCTGAGCCTTCTGGCTACTTAGTCCCCATTTTGTGGTTGGCTCAAGCCCAACTGTCCACTACAGGCTTTTTTAAACACATGTAGGTCATGCTTAGCCAGCTCCCACTGTATTTGCTGTTCCTCTCAGCTCTGTTGCAATTTTCTTTGTATTTATTTAGTTTCCAGTGAAACATACTGCCCAGAAAAATGCTAATTGCTGCAAGGTATTTCTAGAAACATTTGGAAAATTATTATAAAGTGCTCTGTTCCAGAAACCTTTCCTCTCATTGTTCATTTTCATTTTGTCACTATGAGGAATCATGAGCCATGTGCCAAGTTCCTCCTTAATTGTAAGGTTCTGTGCATTTTGTTTATTTTGTTGGTCAAACTACAAGACTCCTATACACACAAATTTCATTCAGGGCACACAATTCTTTAGAGATTTTGCACAAATAAAATAAAAACATTTCTCCCTCTCTGCGTTTGCTCCTCTCCAGTGTTACTTGAGAAGAGTTGGGATTTAGGTTCCTGCTTCAGAATTGATTGACAAGAACAGTAACAAAACCAAGATCAGTTCTCTTGTGAAAATATAAAGGACTATGCATTGCAGAGTTGAGGCTATCAGGGGTCTGTGACTCTCCTTACGCATGCTCAGCAGTTCCTTCTTCCTTGCAACACAACACATTTTTCTCTTACCCAGCACAATTCATAGAGCTCAAAAAGAAAACAAGCACTGTCATCATCGAGAGCCTTCTGCTGTGGCCAAGCTGCAGGGTTTAATCTTTGAGGAAGAACTCATTAGAGAGGAAGCATGCTTCAAGGTTTCCCTAAAACAGCTCCTCAAGTCCATTTTTCCCAAGGTGGGGATCTGTGCCAGGCTAAGCCACCCCAAGTCCAGGTGCTGCTCCCCAAATCCCAGCTGTGCTCAGGGAGCCCATGGAGCTGGAATATGGCCCCTCAGCTGCCTTCCCCACATGCTCCACACCTCGTGTTGCTTCAGCCACACGGCACAGGGAGTCCAAAATGCAGGAGACTCACAGGGATATTCCTCAGAGCAGAAATGTAAAGCTCGGGTTTTCATCAGGAGGAAAGGATGAAGGCAAGAGAAAGGCAGTGTCCTGTTTAAGGAGATGCTCTGGGTGCAGACAGGTGTGGAGCTGGGTTTGGGCAATACCCACCTCTGCCTCTCAGCACGAGGAATGCAGAGGGTGTTCTCCTGCTGTGCCTACAGTTTGTTTCGTCTTACTGCCCGGTGCTGTTAAGTTTTTAGATCAGCTTAAATTTTAACTCCAGTGCTCCCAGTTAAAGTGACTGTTTTCTGAATGGAAAAAACCAAATTCAGGGGAAGGGAGAGTGTGATTTCTTCTGATTCTGGCAAGTGGAGAAATTATTCTACCTTAAAACTTGCTTGCCTAAAAATGTTAGATCATTTTAGTTTTCCTCTTATTCTGACATTATTTCTACTGTTTGTAGTCTAGAAGCTTCTTTGATTTTTCTTCATCTGGATGAGCTGTAAAAAACTTGTTATTTCATCCTTTCCTTTCAAGAGCAGAGGATCTTTTCCCTCAGGTGGTTGAGGTTCTTAGGGCCCTCAGGTTGCCTTTGCTTTATAGTCATTAAAAACAACTCTTGTCATTTCTCTGTAGCATTTCTTCTGAGGAGATGTTACCTTTTTGTAGCCAACAGACACCATGTCAGGTTGGCTGGGGCTTGGAGCAACCTGATCTGGTGGAAGGTATCCCTGCCCATGGCAGGGGCTTGGAATGTGATGATCTTTAAGGTCCCTTCCAACCCAAACCATTCTGTGGTTCTGTGGTTTGATCGGTATTCTTGTAGTCAGGCCAAGTGTACCTTCAATTAGGATTTAAGAACAGCTTTGAAATGGGCTAAGTCTGCAGCTTCTGAGAAGCACCTGGCTCTTCTCAGAAACTGTCCTAGAGATTTAATCTCCGCTTTTAATTTCAGTTTCTAGGACACTGCAGATATTTACTACTTTGAGTAAAACCCTGAATTAAGCCAGTCAGTTTCTGGGAGTAAATATTTGTCAGTACTGACTTACTTCCTTGTGTCTAGGGGAGACTGTTCATGGGAGATTTCTTTATCAGGATTTAAAGTTGAGGTCCTGAGTGCCTACAAAATAAACCAGTATCTCTCTGGGCCTTCACAAGAGGAGTGAAATTGGTTCCTTTTTTTGGTTTTTTTTGCCACTGTTTAGTCTGCATTTAATCTGCCAAGGCATATGCAAGTTTAAATTGATTAAAGTGTTCTCATTTCCTGTCCTGAACATGTTGTGTAATAGCCTTCTTTAGCTTTTTTTAATATTTGCTCTGTCTCACTGCAGCACTGGTGGGTGAAGTAATTACCACATCAGATCAGTTGGTGGGATGCCTTGAAATCTTGCCAGGTTGGGGCCTGATTAGACCCTGCCAGTGCAGTCTGTAGGTCATAGGCAGTAAGTGCAAATTGGTGGAGAAAGAGACATCTTCGCCAGCTGTTACCAAAGGGTACTGCTATGGTAATTTTCATGTTTCAGTCAAAAGACTTACTTTGGAACAAAAATATACTTATGTATGCTATTTGTTTTGTTGTTTAGAAGACTTTTCCAGATCTCCAGTATCAAGGGATGCTGGTTTTGGGTTCAGTTTGTAAATACTACAAAAGCAAGGGATGACAATCTGTCCGAGGTTTAGAGATTTTTCCACGGTTTTTAGTCAGTTTGGTGTCATCATCATCTAAACATAGGCAGGCTGGACTGGAACAGATCTCTTGGGTCACAGCTCCCTTGTTTCTGCCTCTCACAGGCACTGTCTTATTACCTTTTTTCTAAGTGCGTTCAGCTGTGTCTTAGTATTTGGGGGTTTTGTCCTCGTTTGGGAAACTTACCAAATGTTGCAATTCTGAAATTATCTTCTGAGCTTCTTTAAATTTCCCTTCTTACTCCTGTCCTGTTCAGACAGTCAGAAAACTGTGCTGCAGGGATTAAGCCTGAAGACAAGAACTGGACTCTGCAGGTTAGACAGAAAATGTTGCTAGTGTCTCCCGGAGGTATGTTATTCCTTCTTAAAGCCCTGCTTTCCCAGAAACAAGCTGCACAAACATGAGATCAGAAATTATGTGCTTGAATTAGCTAATAAATAATGTTTCCTGGCAGCAGCAGCAGAATGTAATCATATGCATTATACAAAATATCAGACTGTATTTAGTATTAAATAGCGCTTCACACTGGTCTCTTGTAAATCAGAGCTGTCTCGGTGTTAGAAGACAAACACGGATTCAAACTGCACATTCGGATAATTTGCTCCACCTACTCAAAAGCCGGCTGTTTCAGGAGAGAATTTTAGTGAGTTACGAGCCCATCTCATATTTCCAAAAGGCATTTCTTTACCAGTTTCCAGTGTCCATCCCATCACTTTGTCTTCTTTAGGTCATACATAAATCTATTAGAAAAGAGCATCATCTACAACCTCCAAGGCCCCTTAGTGACAAGCCCCATTGTCAAAGGCAGGCACTTTGCCAGGAAACAGTGACTCCCAGAGAGAGTGTGCAAGGTTAGGGGGAAAGTATACTATTGCCAGAGAAACTGTACTCCAAGTGGATTTGTGTGGAACAACAACAATATCCAGTGACTGGTTAAATTAGCCACAGATGTGTTTTCTAGAACACTGTCCAAGAAGATATACAGTACGTTAAGGCTTGCTTCAGACATAATGATCTTCTGAAGGCAAATCAGATCCAAGCAAAATTGCATGGGTACCAGGGAAGCTTTAAAGGAATTCTGTAATGTGATTCGGGCAAGTAGATGAATCAGACTGCTGCGAGCTGAACAAGGAGCACGTCGGTGAGAGATGAGGTAAGAGGACTGCCCAGCAGCCTGGTGTGAGCAGTTTGCTGTTAGAGTCTGGGCTGTGGCAGGTTGGCAGGGCCGGTGGAACGGGCGTGTTAAGCCGGCCACCTGCCCGGAACGGGCGTGCGGAGCAGGATCTCCCCGTGGCTCCTCGCAGCCTCTCCGGCCGGACGGGAGCTCAGCTCTGCACTCGCCGTCTCCATTGTCCCTGCGCCGCGCCTCCCGCCCAGCAGCGCTGCCCATTCCGTGTCCTAAGAGGATAATCACTGCACTGAGGGCAGTGTGATTGTTAAATATTTGGAGAATTTTCACATGCTGAAATCAGAGTGCAAGTGAAGGCTCTGGGACTTTTCTCATACAGGAGAATTTTGTCTTGGCATCACAGCACGAGCATGGATTTCGGTCTGAGATGGATGTTGAAAAGCTCGGCTTCCCTCCCACAGACAAGTTCTGACTCTCATTTTTGAAGTTCAGATAAGAGAGTCACTGAAGAGAAGTCCTGTTGAATTGCAGATCTGCTTTATGCTTTAAAGTTCTGGGGGAACATAAGCCGCTTAGTTACTGTCGTAGTTGGAACAGGAAGCAAGAAAAGCTTTTGTTGTATTCTCTGACCTATTTCTTTGCTGTGTTATTTACTGGAACTAAATTGGATATCGTGTATTAATGTTGTCATCTAAAAGGCCCTGGAAGTATTCAGCCTAGATTCTCTTTGTAATAAGCATTAATGGTAAAAGTGGAATTTACAAAATAGCAGCTAGCAAGTTTCAGAGGAGTTATAAATAAAAAGAAAAATTTTCACAATAGAAATGGCATGTCTCATGTATGAAAATTTTTCTCGGTTGCTCTTTTTCAGAGCTTTATGAAATGTTTTTAACGGTATTGGTGAAAATGTGAAAATGGATCTGTTTGGGTTTGCTTTGAATTTCCAAATATAGTTCTAAAGAGGAGTCAAGTGCTGTGAATTTATTCACAGAAATATTATTGCATTTTATTTTCCTTGTTTCCTCTTAGTAATAATTTGTTTTAATCAAGCAAATTATATTGTTTTGCATCTAATGCATCCAGTTTCACGTCCTTTGAGGTCTGAATTCTGCTTCAGGAGATTTTGCACTTCTATTCTTAGGAATTTTTGCAGGTCACATGCAAGGCCGTGTGTGTGTGTGCATGCATGCGTGTATGTCTTTGGACAGCATACCAATAATTAGAATAACTCTGCAAAGTCATGACTTTGCTTCAGGAGAACTCGCAAAAAATGAGACTTGCCTCTGTTTTCAGGTATATTTGCTGATTTTGATCTATGAAAGCCAGACATCCTGACAAGTAGCAGAACATGTTTGTTCCAAAATGTGAGTATTTTGAAAATGCTCGTACCTGTGGTGATATTTCTTCTCTCTTTTCAGGGTCTTTGTAAACAGAAGTTTAGCCATGGAAAAGATAAAGTGCTTTGGTTTTGATATGGACTATACACTTGCTGGTGAGTATCTTCTTAATTTTTTTGAACACTGACTTAGTTTGGAATATTGCTTCTTGCTGAGCAACAAACAGCAAAAAGCTGATTGGGCTACTCCAGTTAACAGGTGCTTCTATTAGTAAATGTGTCTTTCACTATTCGCTGCACTTTCATTTTAGGTGTTTCCCTTAAATTTGTTATCTGCAAGCTGTATTTGGTCATAAGCCATGTTACTGTAGTACAGTTTCAAGTGATTATGGGTGTCAAGGAAACCAAAACTTAATAAGTCTGAGTGCTTCCTTAGATTCCACTTTGTTTTGACAATGCCCCTTGTGCATGCCTGGCTTTGAATAACAAGGTGATTTCTTTTATCCTTCGTAGCAGGCTACACCTTTGGCCAACAGGTTCTCCTGAGTCCTGGGAGGGTCATTTTTGAATAGGTTTTCCTCTTTCCCCTTCCTGGGTTAGCCACATCAGGGACTTATTTCAAGAAGAGGCATGGCAGGGGGAGTGCCTTGTGTCGGCTGAACGAGTTAATCTGGAAAGCTTTGCCCATTCTTTATGACAGATAAGCTTTGGGAGGTTGCATAAGATCTTTTGGTTTCATAAAATTATTTGCATGACTTCTCCATCTTTAGATATTCAACAGGCAAGTTCCCTGAGACTTTTGATGAGAGGAAATAAAACTACCATTTTCCTTATAGTCACACTTTCGTATTATGTATTTTAGGGAAGGAAAAGATAAAAAGCTCACTTCGACTTTCCTAGGTTATAGTGTCACACAGGCTGTAACTGAGGATGTCGTGTACAATCCTGCCTTCTTTCTCATTACCACTTCCAAGGCTATGGATAAAAAGTTCCTATCACCAGTAATATTTCAGTTTAGAATTGCTGTGTATATGAACTGAGAAAATGTGAGGTAGAGTGTCAGGGTCACCTAATAATAGGTTAATGCAGTATGTCAGCTATGGTCATCTGGTTACTGTGTACTGAGAAGGAATGAGAGATGAGTAATGTGGCTGGGGACGGTGTGAGGGTCAGAGCTGGGGTCAGAGGCTAAGTGAAGGGCAGGAAGGTTTCCATAGGCTCATGGTTCAGTTGCAAGGAGTGGTTTTGGAGACTGTGGCAGGTAATTGCAGTTTATATTTAGATCAGTTCCTTATGTTCTTTTATCCACGAGGAAGTTGTTACATATAAAAGGTTTAGTTGTTCAACACCTTATTTATACATCTGTTTAAAGTTCTTGCCACTTTCTAAGTCATGAAGTGTATGGTTGTTAATCTGTGCTGGATATGACTGCAGGCACGTGCTTTCTGTTTGTGTTTCGCAGCTGTGACAGTCTTGTGGCAGTGCTTTTAAGGAGTGCATGAAAAATACTTGTTCAAGAATAAATGCTTAAAAAAAATTAAAAAAAGAAAAGAAAAAGTTGTGGGTTTCACTTCAGTAACAGAAAAACAACTTGTGTGCCTTTTGCAAAGGAAGTGGCAGCACTTCCCAAGGACCCAGGTGACCCCAGTGGGGCTTGTGTGGAGCATGAAGTTTGTTGTTAATTTTCATCCTGACAGAAAGAGAACTTCAGCACTGTCCTCACTTATCTGACTGTTCATTTTACTGAAATGTTGCTTGTTCCTGTAAACACAGAGCAAATGTGTTGTTACCCACAAAATGATGCTTAATGTGATGAAAGGAGAAAAATGTAGATGTTTCAAGCATCCTGAAGCACTACCAGGGACATAAAAACCTGGTGCTTCCGAGGCTGGAAGACCACAGTGCTCCAGTTGAGCAGGCAAAGTCAGTGCATTCGGGGAAGTTGAGTGACAGAGTGTGAGGCAGAAAAAGAAATGGGATGTGGTCTGAGCAGAAAACTGGAAATCTGGACCCCTGTGGGCTAAGCTGCTGTCCAGTGACTTCTTCCATGGTACAATAGAGAAAATAGTTGCAGATCATTTTACTAGGAGTTGTGAGAATGTAATTAGGTTGGAAAGCCTTTTGCAGATAAAAAACATCATGACTGGTAAGTACCATTTCCCTTTTTCCCATTCAAACTGGAAATTAACATATGAAATTACCTGTTTGTTTTCTTATGTCTCAGAGTCGTTCTTTCCTCTCCATGTGGGCTTTTATTATCTGACCATTATTTGCTATTTATAGCTTGCATACAAGCAAAAATACTTACTCACTGCAGGAGCTTTAAAGAGTGCAGTGTTAGAATATGATTACAATTATAATAAATTAATTGGAAATGATAATGAAGAAGTGGGACAAGTGAAGTATTACAGTAATATACTGTAGCTAGTGTATTCATTAGACCTTGTTGTGTTTTCTGACTGGGCTCGTTGTCCTTTATCCGCTCTTTCACATGGACATGCTACTTGTCTTGATTAAAAGAGGAAAAAAACCAATGTAAAAAGCCAGTTTATGTGTAATTTAACATCTGGAAATGATATCTGCATACCAGATGGCGCGTACTGAGCAGAAGCCTTTTGGAGACCATTCAAAACACGTAAATAGGCCAAGGAAAAGAACAGAAGCATCTCCAGTGTCATTAGCTCCTCATCTAGTTTTCTGCATTTGTACTTTCAGGCATTGCTAGGCCACTTTTCTGTAAAGTTTTTTAAAATATCCCAAGCACAGTTTCCTGTTCAACAGCTGAAGGCAGGCAGAGTCATTAACCCTGCCAAAATCTATGTGTGACATCCCTTTCTGTTGTGAACTTCCACATCAGAAATAGACTGATGAAGTCATGCATTTGACATCTCAGAAGAATGATTATTTTGATACACATTGAATTACATGTCTTGTAAAGAAGTACTCCTGTCTCTTGTCTGTCCTTCTTCTTTCCAAACCAATGACCACTGGTTGCACCAAAAGTCTTCCTTAGGAGGTGGCTCAGTACCAGAGAAGTCAGAACCATTTCATGTATTTTGAACTGTAGAAGCTTGAGACAGTTTTATTCTTGTACTTATGAATTTAAGGACACAGACCTACTTACAATAACCATCTTTTCTGTCTAGAATAATCTAATTTTGGTAGGGACGTGGCATTTCCATTTTGAAATCTGTAGTAACAGCTACCATGCACAAGCTGCAGTGATCGTGTTCTACTACCAGCATGTCTGAGAATGTCAGCTTGCCAGCTGAGAGCAGTTTTAGTATTATCATGTTACATTGCACATTAAGTGCAATTTCATGTGTTATTTTATAGAGTAGCATTTCTTAGAGTTATTAAATTGAAGAACCATTTAACTCAGAATTTAAAAGAATTCAAGGCTGTCTGATACAGCATTTCCATAGTGGTTTTGTTTGCTTTCAAACCAAAATTAGGTTAAACCTCGAATTTTTGTAAATAACTCCTGTGTTCCCTGATTGTGCTTCTCTCTTTCCTTGCATAGGGTTGAGAAATACTATTAATGGTTGGGTTGGGCAAACAAAGTCTTTTTGTGTTGAAGAGCCTGAAGCTCTTTCTTTTAGCTTTTTCTTCTGAGAAATGATGGACCTTAAATAGCTGAATTTATAATCACTGTGATTACAGCTAGAATTAATTTTGACTGCTGGGAAAATAAAATGAAAGCAAATTGAAATAACTCTCACAGGTTTTAGATTTCTTGTTTTCCTATAAAGGATTGTTGTTGTGTTCTCATGGGGTGAATAAGATCTCTTATGTGTATGGAAACTCCCAAATCTCCCTAGGTTAACGTGCTGGATACTCTAATACTAGAGGCTCTGAAACCTGTGTTATGTATGAAACTGGCTGGCCCCTTCCTATTCAGTCTGTTTGGGAATCACATTTAGTACATAAAATAATGCTTTTTTAAGCTAGGTGTTACTGGGAGGCAAGTGGAAGGAGCAGGAAGAACGGCAGTGTTTGATTGTGGTTTGTGTGCTTAGTTAAGCAGTTGCTGTTTAAAGTTTGCAGCGACAAACGAGTCACAAAGCAAGCAAGAGTCATCAGCTATTTCAGCCCTTGCTGTTAGTGGAGGTTAAGACAAGTTTTTGTGATGTTGCACAGCCCTTCATTCCCTGCCTCTGACCTTGCTGCCTGCCAGCCTGGGAGTGAGGCCCTGCCAGTTCCCTACGGTGCCCTTGCTCCTTGGGTAGCCATGGCATTGCACCCAGGGCTGAATTTGCTGTCAGGGCAGAACTGAGAATTATTGAATGATTCCTGTTTAAATTAGAGAGATTGAAGGTCCTTTCATAGTTATTTTTTGTGTGCTAAATAGTAGTTTCATTTACTATCTGAATGATTCATCATTGCTTATTCATCCAGCCAGAAGATCAACAGTCACTAACAATTCTGGTCTGCCTGCCTTTTTTTCACCAGTACTGTCAAAACTGCCTGTGCTTTGGTAAAGGAAAATGTTGCATGCAATCCAAAAGATTCACAGGCTTCTCTGTTTTGTGTTTACTGCTAAGTGCAGAAAGTAAAATAAAGGTATGTCAGTGGAGAGTCTTCACTGTGACACTCACCTGAGCCTGAGGAGTCGGTGACATCCATTGGGAATGCAGCAGAGAGAGATTGGTTTCACACAGCATTTAATTTGGCTGCTTCCTACTCAGTGTGAGCTACACTTAATTATTAGATCTGGATCCAAATAATGCAGGAGGCCTTGGCATTACCAGCTTTTAAATGGGACAGGCTGCACAATGAGGTGATGGATAGATGTCCCTTGACAGGAGCAGAGCTAAAGCAGTGGGGTTCCCAAACTGGCTGTAATTTCACACTGGGCCATTGGCAGATGGAGAGGGATAGTAAGATTTACAAACTCAATTGTGCTTGAGAAGATTCCTCTGTGACTACTCTTCTCTGAAAGTTACGGCCTTGTTGAAAGTTTTATCTTCCATCTCTGAAGTAGATAAGAGGTAATATCGGTAGACAGGATGCTTTCATTTGGAATGCTTTTCCTGTGCTTAATTCATTGCTGCTTCTGTGTTCTCCAGAAATTGATAATAAAATTATCATTGGCTGCTGAAAACTGTTTCAATAAAAAAGGAGGGGAAATGAGGCTTGAAAAATACTAGGTTTATTGTGTGCAAATGTGATTAATGCAACATGATCTGATTGGAATATAGCTTGTGTCCTGGAAACATTGCCAATTTAATGTCAAGGTTTGGTGCACTGCAAAGATTTTATTGCAAAATTGCTTGTGCTTTCAGCTTGTAGCATTTGCTTTCTCATCACATGGGAAAGACAGCTTTAGTCTTTCCCAACTTAATCCAAAGTGCAACATGCATAAACAGGTTTTGCCCCTTCCTCAGGCAGGTGTTCGTGTCAAAGCCATCCTTGCAATTTGGAAGAGGAAAATTTTTCACACCCTCATCTTATTTTTGAAATGCTTTTCTTTACCTGTTGACTCTGGAAAAGGTACGCTCAGCCAGAAGGTAGAATTGGATTGTTGCTGCATGTGATCTAGGAGAAAAGGTGACAGCAGAATTGAGAACTGGTTCTTCAATCCATCTACTATTTTTACTGTAGCTGAGTCTATCAGATTTCTGTGTTGCAGTTTGTACAACTGAGAAATGGGACTAATGAATTTGTACCTTGTATGAAAAAATTTCTGGATTGCACAGATGAAAACCAAATTATTAATGTGGGAGTTTTATACATGAAAGATTGAACTGAATACTTAAAAAAACTACTGAGCTTGTAATGTAAACAGCTACAACGTATCTGAATGTCAGTTCAGGTGCTGTTATTGTCTGGTCATTAGTGCTGAACTCCAGTGCAAATGTTCTAATGAGGCTCTCCTGCTTAGGTTAAAGGTTTGCCTTTAGTTTCGTCATGATGTAAGGACCACCAGCTTTGAGGCTTTTTTGGGGAGATACTAAGCGGTTTTGATTCTTTCCCAGTTTGCTGGATAGTGCAGTTCTTTGTGTCATACCGAAATAATGTGGTGGCTGGAGAAAGGCTGTAGATGTGCAGGAGAAGCCTTCCAACTGTCCTAGCCAGGACTGGGAGATGCCCTGACTGTTGGCACATCTGCTGTCTGCCTTTTCACATTTGCACATTGCCAGTTTGACAGGTGCAGATTTTGCAGATTTCAGAGGCTGGTTTAGCCATTGGTGTTTTAAAGCTAAAGGCAGATGGAGAAGCCAAATTGTTCCGAGTATGCTTTGAGCTGGATGTCTTTTCAAATACCAGCACAGTGGTTATTGTCCCTGCTCTCTTTGTGTTGCTGCTCTTCAGAGCCTGACCATTTAAAGCTGTGTAATGAGCAAACGAGGTCTGGAGCTGTGGGATCTCACATGCTGGCGCTGGGAATGAGGAGTGGAGAAAGCATGTGTTGCTTGCTCTATCCCAGTAAATCACTGACTGACAAACTGCTAATCTGCTGTCTGTGGAGTCTTGAAGAATCAGAGTGATAAACAGAAGCTGCTGAAAGAAGGACTCTTCACAGTGTAAGGAAAATTTCAAAAGCTGCTATATTCTGTTTTCTTGTCCTTAAAAACATGATGATAACACCAAGCTGGGTCAGCAGGCTGTTAGTATACCGAGGCGAGTTCTCGTCTTGCCAGACGATGAAAATAGGGAGGCATTTTTCAATCTAATCGACCCCCTTATCTAGTAATCTTAATACCACAACAGAAGTACTATTAAGTTGCAAATACCCTTGTGATGACTCAAACAGCTTACTCTGTAGGAGGAACCAAAGCTGAGAGTACAGAAGGCTTTAACTCTGAGATCACATGTGTGCCATTGCTTTGTGAATGCCTTATTTTAGCACGCTACAGAAAAACTTCTGTATGTGGCTTCTTGCCAGCATGGGCACCTGTGCTGTGTCTAAGCCCAGGTGCACACTGTTAAACAAACGTGTAGCCTTGGAGGCTTACTCTCTTCAGTGAAAATGGAGAAAAATAAGAAGCTGGATCTGTTTGGATGCTGATAAACCTAAAAAATGCTTTAGACATACTGTATTAATGACCACTATGCCTTTAAGTAATTTACGTCTTACTTCTAGATGCTAGCAAATGATGTTTGAACATGAAGCCCAAGCAACTATTTCTTCCCTGTTCATAAGTCTTCATTGAAGAACTAAGCTGATATTTTGGCACTGTAGTTTGTTTCCATGGAAATGCAGGGATATTTCCAATATGGGATTATAATTCACAGTGGGCTGTATCTGAGAGAGGTAAATTGTGAAGACCACTTGTTAAGCACAGAAAACATTCTCTTGTGTCAGGGAAACAGTAAAAATTTCCTGTAAAAGAACAGGTGGCTCAGTAGTCATCTTTAAAATATTAATCCAGTGCAAATGAAAGTTATACCAACTATTAAAATAGACAAACTGAAGTTTCCTTGAAATGCAGAGTCTGTCTGAGTTGCTTCTCTCAACATGCAAAATGTGACCTCAGTGCTGCTGTTCTTACCTCAAGCTATTCATTTTTATTCAGCTGAAGAAATCGTTCCAACACTAAGCTCTGCTCTGCCAGCCTCTGAGGCATATTCAAACAGCCCAAATCTTTGTTACATCGAAGGCAAACAAAATGCAGCAGCAGAGAGCTAAAAATACCTGGAATTTACCAATGAGAGCACTAATAAGCCTGCTTTGGGAAGAGTTAAAGCTGATGATACTTGACAACACTTGTTTTTAATGCAAGTAGAAACGCAGCACTGAAAACAACCTGAAGTGTGGACCCAGCATTTCACAGCCTGGCTGCACATCCAGTGTTGTGTCAGTCCTTGAAGCAACAACAAATCCTGTCTTTACATACCCTGTTAGCATGCAGAGCAGGAGAAGGGGAGCTGATACAGTTCCAGGTTAGAGGTTTTAGAGCTGAAAGCTGTGCTGTGCACTTGGAGATGTTTGCAGGAGCATTAGAGGTAAGGAATTTTCCACTGCTCTTAGGCTGCAGTAGGAGCGTCGCTGCTTTATGGGCTCTGCTGCGGCTGGGGACTGCAGAGCCCTGGTGCTGCTCTGTAGGGGAGTGCTGGGTTTCCTCCCAGAGCCTGGGTTTGGCATGGTCACAAAAGGGTGCTGTGGAGCCACTGAAGCTCACATCCAAAAGATTCGACCCTCTAGTGATTAGTGACCCTTGCCTTAGTTCCTGTTATCAGATTTACTGTCAAAAACATCTGTGGGCACAAAGGCGCTGTGCAAGGTCTGGCTGCTCATGCAGGGCAGAGCAGCTTGTGTGTTAAGCATACAAAAGCATTCTGGGATGCACTTGGAGGTTTTGTCAAGGTATTGTTTGCTGATCACTACAAATACATAATTTTTAGTGGAATAGAAAAGGCACATTAAATATTGAAGTGTGCTTAAAAGCTAAGCTTTATCTTACTGCACAGGTCACTTCTGTGTTTGAAAAGGTTTCTGTGGGTAAGTGGAAATTACACTTAATATGGCAGCAGTTTCTTCTCATTGAGACTGAAAAATTAAGAATTCAAAGAAACAAAACATAATGTTGCTACCCATTTTGTTTAGTATTATGAAAAGTCAGTTTAAATACTGAAATGGTGCAATTTTGTAGCATTTTTATTTATGGCTTAGCGCTTCAAATCAAACCCCAGGAGTCAAGAGGACTGAGTCTGTTCCTACTTGGTTTTCAACTCACTTTGACTGTAGACAAACCCTTTATGGTCACAGTTCAGCCGAGTTCATAAACAAATGGCAAGTCAGAAGTTCAACACGTTCCTAATTGAAGACATGTGAGTCGTCCCATGGGTTTAATTTGGGATTTCTTGTGGTTGCAGTCAGGCACGTTTACCACTTTGTCAGTTTGTTTACAGGCACTGAGCTCCCGGGTCAGCACAGCACAAAGGTGCTTGACTGCATTGCCTGCAGGCAGGGCACGTGTTTACATGGGCAGAGACGATCCAAACCACTGCTGGACACACCAGAGCTTTAAATAGGAGTGTTTTTCCCGTCATATCCAGTGAGGATACTGTGAAGTGAAATGCCTGCAGTGGCCGTGGCAGGAGCTGAGGTAACACTTGATGTGTCTTTGGAAAGAGAGATGCAAGGCAAGGGGATCTGGAGGTCTATGCTCATCCCCATTCCTGGGATTGCCGAGCCAGCTGGGTGTTTGTACAGAAGGTCCCACAGTACAGGTGCCTCTGCCGGGTTTCTAGTTCTGATGGGAAAGAAAATCCTCAGCTTTATTTCCAGTGCAAAGTGACAGCACCCTGCCAGGCTGTGCAAGCCAAGCGTGAGTCTGGGTTCCCATCAGAGCTGAGCAGTCTGACTCCACTGTCAAAACTGAGGGTAGTTAACACCCAGGTGTGAAACTTAAACGTGACATTTCAGATTCCTTCCTGGGTAAGTAATGAATTATTTTAACAGGGAGAGCAGCATAGCTTGAAAAACGTTAGCATTTCCCTTTTGTTACGTTTCAGTGGCAGTGCCTGACAATACCTGCCTGATTAGAAAAGGCCCTGTAACACAGAAGCTGAAGTCATTAGTATGCTGGAGCAGAAATCCTCCTCTTTTCCACTTGTGTATGAAAAGTGGTGTTGCTCTGTAACAAGTTTTGCAGATAAGATACTCTGAAAGGAGGGTCAGTGTGTAGAGGTCAGATAGCATTCCTCACTACCTGGTTACTTCCTGGGGATCCTCAGACCTCTGGCCCTGCAGCTGAGACAGACTTTCCTCACACCGTGGCAGTATGTGAAATGCTTGCCCAACACTTAGTAGTACATTTAATTGGTATTGTTATTTCAGTGGGGTTTGGTTTGTAATTAAGTCCAGTGTCCCAAACACCTCCAGGGCTGGTCACTGGCTGGTTACCTCTGGATTCTCAGCTGGAGTTGCAGGTCAGAAGTGGTCAGAAGTGCCAGAGGATGAGTATTTGGAGCTTGTGTGTAATAGCCAGTGGCGTGGTTGTCGTGCAGGGGTGGCTGTCACAGACACAGCGTAGTGGACACTGAATGCCTGGCTTTGGGGCCATGTGCAGAGGAGGTAGTGACAGAATGGAGAGTTCTGGGGATAGATCTATCTTGTTTTGGGACACTAGGATCTCATTTGATAGGCAGTGTTGAGGCAGGATACATAGATACTTGTACTGTTACAGGGGATGGGTTTGTAAAAGGGGATCTCAGTCCTCAAGGCTTTAACTAAGCAGTTTTTGTCAGCACAACACTGATAGAAATCTATTCCTAATACATGCTTGCATTACTAATTTGTGGTGCAATTCAGAGCAGCACTTTGATCCTGCTGTATAAGTCAGGTTTGTGTCATTTCAGAAATGTATTTGTACAAGCTTAATGATGCATGTTGTGCCTGAGACATATAAATCTGGATACCAGCTCTCCACCTGCCCATGTATGTCCCCAGCTGCCTGATTTGCATGCCTTACTCACTGGAGAATAAGCAGCAACTGAAAAAACCTGTTTTTAGTTATTTTACTTTCATTTCTTCAAGACTTAACACAAAGTAGTTGGGCTGCATTTCCTGTGCTTCAGAGAAAAGGCAAAACCCAGTGCATTACCTGCCCACATTTTGCCTTACCTGTCTTTGTGTGACCTCTGGAGAGCGCAGAGAGCAGGTAACATTTCCGAAGATTGAGTATTTGTTAAAGCTTTTTGCAACCCTTCTGGAGGAGGTCATCACCTCTAGTTTAAGAAATACTGATCTTGTCTGGACACCTGAAAGTCAGCAGCACAGACAGCGCTCTCAGCACCTGCGTGGAGAAGGAGTCGAGACGGTGTGTGCCCAAGGGATCAGAGCAGGGATGCATCACCTGCAGGAAGCAGCTGCTCCCGTGAAGTGCCCTGCTAGTGTGGGTTTGTTTTGGGGAGCACTGCAAGCACCTTTCCCTGGGCTGCTCTTGCCTTCCAGCTGGGAGGAGAGGCAGATGAGGAATTGGCAGATGGAAGGGATGGAACTCCTTCAGGAGGTGGTAGGGCGTCATAAGAGAGCAACAGGTGGGGAAAAACCGGAGGAAGGCATGAATGATACTTGAGGTCATCATTTAGTGGTCCTGGCTCTGCCTCTCTGCCTGGAGGAGCTGCTCTCTCTGCAGGTTACTGTTGTTGCAGCAACCTCCTGAGCTCGTTTTTCCCTTCCTAAATGAGGGTTCTGGTGAAGGGGAGCTGCTTCCTCGAAGCTGCCTGGGTGGTATGGGAAATCAGTGTGTTGTCACTGTTCCCAGTTCAGGGCTTTTACCAGCACCAAATCCGTAGTGATTGGAAATACAATGGCAGGCAGGACTGGCTTGCAGGTGTGCGGTTTGAGACAGCAAATGCATCTCACAAATGGGAGACGACTGAAGCAGTGCAAAAAGGGGTTGTTATTTTAACTTCAACTCCTGCTTCTCTCCTAAGATCCATGAGTACCTTGTAAAAATGTTGGCAAGTCCTGGAACAAACCATCAATGAGACGCTCGCCTGCCTGAATTTGTGTGTGTAGGAGAAACAAGAGAAGATACAGGCAGCCCCTGAAGGGCTTTCTGCTCCCCACAGCTTAAGCAGAGCCATCACATGCCCTTCAGCCTTCCCCAGCTATTCATTTTGAAACAAAACAGGCTTTAAACATTTATTTTCAGAGAAGCCTTCCAGGAGGTCTGCATACTTCTGTGGGTCATTTTTGCAACATCATTCCAACCGGTTCAGCGTTGTATTTAGTGCAAATTGGATCTCAAAGATAATTCGTGATTACTCTGTGCATACCTGTAAGTTGCAAAATAGCTCTGGTGTTCTCCCTGCGTGTGCTTGCCAGCGAGAGCACTGCAGTGCAGCTCTGTGTGCAGGTTTGGTGCTGGTTTATCCTGCAGTGCTTTGCCCAAGCGAAAGCATGTCCAAGTGTACATTTAAATGCAGACATGCACCACAGACTGACCCGGTGTGCGAGGCTCTCGCTGGGAGCACCTTCAAGGTGTAGGGCAAAATTCTCTTCTCAGGTTCCCAGAGTAGCTCCTGACTCAGTCTCCCAAGTTTCCTGTGTTGACACTTGCAGGCATTTTATGGTGTGAAAGAAAGTGAGTGTCCTGAAAGGAGTAATTTGTCACTGACTGAGGAATGGACCATAATGGCAAAGCCCCAAAAAGAGCACGAGACCTTTTCTTGAACCAGTTGCTCTGCATCCGAGAGAAACACGAAGGGTTTGTGTCACTTGGGCAATGTGCTTCTAGCCTTTTCCTCCTAATTATCCCTGAGCTGATGATCTGAGACTGCTTTGTGGATATGAGGACAGAATTTTGCCTGCAGGATGCACGATTACCAGCTGTGCCTCTTCTATAAATCAGTTGTAAGTGTATTTGGAATAACTGCCAGGCCAGCTTCTGAGCTTACCAGAGGACAGAGCTCCAGCAGACACAGTCCCACATGGCACAGAGCTGTTGCAGTTTTAAAATCAGTCTGATTTTTTTCTTTAACAGGGGAGCCCAGTGTAACTCCGTCAAGCCTGGAGTGACACTCTGAATCTGCATCTGCCTCATGTGAGTTAAAATCCTGGCAGCAGCATTTTGCATAAGCTGGAGCCTCTGTAGAGAGCTTTTTTTTTTTTTTTTTCTTTTTTTTTTTTCTTTCCTTTTCAGGAAGGCTATAAAATTGTATGTGTCTTGGCAGCAAAGGTAAACACAACCACACAAATGCATGAGAATTGCATACCTTACTGCACAACCCCTGCTCATTCCAGACCAGCTTCCCTCCTAGCACGTCCTGTGTCAGTCAGGGACACCCGCACTCATCACAGACCTGAAGGCTTGCAGTGTTCACTCCGGGGGTACTGCTTTTTACCTTTTAATGGTGTATTGTTAAGCCAAGTGATGGTATTAAGGGGAAGCTGGAATGCTGTCAACTGGCTTCTGTTTTTTTAAAACCTTTAGTTGTTTTCTTTCCACCCTGGTTGCATAATCCATGAGCACTGGGTGCTGATTGCCCTGTGCTGCTGAAGCATTTGCCTGTGTTGGAGCAGGACTATTAAAATAACAATTCCTCTGGAGCTGGGGACTTGGCTTGGTGGCAGAGACATGGCCATCAAGCAGTAAGAAAAAGAAATCAGGTGAAGTTGTAGCATGTGCTTTGGTTTTACTGGCATCCCATGTGTGTTGGGCACGGATGGTGTGAAAATGTGTTGTGGCTCTGCCTCCTCCCCTGTCACAGAGCTGGGGATGCTGGAAGACTGGGCCCTTCTCAGCTGGATGAAAGAGCTGGGCACGGGAGACACTGCAGGGCAAACAGCTGAATTCATGACGTTGCCATGGCACACAAATTGTCTACATCAGAGATACCAGGACTCAGCGACCAGGTCTGAGGGAGGGGATATTCCAGCAAAGTTTAAAACCATGTTTTCATCGTGCAGCTGCAGAAAAAAGTATTGATCTGTCCTCTCTACTCTGTTTCCTCACGGCTGCCTGAAGTAAACAAGACATGAGAGAGAACAACCAGCCCTGAGTACAACATTGAAATTTTTTCATCTAGTAACACCTGTAACTGGGGCATCTTCCCCAAATGTGCTGCCAGAGTTGCAGCAATGTCAGCCTGTCCATACTTGATCTGAGGAGGTGGATGGTTTGTTTGCCCCGAGGAAGCTCCTGTACTCAAACAAGCTTACGAGAAATGTCAGGGGGTTGTGGCTCGTTTGGTTTTTGCAGCCAGTGCTGGGGTGTAGGGTGCTGTCAAGGTGAGCTCAGGGAGCTCTCAGTCTCTTCCCAGCTGTGTGTCTAATTAAAGGAAAGTTTATCTGGAGCAGTAAATATGCTGGTAACTAGAGAACATTTATTGTCCCTTTCACGAGTCCAGTTTCCTGTGTCTCTGTTTAGTTCATGTGTGAAGGAGAATGCTCTCATTTTCCAGATACTGTGGAGTAGTAGAAAGATAGAAATGGGATCTTAGGCATGAATGAGCTAATAGTTTAGTTTTATTCAAAGAGACATCAAGGAAGCAAACTCTAGGGCTTGAGAGGTAAGGGGAATAACTGTCCTGCCAAAAGAAACATTTAGATTAATCCTAATTAATCTAATGTACTGCCCTAGCAGAGACTTGGGATGATGAAGGCTGAGGTTGATACCTCTTCTTCAGCCTTTTTCCTAATCGTGCTTCAGCTTGTTTCCTTGAAAGGAGGTCTGTGATGCTTTTTCTAAGACAGAGAAGCAAATACAGAAAGAAATAGAGTGAGGGCATTTTGTGAGCAGCTGACCCCATGTTTCACACAGCTGTTCCCTGGTGGAGTGTTAACAAGGTACACAGATTGCTCATCAGAAAGCCCTCCAGTTTCCCTGGAAAGGCTCTGCTGGAGCTGTTGATGAACCACTTCTGCTTGTCCAGAGGAGATGCCAGTGTGCTCCTTGAGGTTCCTTGTGTCTGGACAGCATCACCATGGTTGGTGAGTTCAGAAAGAGCAGGGTTTCCTTGGAGAAATGTTTTGTTTGGAAGTGATGTTTTACGGATTAAGTTGGTAACATGGTCAAATCCCCAGGAGGCTAAGGAGGAGGAGTGCAGCAGCTTCATGGACAGAGTGGGGGATTGGAGTCTGCTTCACATAGTGGGGAGCTTTGCAGAGCTTTCACATTTTGAGAATATGTGCAGGTGTACCTGTAAGCGTTTTCCCTGGGAAGTGCCTTTACTGTCCTGCATCAGAGGAATTCATGTTCTGGATGATGCTCTGGTGTCACTCTCACAATTTTGTTCATCACCTAACTGCCTATTGCTCCCTCCAACTCTAGCTCACTCCCCAGAATTGCCTTGTCAGTCACTGCTTTCTTCGTTAGCTGTACTTTTTGATTGCTTATTCTTATCTATAGCTCAATCAATCCTTCCTTTCCTAAAGTACAGAAAAGACTATGTGCAATGAATGTTGTATCATGTTGTTGATATTTGCCATTGGTATAATATACTTGAAGATTTTGATAACTGCTTTTTTGATTTTAGTTACCTGTTTAAAACCATTGCAGGTTTGCTTTTTACATTTTTAATGCTTTTAGTTTAATGGGGAAAATTAACTCTTGGGATTCTGGTGCCTTTTAGATTCTTAAGAGATATGGGAGCCCTCTGCCATGGGTACTGCTGTGATCTCAGTCTTCTGACAGTCTTGTTGCATCCTAAGTCCTTGCCCTTCTTTTTTCTTTTTTTTTTCTTTTTTTTTTTTTTTTAGTATTTTTTATATTCGCTTTCTTCTCTCAGATTGAACTTCTGTATCCCACAGTGAATATACATGCTGGTGATTACCTGGGCAGTATAGACAATGTGTATTAATATATATTGTGAGGCCCACAGATGTGTTAGATCTCTCTCAGGAAAAGCAGTCTGTCTTCTAATGAGTTTACTGCGTAACTTGCACATTTTCAGCTAAATTTGGAATATTCAAGTGTTTGAGGCAGTTGGACCCACTGAACCCATGGTAACCCTCATTGCAGTCAATTTATTGTATTTATTTATCTTAGGACCAGTTTAAGACAGCAACGTTATGGTATCCCACTCTTAAGGGGAAGGGAGCACCCAAGATTTGTAGGTTCTTGGGGTCAAAAGGAATGACAAAAGTCAGAGGGTCCACAAAAGCTTACAAAGTTTTATTAGTAAATTACACTTGGCACGAAAATTGGTATGTTAGTCCCTGACCTTCTACTATAAGCACACAGCAGTGGGGTTTGGATAAAGGAGTAGGGTAAAACAAAAGAGACAAAGAGATGAATTAAAGAGGGGGAGAGAGAGAGAAAGGAAGAAAACAAGAAAAAGAGATCACCAGTCCTGGCAGCAGCACTGATCCAGCTGATGGGATGTCCTGGGGCACACGCATGCCTGGGCTTTGTGAGGGTATCTTTTTATAGATAAGATTTCCCCACCTTGAAAACAAGGTTCTTGCTTTCTGTGGAAATCAGTTGCCATGTGCACTCCATTCTTCCAGACCTTTCTGAAAATGGGTCGAAGAGAATTGATGGTGGTTTTGATCTCCCCCCTACAGTCCATGCCCACTTCTCAACTTCATTCCTGCACTCGAGCTGTGCTGTGCTTATCTCCAGGAGCCAGAACAAGGACATTTGTCCCAGAAAAGTGCTGCCCTTACTTCCACATAGCCCCCTTCTCCAGCCACATCCAGTTCTTTCTCACAACATGTTACTACAAACAATCCCTGGTTGTTATTACCAACAATCCTTGCTCAGCTTCACGGCTATCCAGCTGTCTCAGTGTTTGGGACACGCACATTAGCCCCTTATCTTCTGGGCTTCTGCAGACGTGCAGCGAGCATAAACGCACCGCCAGAGAAACCCTGTGATTTCCATCTGTCCTGATTGCCTTTTAGAGGTAATTTAATGATCTGATTAAACAGTGGCATTTTCAGTACATGGGAAGGTCATTTGCAGGAAGAAGAGAGGCGGCGTGGTAGGAATGGCTTAGTTGAACAAGTCTGTTTCTTTTGCACGGAGCGAAGGGAAGGTGTGTGTCCCAGGTGAGCAGCTCCTCTGACATGTGAGAGCAGTGAGCTTGCTTAAAAAAGCTGCATTTTGATGCACAAGGGTAATAACGAACAGATTTTTACAGTACCATATGGTGTTATTAACAAACAAATCATATGTTAACTTGACAGCTCTACCTTCAAGTTAACGTAGTCTGCAGCAAACATTAATTCCCCTGAGATGAAATCTGGAGCAATACTAAGCTTTGGGATTGTATCCAGAGCAGTAACAGTAGCACAGAAATGATGAATTTCAGGCTTTCCAACCTCCAATACATGTGTTCCCGCAATTTACTGGTTTCTTTATCGGCTTTGCAAAAACACAGCAAACCAGAGCCCAACTGGAGCATGTGGAACAGGGAGTGTTCATGCATCTGCCTAACAGGACAGCAGGGAGAGGAGCTGCTGTTTGAAATACATTTTTCCTGATGCAGAGAGCTATGATAAACTGATGGATATTTCATCTGGTGCACTCTGCTGCTGAAATTCAAACTGCAGCTCTGCTTCGCTGCAGCCCTGGGGCAGGAGCTAATTCCACCACGCTCTGGGCTGGGGGACTCGAGGCAGCGAAGGAGGGAATGGTATGTGGAGGAGGGAGGAGGGAGAACGGGTACATTACTTCTAATTGCCTTCTTGTTTAACCCCCTAGCTTCAAATTTTCTAACTGAAATCTCATCTTGGTACAGTGTATAAATCCCCTGAATACGAATCTCTTGGATTTGACCTGACCGTAGAAAGATTAGTTTCCATTGGATACCCTCATGAGCTGCTCAATTTTGTGTATGATCCTGCATTCCCTACCAGGTAAATGACTAACAGAAACCGACCCCGCCTGCTCGAGGCCTCCAATACTTGTTCTGTGAATTTCACAGGCGACATGTGAGGTTTTAGTTGGGGATGTGAAGCCTGTGGCTGGCCACAGATCATGGGGAAGGGAGAAGACTAATCCAGTATGTGGGGGGCCTTTGCACACATGAATCCCTGCCAGCAAAGAGGGAGTGTCCAAGAAAAGAACCCTGCTGAAAACATGGTCTAAAAATAGCTTTTCAAAGCAAAGACAGCAGAGACACAATCGGATTGGGAGTGAAATCAGAATCAGGGGAGAAGGAGCCATTACTGTCCAAGAGGCTGCTGGGATGTCTCAGAACTTTTTTCTTTCATGATTTTAATTCGTAGTGTCCTGGTGTGTAAGACATCCTGAAAATCAACCTGACAGTAAACAAGAATAAAAGTGGGACCAATCCAGTTCACCTGTCTGAGAATCAAATGTCAAAAGCATTTGATCAAGTAACTTTTTGATTTCATAACTTTGTGCTAAGTTAATGGTGCAGAATTACTAAATTCCTACATTTTGTCTTTTGGTGGGAGAGGTAAAAAGGGCATTGTTTGTTTTGAACAAAGCTTTTGATCTAACTCTGCACCTTTCATTTCTTTCCACTTGTGCCTTTGCTGGATTTTGCTTCTTTGACTCCTTTGGAGTTTCTTTACAAAAGATTGGACCAGAGGGTCTGTTGGTTTGTTCCAGTTTCAGCCTGGCAGCCTCCTTCCTTCCCTCCTCTCAGTGCGTTTTACACTGAGAGTTGCTGCTGGCTGTGCCCTTGCCTGTAACAGGGCATAGCCCTTCACAAACCTGTGATGAGAGCTCTTTTAAATCCACTGCCTTCATCCCAGGGAGGGGACAGAAGGGATATCTCTGTGGGAAGGCTGCATTCTCCAGATGCAAGCTGCTAGATAATTGAGAGTTTTGCCAGTCAGAACTGGGAATGTCCAAAGCATTTTGGGCCATGGTTACACGCCCCATCTGGCTTTGTCTGTGACAGAGCCATGAAAAAGCAGAGAGAAATTCCTTTATCACACCTTACTGTTCCCTGCAGCCCGACAGGGGTGTCAGGTGTGTGACCCTGTGGAGGAGGCCCACAGCTGCCCTGGGAGGTGCACAGCTGAGCCTCTCAGGTTAAACGCTCTGGGGGCAGTGGGGAGCAGGTCAGGTGTCTCTCCCACCTGGTGATGCCGGGCTCTGGTTGCTCACCTGCCGCCAGCTAAAAGGGATGGTAGGGACCCCCATCTGCATCATAACAGCAGCTCTGTTCTGATGCCCCATGCCAAGTGAGCAAAGCTGTTCTAGAGCTGTTCTAGCTGCTGTTAAAATGGTCACCCCTTGATGCACTTGCCTCTTCATATCCTAAACTGCTTTCTTAACAGAGGCCTGGTGTTTGACACCCACTATGGAAACCTGCTGAAAGTTGATGCCTATGGGAACCTCCTAGTGTGTGCACATGGCTTCAATTTCCTCAGAGGGTGAGTGCAGACTCTTGGCTGTTCTTCTTGACTTAATACACCCTATTGTGTCAATGATCCTCGGAGCACCCATTGTATAAGGAGTTGCAGGGACTCCATGAACAGCAGATGCTGTTTTGATGTTCCTACAGCTCCAGGATTAACTGGGGATGCACTGAGGGTCTCAGGTACAGCAACAGCCCAGATGTTTACAAGGGAAAGGGCTGTGCCACCACAGGCACATCCATAGTGTGCTGGGCATGGAAGAACGTGTGCTGTGGGGAGGAGTTGATGGGATCATTCAGGGGCTGTTCACCTGCCCTGGCACAGTTTAACGTCAGCAGCCTGTCAGTCAAGACAAAGCCATTGCATGAGGACCTGTGTCCCATGAGGCTGTCAGCTCCACAGCCACTGCTAAGAAAGTCTGAGGGCCTGAGCTGGCTTGGGGTAGGAGCAAGCTTGCTCTAGCCCTTTGTGTTTCTGACCATTGAGGGTGTCAGAACAGAGCATTGCATGCCATCTCCTGCAGCCTTCCCTGGCTGCTTGTGTTTCTTGTCCCAGAGAAGGTGCCTTAGGAAGCAGAGAGGACTGCAGTGCCATGTGCCTGATGTGTCCCAGCAAATCCCCCCTCCCACATTCCTGCTGCAAGGGCATATGAATGGAAGGCAAGGCAAGCTCAGGGTCCCCAGGGTGACAAAGTGGTTGCAGGCCTCTAAGTCCTTGCATCAGGACTCCAATATTTAGCAAAAAGCCCTTATATGTGCACTGAAGTTCCTCTTTGAGCCTGAAGTGATCTTTAGAAGCTCCAGAAATCAAGGAGACCAGAATAATGATACGAGTTCAGTCATTGCCACCCTGCTGATGAATTGCAGAGGGCCCCAAGCGAGCCTCCTGCAGCAGAGCCCTGTACACCCCGGCTGAGAGCTGCTGGGGGAGGGGAGAGCAGCACATGGAGAGTGGGGGAGAGTTTAAGATAGGCAAACAATGAAAGTGCAGATGATTTAAAGCATCCTCCTAGCCAGCAGCATGGGGCTTAAGGTCGAGCTGTGGACTGTGGACCACTCTGTGTCCCTGTGTGGGCTCTGCTCAGTTTGCTGACTCAGAAATGAGGGCTTTGTCCTGGCTCTGCCGAGTCAGAGCGGCCCAGGGAACACCCCTGGATGCACTTTTGCTCTTGTGCCAACAGTGCATGTGGGGAAGCTGGGTGTTGATTAAAGCACAGCAGACTTTGGTTAGTAGACCCCACTACAACTCCGTTTTGCAGGTCAGCACATTTTATCTTTGTTATGTTTTGTGGTTTCACTCTTCTCCACTTTATTTATTCTCAGGCCTGAAACACGGGAGCAATATCCAAATAAATTTATCCAGAGAGATGACACAGATAGGTTTTACATTTTGAACACGTTATTCAATCTACCAGGTGAGTCTAATGTGAGCCAACACAGTCCTCTTTCTGTGCCTTTTAAGCCAGTAAAGCTTTGCTGATGTCGTACTCTGCTTTTCTGTTTGGGCTTTTTTTACATGAACTTTCTTCCTTTGGGCACCAGGCCCAAAGTTAGGTGGCTGTTTGATGTTGTCCTTGTGTTATAATCTCTCTCTGTTTCCTTGCAGAGACCTACCTGTTGGCTTGCCTGGTGGATTTCTTTACTAACTGTGACCGGTACACGAGGTTCGTATTCCCTCCACTTTGGGATGTTGATGGAACAGTAAGATTGTTATTATATTATACAGGAGCAATACAGCACAGATGGATATAGCAGTGGAGGCCCCTCAAGTGGTTTTGGTGGGGAAAGGCTCAGGCCTCCTATAATTTAGTGGTGATGAGTTGATCTGTGTGTACAGCGGAGGCTGGTTATGAAGGTTTCCTTCACAGGGTACATCAGTACCAACATACTGACTGACACTGGTATTTGGGGCAGCTTCTAGGACTGCAGACTTTTTACAGAGTGATCACAGGCACCATTCAGTTCATTTTGAACCTGTGTCCATTGGAGCCATGTCTGAACTGGTAACTGAAAGGCTGAATTTCCTCAGACGGTTACCACAAGTGCTTCATGTTGTAATAAAGGACATTGCACACTTAGAGGTGAAGTACTCAGTGTGGTGTAAAAGGCTGTTTGTGCAGCATGAGTATTTACCTTCCTGTCAAAAACATGTAAGCATAAAAACAAGCTGTGGTTTGAACTGGCAAATGTGAATGCTGCTGTGCTGCTCATCACCTCATGCAATGGGTCATCTTTGCATCTATGGGAGTGGAAGGCAAAGGTTTAATGGGATTTCCGCTGGGAGCAGAGGGACTGTTCATGCTGGCAGTCCATCAGGTGAAGTACCTTTACTCAGGAGAGGCATGATGATTGCTGTCATAATAAATACAGGTCTGTGTAATCCTTCTTGATTTCTTCTGATGCAAGCTGTCATGGCTCTCTCGAAGATACCTCCAGAGTATCTTCTAATTTCTAATGTTGACTCTTCAGTGTGCAACATAAAAGCACTTCCTCCTCTCAGCAGCATTACATTTAGTTTATTTCCATGACACTCCCTTCTTTAGTGCTGGAAAGAGGGAGAAAGAGCACCACTCTGTTTATTCCCTCAGTATTACTCATCTTCTGTAAAATGCTGCAAACTGCATTTTTGCAGTTTTCTGGAGTCCTTTTACCTTCTTGTAATACTGTGGGTGAGAAGTAAGAGTTACAGTCGCAGAAAGCTGCAGTACTGCTGTGGAGGCACAGACATTCCTGGGTAACACACAGCTCCTGTTAAACTCCGGCTGTAGCCTTCTTTCAAATCTGAGCTGCAGTAAAGTAGTAGATAAGAACCATGATGGCAAGGTGAAAACACGAGCTCCAAACAGCATTTTGAACTTGCTCCTTGGTGTGTTTCTTACCTACTGTGACTGTATGCTAAAATCTCTCTCCTGTCTCCTCACAGCTGTGAAACGGGGTTTAAGGATGGAGACCTCTTCATGTCCTTCAGGAGTATGTTCCAGGATGTCAGAGATGCTGTTGACTGGGTTCACTACAAGGTGACTGCAAGAACTCTTTGGGCCGTGTGTGCTTGTAACTGGGTTAGAGGGGCTGGTTTGTAACTCCTGAGTTCAGATGTTCTCTGCCTCCTCTGGGCAAGGGCCCTGCTTTGCCGCCTAGTGAGCAAATCATAGATTGCAGTTGTATGGGAGTAAGTCAAGATCTCAACTGCCCTCCTGGTATGGGAACATATCTGGCTTGGCTTCCTATTCCTTTTTACTGTGCCCAGATTCCATTTTTGTACTGTAATTTATGGGTTTTAGAGCATGATGCCATGAGGGTATTTGCAGTTCAAGTCCACAACTTGAACATTGTCCTAATTATCCAAGCAGTATTATACTGCAAATTGTTTTCATTGGCACTATCCTATGTTGTCTAAAAAGTACCTGCATTAAAGAGAGAAATACATCAGCTGTTCTCTAATTAGAGAGCAGCATTTCATCTTCTGCACACTCTTGTGAACAAATTCAAAATATAATTTTGTGAGCATTAACATATGGTTAAAGACCTGATTTTCTTGTTCTCCCTCATTCAAGCAGTCTGTTGGGTGGGATGGAGAACTATCACAGGAGAGCTCTGCTCACAGTTGTAGTTGTGGTGGTCCATTTACCCATGCAGAAGTCAGGAATCTATTTTTCTTCCCTTATGCAGTGTTGTGTGATACATGTTGGAGTTGGCCTTTGACTAAAGCATTATGGTCAGTGTTGGAGACAGGTCGTTAACTGTCTTGTTTGGTATGGCAAATCTATTTTTTGTTTGTTTCTATTGTATTCCCTTCTGAAAGGGTTAAAATGCTGTTGAAGTGGATTATTTACCATGGTGAGGGAATCGATGGATCACAGAGTTTGTGATGGTCCCTGCTACTCAAAGCCTCTCATCTCTAGAGTCACTGGTTCAGATTCGCCCTGGTTTGTACTTTCACAGCATTTTAAAGTGTGAAAGTTGGCATTACTTTGTTGTCTCTTACATCATAAGTTTCCATGACCTCACTGGGTTCTGTTGTTTCTATTTCAGGGATCGCTTAAGGAAAAGACCCTTGAGAATCTGGAGAAGTACGTGGTGAAAGATGTAAGTGTGAAGTTACTTTCCTTGTGCCTATGTGACATTCGGTACTGACTAAGCGGGCAAGAAATAAACATGCTGGTTTGCTTCACTAAATCACAAAACAGATAAGGCTGTGATTTCTGTTGTAATAACCAAAGACAAAGTGGAAAGTTCGGATGTAGCCTTTATTCTGAGCCAGTGACCCACATGATTTCATATTGATGTGCACAGTTTTTTACGTAAAATATAAAAGCCAGAGGAAATGTTACCCAGGTGAACACACTGGCAAAGCTCATGTTGTTTCTTTCAGTGGTGAAAGCAACTGTGTTCCCTGCCCATGTTTTTCTGCCCAAGTAAACCTTTCTTTAAAATGCAACAGTTGAGCATCTTTTTAGCCACAAGTATTCTTTTGCCACCCAACAGAAAAGCTACACTTAGCCATGAGGGACTGAGGGAAAGATCCTGAAAGACTCACCAATGTCTAGTCTCTTGATAACCCCAAAATGTGTGTTCAGCACATCTAATTGAGCAAGCTCCAGTGGTTCCCTTACTCCTGCCACCTCTGCAGTGTGCAAGGCCCCTCTGGACCACTTTTGGAATAAGCAGTTTTTTAGTTTAGATGTGCTCTGTGATAGATTATCACTTTAAAGCAGTAAACCTTGTTTCTAGTTACATGCCTACAGAATTCTTAGGTAACTGTTCAGTGAGGTAATCAGCTATTTTGGCAGTGGACTGAGATTTCAGATTCAATAAAAATAGCCCCAGGAATAAATTCTCCCTAATTTGAGGTTGGAATTATAATGCATTCCAACTTGTGGCTCATGAGCTCAGATTTCACCTGCCTCTGGGCCCATTTCGGGAACGGACTTGGAGCTGGAGCAGATCGGTGGGAGCAGCACAGGGTGCCTGGCACTGTGGTTGGCAAAGGCACCGCAGCCCTGCTGAGCCCTTCCCCCTCGCCTTCCTCCCCTGGGCTGTGCTCTGGAGGGGTTCCCTGGATGGACCAGCAGCTTTCCTGGCTCTGGCCAGTGCACAACACGTGAGTTTGCTTGCTCGATGGTTTGATTTGCCTTTTTTTTTGTCTGGTGGGATCATAGTTGAGTGTTTTTCCCATGATGAATGTCTGTAACTTTTGTGTGTGACTTGTTCCCCTTGGCTTCCAGGGGAAGCTGCCACTGCTGCTCAGCCGCATGAATGAAGTGGGGAAGGTGTTTCTCGTCACCAACAGCGACTATAAATACACAGACGTAAGTGCTGCTTGAATTGTTGGGAATCATGGAATCATGGAGTAAGCATACGCCAGCCATTTGGATGGGTTTTGGTGGGACATCTTCTGGTGGAGAATCATTTGTTTTCTTACCTGTGTGTAGGATGGGTTAGTGGTGGATGCAGATTAAGTCTTGAGTCACCTTTTGTAGTCCTGGTTCTGGCACTGAGCTAGGCCTGGCTTAAGTCCCTCTGTGCCTCACTCAGTTCCTCAGCAGTTAAAAGGTTGAAAGGGAAAGTGATCCTCAGTTTTGGATTTTAGCATCCTTTAAAATGCAGACTTTCCCTTTTAAGTGAGATAGATAGTCTGAGTACAGACAGGTCACCAAACCAAGGTCCTGGAGAGGTCTGAGACCCAGAAAGGGCTGTCTGCTAAACTGAGAAATAAACATGGTTACTTCCAACTCCAGGTGAATGTCAGGATGTTGCAATAGTGCTGATCTAAAGATTCATATACTATTTTAAAGCATTGCAAGATATACCTGAAGCAGTGTGCAGTTTTCTGAGGAAACTGTGTTATTTGATTTTAAAAACTACTGGTTGGATTCCTGTCACTGTCCTGTTCCGTTCATTTTGTCTCCAAATCTTAAGCTGACCTCTGTGTAAATTCTGAAAATAAAGTTCTGCAATCTGAAGATAAAATCAGAAAAGTAGGCTTTTATAAACTACACAAATGCATGTTTAAAAGCACATATTTGAATACTTTCTTTCTCTCTTTTAGAAAATTATGACTTACTTGTTTGACTTTCCACATGGACCAAAGGTATGTGAATTCTCGACTGCAGTTGCAATAGACACTGATGTGCCTAATTATCTGTGTAGCTGGAAAGCATTTTAATCCTGCTTCATCGACTGCATGGGATTAGTTGCTTTAATCTGGTTAAAATACAGTTGCTGTTTTGTGTCCTGTTTGAATGGGATCAAAGCAAATACAATATAACAAAGAGAAAAGGGGCATCATCTGGTCTCAAATGATAATCTGTGTTAATGATAACATTATTTCAGTGATAAAACATTTCAACTGTGGCATTTTGTAGCCAGGTTTCTTAGAAATAATGCACAGTGGTTTAGATGTTATTTTAAAAAGCCATGATAGAAAGGAAATAGTTTTATAAAACAGCAGAAACGTTTATGGCTGATCATGCCTTAATTATTGTAACTCCAAAAGTTTCAGTCATGCTTTTTTTTTGGTTTTCTGAGGTCAAAACTCAGCCCTGCAACTTTTGGAGAAAGGCTTATGATACAAATTTATACTGCCCTTTCAGTCTCTCATGCTCAAAAGATGTGTTCTCACACTGCTTTACAGGCAGAAGGCAGCCAATGGAGAAATTTTGAGAGTGTGGAAACTCACCAAAACTAATAGCTAAAGAAGCCCCTTGCTGTGGTCTTGATCTCACAAAGTGCAGAAACATGGAGGAGAAAGGGCTCGATATCCTTTGGGCAGGGCTGTGATTCAGAGCCATGCTCTGTGGAATAGAGTCCAGGCATTGTCCCGCTCTTGGCAAAAGTACCAGTATGGCCTTGTAAGCTGAAGCCGTGGAGTTGCATGTGTCTGGATCTGCACGGGATGTCAGCTTCAGGAACACTGGCAGGGTGTCATTTGCAGCATCTTTTTACATGGCAGCTGTGCCCATGGGATGTTCTCCTGTCTCACACCATGTCCTCAGCCCCCACTGCTATGCTGGGATGGGATGGGCTTGTGGCAAAAGGGGAGTGCTTTAGGAGATGGTGCTGGCAACCCAGCATTGTCCCACAGGAGGCACGAGCTAAGGGATTTTGATGGACCAGCAATGTCACAAGGTTATGGCTATGGACAGTGACACTCCAGTTAAACTCCCTGGAGTTTTTTGTGTCATGCCTGATTCTGGGGTTTGTTTTTGCCTTTGTAGCCTGGGAGTGCCCATCGGCCATGGCAGTCCTACTTCGACCTGATCCTGGTGGATGCACGAAAACCCCTCTTCTTTGGGGAAGGCACTGTATTGCGGCAGGTGGACACGGTGAGTGGTCAGTGGAGGGTACTCCACAGCTGGAAGGGCTTCTGCACCTCCTGTATGGCATCTCTCAGTGACAATGGGCAATGCAGTGTTTGGACAGGACCTACCCTAGAGCTTGTGGGCTGGAGTCTCCTCTTAGTGATTCCTGAGCAACCCCATCACCTCAAGGCTTTGCTGGCTTCCCTAACATACTGCAGGTGGCAGGAAAGCCACCTATGGGCTGCTTGGGAGTGAGACAGACAGACAGACAAAGAGTGAAGTATCAATACAGAAAAGATCCAGACCATCAGCTGTTCAGCACTAACACAACACCTCCTTCCACAGGTGACCGGGAAGCTGAAGATTGGTACCTACACTGGCCCGCTGCAGCACGGCATTGTGTACTCGGGAGGTGAGGCAGGAGCCCTTCTTGTTCTGGGAAGTGGCTCTGACGTGGCCTTCAGCCACTCCAGCTGTGAGAGGACTTGTGCCAGGCAAGGTTGTGCTTCCCAAAGCACATTGTTTTCTGCCCTCTGCACACTGCACCAGAAGCTCTCCATGATCAGAGCTGCACAATTCAGGGAAGAGATTGGCCCCTTCCTCCTCAAATGTCCTTTTCTTCCTTGCCAGGGAGGGTCTGGAAAATCCCTGCAGGGCTTGTGGTGGAGAGGTGGCTGCAGCTGGCCCAGAGCAGTGTCCCCAGCTGTACTTAAAGATGCTGCCAGCAGCATGACCATGCTTGGAAGGTTCTGCCAAGCCAGGGAAGGGCAGTGGGTGGATACAGAGCTGTCTGTGACACCCAGGGAGGGCTCCATTACTCTCACATGGGGTGGGAGGCAGCATGGCCTCTGTTGCTGTTGTTCATGTAGGGGTCTGCATGGGTAAAGCTGCTCCTGGATGAACTCCCAGGCAGGTGAGCAGCGTCCACGGCAGCCATGGTCAAGCAGTGGAGGTTTCTGGGAGGAAAATGCACCTGTTTTGGCTCGCTGTTCTGAGCCATGCCATTCTTCTCTCAGGCTCTTCGGACACAGTCTGTGACCTGCTGGGGGCCAAAGGAAAGGATATCTTGTACATCGGAGACCATATCTTTGGAGACATCCTCAAATCCAAGAAACGCCAGGGCTGGCGGACCTTCCTGGTGATCCCCGAGCTGGCGCAGGAGCTGCACGTCTGGACAGACAAAAGCGGTCAGGAGCCGGGCAAGCCCCTGGCCAGGCTTTGCTCTTGCTTGTCTGATGCTGCACCCCTGAGATCGCCAGGACTTAGGGGTGCAGGGAAGAGATCACCCTGGCTTGCCACTTCTCCTTTTGGCCCTTTTCCCTGGGTCTGGATGCTGGTGGCAGGAGCTGGGGTGCCTCTCTGTGGGCTGGCCTTGGGGTCCCAGGCCTTTCCTGTGATCTTTCTCAGGGGCTTTTGTGTGTAATCAGCCAAGTGCTGCCTTGGCCATGGAAGAAGCTGCAGCTGGGTGGGGTTGAGTTGTTCCTCATCCGTAACCCCAGAACCTCCTCCCGCTCTGCATATATGGAGCCGTGGCTTCTATGTTAAAAAATTTCTGACAAGACCTGGGTTATTCTCCCTGTAATGCCTGAGCCATGACTGCTCTCCCATCTGCAGGGAGTCCCTATTCACCAGCTGCTTCCTCCTCGTTCCTCCCACTCCCTCTGCTGCTCTGCCGCCAAGGTGCTATGTGTTTCCCATCCTCCAGCGCTCCTGCTTTTCTCCCAGGTTTGCCCTTTGGTGTGTAAATAGGGCTGGGGGTTATGCGAGTTGCCCCATGGCTGGTTGGAAGGTTTTGGTGAGAGCTGCAAAGGTTCAGCCTTGAAAACAAAAGGGCCAACCAGAAACCAAGCCCAAAGTTCTGCCCATGGCACAGAGTGTGACTGACCCCTCTCCCTGCCCAGAGGCCATGAGGTGCCTCAAGTGTCCCTGCTCCAGTGTCCCTCCGCTGCCATGCGAGGGGAGTGGGCAGGGGAGTGAGTTCACTTCCAGCCCTTTTCATTTCAACAGTTTAAACTTACCCTTTTCCCCTTTCTTTTCTGGATTTTCCAGCCCTTTTTGAAGAGCTGCAGAGTCTGGACATTTTCTTGGCCGAGCTGTACAAGTGAGTGTTCAAACAGTGACAACTTTCCTGCTGCCTCTCCCGGCTAACGAGCGGCAATGACAAAACCTTGGGGTTGGGTTAGCGGCACTGCTGCCGGAGCCTTGACTCAGGCCTGGGCTCTGCCCACAAGACCAACCTTCCCCTCCAGACCAGCCTCCCTCCCCCAAGCCCCATCCCACAGCATCTGGTTCTGAAAGACTTTTCACACCATGTATTTACCTTCTCGCCTGTAACTAGGCATCTGGACAGTAGCAGCAATGAACGCCCTGACATCAGCTCCATCCAGAGACGCATTAAGGTACCAATCATCAAAATCCCTTTTCATCCTTCTGGATCCCAAAGGGCTTAACAACCCAACCCCACTGCTCAGTCCTGAAATGCTTTGCTCTGCCTTTGGGTGGGCACAGCAGGCTTGGCAAAGCCACTTCATCTCAGCTCACTGGTGTCACTGGCACTCCTGAAAGGCAGCCTGGTCTGGAATAGGGTCCCTTTCCTCATGCCCACAGCAGCACTGGCTGAGGGTGCTCACTGCTGCAGCGCATGGCACTGGCACACACAGGCTCAGAGGGGGCTGTAGCCTCTGGTTCAGCCAGCCCTGGGGTGCCAGCCTAGAGCAGTGCTGGCCCTGAGCCTGCTGCCACCTTAGTTATCTGGGGCTCAGCTGTGCCCTGATGCCGCGGGATACAAGCACAGAAAGCCTTGCTGGAGATCCTTGCAGGTCTCACGTAACCCCCCGCCCTCAGGGCGCTCCACCTCAGTGTTGTCATGGCTCTGAGGTGCTGCCTGCCTGGCCCAGGATCTAACCTGCCCTTTCCTCGTAGAAAGTGACCCACGACATGGACATGTGCTACGGGATGATGGGGAGCCTCTTCCGCAGTGGCTCTCGGCAGACGCTGTTTGCCAGCCAGGTGATGCGCTATGCTGACCTCTATGCAGCCTCCTTCATCAACCTCCTCTACTACCCCTTCAGCTACCTCTTCAGAGCCGCCCACGTCCTGGTGAGTTGCAATCCCAGGCAGCTGGGCAGGGGTCCCAGAGGTGCCCATGCTTGTATCCATTATCACTTCCACAGGACACAACAGCACCTGGGAGGGTTGGGTGGCATTTGATAGACCGTAGGCCAAATGGCTGCATTCTGGAGTTTGCTCTCCATGTGTCTCAGGGAGGCACCCTGGGACTGGGACACCCCTTGTCACCTCCTCTGTCTGTTCCATGTGCAGATGCCACACGAGTCCACAGTAGAGCACACGCACGTCGACATCAATGAGAAGGAGTCGCCGATGGCCACACGCAATCGCACCTCGGTGGATTTCAAAGATTCCGACTACAAGCGGCACCAACTGACCCGTTCCATCAGTGAGATCAAACCGCCCAACCTCTTCCCCCAGGCACCTCAGGAAATCACACATTGCCATGATGAAGATGACGATGAGGAAGAGGAAGAGGAGGAAGAAGAGGAGGAAGAGGAATAAGAAGGAAAAAACAAAGTATTTCTGAAGATAAACCATGACTCTAGCAGTGATCAGGAATGGATTCTGTTGTTGGGGCCCTTGGGGTGATGGGTTGGGGGGTGTGATTCTTGCAAAGGCACATTTTGAAAGTATTTGGAAACTTCTAACAAATTAACACTAATTAGGAGGAGACCCTTGTTTTCAGTTTTGCAGACGGTTCAAAAAGCTGATGGATTCTACCTGGGTGGTGCATTCGGATTGGACTGCCCCCCTCTGCTGTCATGCTACTCCCATTACATTTCGGGATGCTGCATGTTTCTCTCTTTCCCATCATGTGTTAAATTTGGTTTCCATTTGAACAGTGTCCTGTGAACGGTTTTTGGCATTTGTTACATTCTCTGTGGAGACAGAAGGGATGTGCTGGGCCCTGCAGGAGACAAAATGATCCAAATCCTGCTGCCCGTTAGGTTGCTGTCCTTAATCCTCTGCTCCTGGGTTACATAATCCCCCCTCCACATGTTAGCCAGGGTGTTGCTGTGCCTTCCAGCACCCAGTTTACCTTCTGTTGGTGTGAGTTTCTCCGTGTAAGTGATTTGATTCCTCCAGCCATCATGCATGGCAGTGAGATTCCAGCTCTTGCACATCTGCTGCCATAAATGTTTCACCTTGTAGCCGCTCGTTATCCTCTCCCAGTGTCTCCAAGCTCTCTCACCATCGGCATGTGATGCATGATTTCCAGGGCATTTCTCAAACAGCTGAGCTGCACACACTGTTCTCAACTCCTCCAGTTTCAGCAGTAAATATTAACCCAGGAGCTTGAAGCTGTTGCTTTAGCATTAACATTAGTCACTCTGTGTTCCTCCTGACCTTTCTGTCCTCTCAACTTTAAGTGAAGCATCCCAAAACCAACCCCAGCCACCATCTGGAGTGAAAGGGCCTGTTGTGCTGGGGTGCTGCAGGCCACATGGGCCTGCCCTCAACTAGGAAACAGCACATGCCACAGGGTCAGCCCCACGGTGGGAGCCGGGAAGCTCCCAGCCGTCCGGCAGCTGCCCTGGTCTTTGGTCTGGTGCGGAGCAAGCGGAGCCTCATCGCTGGCTGTGGTGGGCAAGGCTGCATCCCTGGCCAAGGAGAGTGACGGCTGCCGTGTGGGGACCGGGGGTGTCCCCAGGGAGGGGCAGGTAGTCCTTGTGCCTGAAAGCCAGCCCAGGGAAGGCACGGAGCTGGCACAGAGCTGGGCAGCAGTGCCCTGTGGTTTTCCTCTGAGCCATGGGTGCAGCCTCCCTTACTCCAGCCTCTGCCGTTCGCTGCAAAGGGATTACAACGCGGGCCCTCTTGTAATGAATTTGACTGTTGTTTCAGTACCATAAACTCATTTAATTTCTTTTTTCATTTTAAAGTACCTTAGTAGAAAATAAAAGAAGAAAAACCACACCACCAACATCTGAGCAGGAAAATGCTGCTGTAGTGGCAGTTCAAGTCAATAAATGATGATGTTTCTAAGAAATGCCTGGTACTTTGTGGTTGCTGAGATGATGAGGGCTCTGCTGGAGTTGGTGGGAAGAGGTCTATGGGGTCCCAGCAGGATGGGTGACTGGGGAAGAGTGAGAGCATCTTTGGGAATTGGTCAAGTGAAGCACTGAGGAGCAGTGGCAGTGGATCTTGCTGTAAGGGCACGCCTGGTCCTCACATTGCCCCAAGAAGCAATGGTGGGGCACGAGGCTTTTGTTATCACCTTCTGCATCAGCCAGGAAAGCATGGGGAGGGCAGAGAAACATTTTGGCTTGGACAGAGAGAGTGAGGAGGGACTTTTTTATGGTGGGAAGGGCAACATCCCCACACTGCCACTACCTCCAACACTGTGTCTTGCCAACGCTGTTCCCCACAGCCATTACCAAGGATCACTTCCTGCCCCTCCACCCCTGCAAGACACGTGCCCAGGGTGGCACCAGGGCACAGCACAGCCTGTGCTCACCAGGAGCTGCAAACTTGCTTAAATAGACAAGAATACCCAGGGAAGGCCAGTGCTGCCACACAGCCACACAATGCTGTGCCCGGCTAAGACAGGCAGCCCCGGGCACTGCTGAGCTCAACCCTCCCCTACAAACAAACTCCTCGTGTCAACCAAACCAGAACCAAGGAGGTTCCCCCATCAGCACCACCACAGAAGGATGTTCAGTACCAGGGCCCAAAGTGCCAGACAGAAAAGCAACACTAAATGGCAACAGCTGGTGGCCAACACTCAACACCTGACACTTAAGGGATTGGTGAAAACTCCAGAGCACTGGGTCCCTGACATCTCAGTTATGGGGTCTGCAGAGGAGCTAACATACCCACAGTGAGGCTGGCTGCAGGAAGGGTTCCAGGGAGCTGTTCCCGAGCCCTTTCACCAAAGGCCATGCTGCGCTCTGCTATGTTTAAACTTTGTTTCTCCAAGTATAGCTACTTGAATTTTTAAAGCTTTAGCTCAGCAGCTGGGGGAGGCATGTGGCTGCAGGAAGGGAGGTCTGGGGAGCTCCATGCATTCCTCCTTCCCAACCGCTCACCACAAATAGCTCACTCCCAGCCCAGGGCTATTTCTGACTGAGATGGGGAGAAGAGTCTCCAAGGCTGGAGCAATGGAAAGTATTTGACCCTCACTTCACGGTGGGAAAATGTTGGGCAAAGCCTGACAGATACACAGGCACTGCCCAGCCTTGTACCATCCTGTCCATCCTGTGCTGGCTCCACCATGAAGTTGCGGTAACCCATGGACCAAGAGCCAGGCTGAAGCTTCTTGCCCCAGCTGGCACTGGGGACACAGTCACAGCCCAAGTTTCCAGCCCACACCTTCCTCAGGCAGCTGCCCATGAATTACCTGCACCAGCTGCCCCTTCCCAGAAGCCAGTGGCCTGGCAGTACCTGTGTCTCCAATCACTCTGCAGAGCCTCAGGAAAAGCTCCTGCTGCTCTCCCTGCAACCTGTCCCCCAGCCCAGGGACAGACATGCTTTGCTTTTGCCCACCAGCTGTATTCTTCCCTGCAGCAAAAACCTGGTGGACGCAAGGTGAGCATGGAGGGAACAGGCCTCACGCCCTGCCCCGAGCTCTCACTGACCTGATTTCTGGCTTCTCCCACTTTCCTCACCACCTCACATCCACCTCCCCTGCTCCGCAGAGCCGGAGGGGGCTCACAGGGGCTGCACCAACCACACTTTACCAGGGACAGGAGCCCGAGGCTCACTGCCCCTAGCCACAGTACTGCAGACATCATGAGTTGGGCACTGCCGCTTCTGACCAGGTCACAGAGCTGCTCCCAGCTCCTCTTCCTTTACGCCACCTCCTCACTCAGCAGAGCAAGGCCCAGCTGCAGCTCGGTATCAGGATGTCCCCCACCATGACGGAGGGTGTAAAGCCCTGTGCCAGTCCCTGAGCAGCAGCCATTTCAACCTCCGGCCTGAAGCCCCAGCACAGCAAACATGGATAAAGCAATTCTGTAATGGCAGAGCCACTCGTCCACCCTGGCCCTGCAAAAGGATGCTTTCCTACAGGCGACCGGCCCTGGGGGCCACTGGACTGCAGGGCCTGACCATGGCAGGAGGTACTGCTGGAGCCTTGAGGACACAGAGCCCTGGGTACAGCTTTGGGCACTGCTCCCGCCCTGCTGCCACACTGTAGCCTGGACCTGAACAGCCAAAACCCATCCCACCTCTCTGAAGTGATATGGCCTCTTACACGCTCCCTTCCAGAAGTCCTGGGCTCTCTCTATCCTGCTCCTCCTTCCCGCTGCTAATTACCACCAGAGCCAGCCCTGAAGCTGGCCTCCACATTAATTCTACTTACGTCGTGTTCGCAGCATCCCACCACCCTCCTCCAGCTGCCAGGGACAGGCACACACAGGGGAGCAGGAGTCCTCAAGGACCTGCCACTCTGTCCTGCTGATACATCATGAAGGAGCGAGGCCCAGAGGAATGGGGCCATCCTGCAGCACAGAAGCAGGGACAGAGGCTGCACTGGGTGCAGCAAAAATCTCCCACGAGGTTTGAGCAGCTGCTGCCCAACTTGCGAACCCTGGGTTTGGCAGCTCAAGACCTGAGCACGGAGGAAAGCCCGGTGCAGGGAGAGCAGCTGGGTGAAACAGCTGCGAGGAGGAGAGGGGCTGAGGGATGGCAGAAGCATGATATGGGCACATGGCAGGGCTGTATCTGACCCACAGGAAAGGGGCTGCTCCTCCACCAGTGTGAGCTGGAAGTGATGGTGGGCGAGGGACTAAGCACAGGCTCACTCTCCTGCTCAGAAATGTCTCTGTCGCTGCAGGCTCCACACAGCTCCACTGCCAAAGTCCCCACATGAGGGGAGAAGGCAGCAGCACCCAAGTGCAGGGGGATGGACCGACTCACTCCACCAGCTCCTCCCGTCCCACGGAGTCACCGTCGTCCCCAGCCACATCCCTCAGCGGTTACCCCCAGTCACGCCCAGCCTGGCAGGAACACGCACTACAGACAGACGGCATCTACACTGAGAGACAAACATGACCTATGGAGAGCAGGTTGTAAATAAGGGGTTTTTATTACTGAAAGAAAAAGACCCTCACCCTTGAGGGAACTTCAAAAAGTCAGCTGCTTGCCGTTGCCTCCAGCTTCCCAGCCAGCCCCTGATCAGCAACACCAACAGCACAGCCCTCCCCAGCTTGAGGACTTACAGGCCCAGACCCACCAAAGCGAAGAGCAACATCTGGTTCTAAAGGAACAAGATCCGGCCTCTCTGTGGCTCTTGCAGCTGAAGTGAAGATTAAAGACTGTTAAACGTGCCAGTAGCAGAGATGTGGGTACGGGATCACAGACATCAGCCCCACCACCCACATGCCAAAATCTGTCCCTTGGAAATGAGGGGGGAGCATAGAGGAGGGAAAAATGCATAAACTGGAATGTTCAACAGAAAAAAAAATCATCATTTATCTAAAAAGAATAGAAATAAACAAAGTGCTTTAAAACAAAATCACAAAATATACAAATAAATCTGGTACAAAATAAATAGGAAAGATTGGAAATCTACAACAAAATTGGAATAATTATAAAATTAATTCGTATGACAATCAGTATATGAAAAGTATACACTTCATTCAGGATTTCAGTTGTGCTTATTCAGGTTTATGTACACACACAGAAATACTGTAGTCAGAATACTACAACTCTGAAAACCCGAAGTCATGTACAATATGATACAATTCGCAAAGACCACATACGATGGTAAATAAGACACAGGGGAGAGCTGGCTGGAGTGGGATCAGACAGCCATGAAAATGCACTGTGAAGGGAGAGCTGCCACGCTCCAGAATGGGGGGACCAAGGCCAAGCCAGCAGCAACCAGGACAGGGCTCAGGGCAGTCAAGGAAGGAGAAAGGTTTGGTGTGAGACCTCTGGCTGCTGAGCACCAGCTGCTCATGGCTTCCAGGAACACATCTCAAGTATTCGGGGTTTCAGATTCACTGTGTTTGGCATCCAGGCACCTGCCTGGTCATTCAGGTGTCAAGGCTGGCTCTGCTAGAGAAAAAATATGCCAAGAGCTCCAAGGTCCCTCAGCAGGGCCTGACCCTGAACTGCTCGTAAGCCACCCTTGTGCTCAGGAGAACATGGATCAAACGGGACCAGAGCACTGCTGCTGGGATCCTGGAGGGTTTCCACTCTCCAAATTCCATGTGGTCTCCGAGGAAGGCAGAGTTCTTTGAGCAGCACTTCCTACCCTCAGCGTGAGAAATGAAGACAGAATGGCTGCAGCATGGCCTGTTCCCAACTGCTGCCCCTCCTTTTCACCTTCCTGAACAGTCAGCTGAAGCCCAGCAAGAAGAGCAGAGGAGCAGCTGCAGCTGACATGAGCACAGCTGTCACAGAAGCCATGCTGCTGAATCCAAGCCAGCACAACGCAGAAGGACAGACCATGTACCCTGGGTGAAAACCTGCCAGCCAAGCCAAGCCAGCCCAGCCCAGCCCAGCCCAGCCTGCTGGACCTGAGATTTTAAAGCAGGAACAACACTAGAGCTGATCTAGGCCCGGCCAGTCTGTCACTTCTCAGAAGAGGAGCTCGTCAGGAACCCCTCACCTTCCCACAGTGATCTTTGGGACATGCATTCCATATTGGCACTTCCAACTAAAGGCATCTGACACCAACTAGTTTCTCACTTGTATTTGGAAGGATTTGGTTCAACAGTGATGCCCAGAGGATAAAACACCACCTCCTATTGTAAAGCTCTGTGATCAACAAACAGTTGAGAAGGGATGCTAGACTGCTACACCAAGCACCGAATGCTGGGACAAGTCCTTCCTCCCCAACAAATCCTGCTACCAACCAACCGCCATGCTGCTTTCAGGAGGAGAAGACAACAAAGAAATCGAATCCAGCCCTGGAGCATTGGAGCCACCTGCAGCCTTTGCACGTTTCAAGCTCACAACAGCTGACAAACCTCGAGCCTGGTTCCATGAACGGCCACTTCTGTTGATCCAGCCAAACCTCTGCTTCTGGGGGAGGGCTAAACACCAAGCACTTCCTTAGCCAGAAATCTGCACTGGAGGAGCAAGAGCAGCCAGGGCACCATCCTCTGCAGGATCCTAGTGATCAGCCCTGCTCAGAGGAAAACAGAGCCCAAAGGCAAAACCTGAGAGGAGAATGATGTTTTACAGCTGGAGACAGAAGACCAGCAGCTTTGAGTACCGTATTTCCAAGGTGAAGAACTGCTGGAGAGTCTGACCTCAGGATAACAAGAAGAAAACGTCACTTTGACTGAATTCAGTGCTACCAACATATGAAACAACTCCATCTGCCAACTGTACAGTGCCACTCACTGGAGGCAGCTTTCCAGCTTTCCCATCCCTGCAGCTCAGGAAAATATGCATGGACCAGATGGAAAAGCTCAACTGTACCGCCTTGGACCCACAGCAAGAGCATCTCCTCGTCTGGATGCAGCCCTGAGACCGGCCCCAGAGGAACACAACCCAGCATGAAGCCAGGCTCCAGGACAACAGCAAGACACCAACAAGGATTGCTGAGGGGGCTCCACAGGAAACTGTGGATGTCCAGGTACCCTGTGCTGCCCACACATAGGAGTGAGGCCAGAATTATCAGACATCACACCAACAAGAGACCTGCAGCTGACGGACCAAGTGTAACAGCAGCGCAGAGAGGAGGGCAGCTGCCCAGCCCAGCCCAGCCTGTGGTGCAGAGCCTGTCCTCCCTGCTGGCCAAGTGAGGATGAAGGCTGCTCTCCCATCTGTGCCATGGAAGATGCCCGATTGTGTTAGTTAAGCTCACCATTTCACCGCTGGGCCAAACCAACCCTCAGTATCCAGGGAGCAGGTACTTCTTTGGGTCTATGTAGAGCCCCAGTGTAGAGCCAGGTGGTGGGATGGGCAGCGTGTCTGGGGCTGTACCACACCACAGCCAGGGTTCCTGCCTTGGGACAGCGCACAGTGTGGACACAGGGACTCCTCAATGCTGGGTGGACACCTTTGGGATGAAGCCTCAAGTAACCATGACAAGAGGTACTCTGCAGCATCCTTCCCCACCCTCAGCCCCCAATTTCTATCAGTAATCCAGACACTGGATAACTTGACAACTGGTACACAGGTACTAGATTGAAAACCACAGATGTGTGTATTAGGTATTGTATAAAATATGGTACATCTTTCATGTGGGAACGATTTCTATAGAGAGTGTAATTCTGCACAAGGAAGATGCATGTTCCAAGGGGTCCTGGAGAACATGGCTGTGTTCTCCATCATGTAGGATACTTACACAGGATGCTCGTGAGGAGACAGGGCTGCTCTTTGCCATCAGCACCCCCGCACCCCTTGGCTGAGCTCTGCAGAGATCACAGGAAGCACCACTGCTGCCCAAGCAGCCCCTCACACAACGCTACCTCTTTGGTTTTCTTTGAGCTGATTTGAACCAGAGCCTGACACCACCAGTGCCAAATCTCATCCTCATCCAAGCTGGGCCCTGAATGCTGAGAAGCAGCAAAGGGTGATGTGTGTGGGCCATTGGGGCAGCTCGCCCTGCTCCCCCTGAGCTTTCTCCAGGTCTGAGTGCAAGGGACCATATCCTGAGATTCCTACTCTTGCCAGTTCCACCCACACAAAAAGGCACTTAAAGAAAAGAAGAAAAACAAACAAACAAAAAAGTCCCCAGTGGTGAGGAAAAGGGGAGCAAGTCCGGGAGAAGAGAGGAGAAACAGAAAAGCAAGCACAATGTTAATGAGTGGCTGACCCCTCTTCCAACAGGCCCAAGAACTGCACACCTTCAGCAGCCAGCTCCAGCTGCCCCCGCACAAGCCTCAGCATCATCCCATTCCTGCTCAGTCCGGAGCAGGAGCTTACAGGGGCAAAAAGGGCATGAGAGGGAACTATACACGACACAGGTTTGGAGCAGAACTGCTGAGCAGGAGAAGGATCTGCCCTGTGGAGCTTCCTCTCCCGGTGCCTCTGGATGGGGGAAGCACTTTTTCCTGCCATGCCAGCCTTGGGGCCCCTGCCCACCAGCCAGTCCAGACACCCTGCCAGCATTCCTCATCCCACTGTGGGATAACCCATCCAGAGCTCCTCCAGGGCAGCAGCCTTCAGCTGCATGGGGATTTCAGGGAGTGGACAAGCTGGGAATAAAACAACAAGCACTTTGTAAACTCCGGAGGGTCTGAGCTTGCAGCACAGAGTGGCCAAGGCTGGTTTGCTAAGCCCCCCACTGAGCCCCTCTCCTCTCAGAGCTAATGTGCTTCGTATGATCTCCACATCACCAGAGTCAGTTTCACTTGGAGAAAGATTCTCACTGAAAAGCAAGAACATTCCTTCACTCTTTACAAAGATTTGGCAATACACAGAATTAAAAAAAATAAATCATAGTTACAACAGATTCAGGTTCATTTCGTTTAAAGGAAATTCAACCAACAGGAGTGTAAAAGATGTAATTCACAGTTGTGCATTTAAGATATTAGTGTTGAAAACCTCACTTCAAAGAACTCTTGTGCAAAATTGTATTGACAGTAGAAACCATGGCTAGATGCCCTCCCAGTCTTCCCCAGGCAACAGGCCATTGTCCACCCTGCTGCCTGCCCCCAGAGGCAGACGGGCAAGGGGAACAAAGGCGGCAGCAGGAGTTGACATAGGAAGATGCAGTATCCTTTCTACAAATCAAAGCCTGGCCAAGGTCTGAGGTCAAGTCCACCGATTCCCAAAGCCACCAGCCGGTGCCCTGCGCCGCGGCGACCGGCCGTGTGTCCTCATGGCACTGCAGCACGGCATCCGAGCGCCCTGCGAGGCAGAGGGAGCAGATCTGCTCGGGCAGGACACCCCTGCAAGGGCACAGATCGGATGCCGCGGCGTCTCCACTGCGGTCAGAAGAGCCAACCCTGGCATCAGCAAACGCCGTCCCGAGGCTCAGAGGGACCCTGAGCTGGGCGCGGGGCTCCTCCGCTGTGATGGTTCCCACCAGGAGGGCCGGGAACCCCCCACATTTGTTAAACAGTAAAACTGTAAATACCCTGAGAACAGGGAGACTGGATTTTTTCCCCTCCAGGGAGAGGACCGTGCTTTGTTCTTCAAGCTAATTAGTAGCAGCAGCTCCTAACCCCTCTGGGTCAGGTACATATTTTCCATATGAAACACATCTATAATCAACTATTTTTATGGAAATTAAGTGAAATTACTTCACTTTCCATTATTTGATCTGTACAAATGATGAAAAACAGTCATGCAAAAAATCGCCTGCAAATTTTGGAACAGTGCAGCATGGGCAGAAGCAGGAGGTATTTGCTTTGGGATCACATGGCTTTGGTTGGAAAAATTTGCACTATTTTTTTTTTGCCTTTTTTTTTTTTCATTTTTCTTTTTTTTTTAAAAAGGGAAACAGACATTGAAACAAATCCATAACCTGCCATAAGAAGCAGAAGTCAGATCCAGCGAGCAACCTCATCCCAGAGAGAGCTGCCTTGACTTGAGCCTTCCCTCCTTCGGCAGGTTTGACAAAACGGATACTGCATCTCAAGTTCACCACCGTGTCAAACACTTCCAACAAACTTTTACATTCACCAACACTAGATAAAAAGTGGCGAGGTGAGTCCCTCGCCAAGGACAAACGCTGTAACATCTGGACATTTTGCTCTGCGAGAAAGGTGCAATATTGGCAGCTCTCTGGGAAGGCGCAGGACTCAGGTCAGCCCGTGCTGCCCCCGTGTGCTCTCAGCAGTGCTGGGCTGGCGCACATCAGAGCGAGAGTGGGATGGAGGCTAAGGACACACTTCTAGATGGGAAAAAGTCAAAAAGCTACATGTGAGAGCAAGGCTTTGGAGGGCCTGTTTCCTCCTCACTGGGTGCACAAGTTGGATACTGTGTAATTTCTATGCCCCTTGCAGGTACTTCACCCTCATGGGTGGCTCCCACCAGGGTGGACAGCAAAAATTGGGACTGCTTTCTGAAGCTGGAAAAGAGAGGAGGAGGAGGGACACAGACAAACCCAATTGACTCTGACACCACACACTCCAATTCCCACAGGGAGATCCTGCAATGGAATATTGCACCTTTCCAGCCACTAGTCACACAGACAGACCATGGGAACTTGCAGCGAGTGCCTTCCCCAGCCCGTGAGCAGGGGAGTCGGGGCAGGCCTGCAGGCACAGAGAGCTTGGCCAGTTGCATTTGGGGCTGGGGGCTTCTTTGGATGTCCCCAAAGAGATTATCCAGGTGTAAAGAAAGGGAAATGCTACATAGCCAGGGGCCATGGCAGGGTCTTGAAACAGAGAAACCACAAAGCCTGATTTATCAATCCAGATACTGAGGGCAGTGTTCACATTTTGTTTGAGACAGCACTGGAAGGGGAGAGGATTGGGGGGGGNCCTTCCCCAGCCCGTGAGCAGGGGAGTCGGGGCAGGCCTGCAGGCACAGAGAGCTTGGCCAGTTGCATTTGGGGCTGGGGGCTTCTTTGGATGTCCCCAAAGAGATTATCCAGGTGTAAAGAAAGGGAAATGCTACATAGCCAGGGGCCATGGCAGGGTCTTGAAACAGAGAAACCACAAAGCCTGATTTATCAATCCAGATACTGAGGGCAATGTTCCCATTTTGTTTGAGACAGCACTGGAAGGGGGGGAGGATTGGGGGGGGACAATTTTCTTTTTTTTCATTTGAGGACTTAGACTCCATCCATGGGGAATGGGTGATGCACAACTGCCATAGGGTGCCTCTTGCTGGCACCCAGACTGCATCCAGGAATTGGTTTCTGCTGTCCAAGGCAGGTGTTGCCCTGCATTGGTGGCAGCTGGGTAGGAGGCTCTCTGCTCTGCTACCTTGGTAATCCCTACAATGGCTGTTAAAAGGGGAAAGAGAGAAGGAAATGCACTAAATCCACTCAAAGGAATGAATGTGGCTGGGAACAGCCTGGAAATTAACCTTTCTGAATCCCTGAAGTGCAATACACTCGCGTTTGGAAAGTTTTGTCAGCTCTTGGAGAGGAGAGGATGGTTCTGGCTCCTCAGCAGTGCCCATCCTTGCACTGGCAGAGGTTTACTGTCACCTGGAGCATGTACTTTGGGTGTAATTGTAGCAGCATCATCATTTGTGTTAATATTAGAGATTACAGGGGGGACAGGGACTGATGTTCTGATACTCAGCAAAGGCTGCACATCTGCTCTGGCCAAGGTAACGGTGCACAGACCACTACAGCACACGAGTGTTTAAAGAGTTGGCATCTCAGGTGCACACATTACTTCACCATGCAATTGTCAGGAACACCAATGAAAAAATCACCCAGTTACTTCACTATGGAATATCACACCTGGCTTTCATTTCACAGGACTGCAGTTTTGCTAATTAATTCCTTCCCCCCAGTATCATCTTCAACATACACAAAGGTTTTGGAGGTTACAAAACTGTAAGTGTAACAATGCTTTTGCCTGTTTAACAAAGAAACCTTCTGAAATTTGAAACATCATTAAATACCAAAGTAACCACTCCTTCCCTGAAAATTAACTGGAAGAATGTAATAATCCTCATCTCTTGGTCCTCCAGGTGGCTGAAACCAGAGGTTCCTTGAAGCTTGCTCATTCTTAGGACACAAATAACATACAAGTACCAGTTACTAACTTTTTCAACAGGGCAACAAAAAGGACCACAGAGGGGTGAGAAGAGGCCTAAGGACATTGGAGCCAATTCACAAAACCATGACAGAGCCCATTTGAGGTTCATGAGGGACAGAAACAATTTAAAACTCTGCAAAATACTTTTTAAAAACATGATCTCTCTTGAAAAAATAATGGAGGAGCTTTTAAACTTCTCCATATGTGTTTGAGGAGGAAAAACCCAACAAGGATCAAAAGTACAGATAAAAAATAAACATAATTCTACTTTGCAAGAAGAATTTTCATCGTTCTCAAGGGTGGCTCACCATTCCCAAATTATGTTTGGGTCTTTAGTCTCTCTTGCTCTTTGCTCCTTTCTTCCTGTTTCTTCCTCTTCTGCTCCCAGAACGGACGCAAAAGTCTTTGGTCTCAGAACACTGGATGCAGCAGTGTTGCAAGCACGCGCTAACGGTGTTCACACTCGGGGAGGAGGCAGGAAGGAGCGAGGGCTGGTCCTGCTGAGGAGATGGGATGGGTGGGTTGTGGGAATCAGCTCCTAGATGGCTCCTTCACTGTGCATACTGTGGTTGGGCTTGTTGTGAGTCACACAGTTCTGTTCGTTCAGCAGGTTTGCTGTCTCATCTGGCAAACCATCGTGCAGCTCCGTAAGAGTCAGTTCAATTTTAGTGTTTTCACTGTCCGAGGACTGAGGTGTTTTATCCATCCGGGATGCCATCAGGGCATTTTGGTACTGCTGTCTTGAGATCTGCTCCAAGAACAGGGAAGAAACAAACAAAGTCAGTCACGCTTCTATGTCTCCTGTGGGACACACTACTGAGAAAATAAAGTTCCCTCCCTTTCCAGATGACCACACTTCAACCCCTCTTTACCTGTTTCCATAAAACATCCCTGCACTTTGCAAGCCTAGAGCATCCCAGCTCAACACCCACAGCATGGTGACATTTCCAGGGAGGGTGGAAGAACAGTGCTGTGCAATCACCATGCTGTTCAAAGGCAGGGATTTATTCCTATGCAGAGATTTTTAAATCAGACCTCCATTTCCCTCTAACCATGCACACCCTTTAGGACCAGAACCAGAGATCAGTGAAGTCTTTCTCCCAACTTCAGTGAGCTCCTGGTGAGGCTCTAAGTGTCCCTATAGAGCCAAGCCAGCTCTATAGTACAAGTACAGAGTACAAGCATTCCTGCTCTTGTCTAGGCCAGCAAACACAGCAGGAGCTACAGCCTTATACATAAGGACATTTGATTCTAGAAAAGACTGAGATGCCCATAGAGATGAGTCCAAATTAGCAACCCATGAAGTTTTCCACTGGTCTCTGCAAGAGCTGTCTGCACTCAGCAGAACAGTGATGACAGGAGCTGGCCTAGAGCACAGAGTGTCACTGCCCACAACGCCCCAGGGACAGCAAAGCCCATAGCCCCCATACATCTGCCTGTGGTGGTGGAGGGCAGAATTCCTCCTGGAGCCACAAGCAACCAGCCCTGTGAACTCCTCCAGGACAACCTTCTCAGCTGGGACAGGCAGCAGGATACATGTGCACTGGCAGCCCCATGAGCCCACAGCAGTGGGTGATCTTGGCAGGCAGGAAGGTGGAAGAAATGAAATGACTTTTAGAAAACTGTAAGTTTCAGCAGCAGCACAAGAGAGGGACTGGAAATGGAGAGAGTCAGATGGACCAGGTCACAGCTCCAAAAGCAAAATCCAAACATGCATGAGCAGGTCACAATCGTGGTTTTACAAGGTATTAATTGAATGAATGACCACGTGGCACAGTGAAAACACTAATGTTGAGTACTCTGACCTATGCGTAAAGCAGAGTGATGCAAGAAGAGGTGTGCAAGTCTGACTGCAGAGATACCAGGACAGTTTAGCATTCATCAGCCTCAGTATGAACACAGTGAGATTTGGAAGGATGCCACATAAAGCAGCATAGGGTGAGCAGCTGCTCTGTACAGTAGATTAGCCATTGAAATCTGTAGTGAGAATCACTTACACAGTGATAAACATGTACTGATGTAATCCTTGAAGGATTGAACCATGACCAGTACGCTTGCATCTCAAAGTTTTGACAGCAAGACTTTACTCTCCTTTTAAAATCTGGCTACAGAATATTCAGTTTAGCATTCTAGTATGTCTACCCTATTCCACACCCTTAACACTGAATTAACTGATGGAAGTTCAGTTCACAAATCACTTGAGTTGCACACAAAGAAACTGCGAACATGCACTTAATTTAAGAAAAGCACCAATGTCAACTTCTGGTCATGGGATGTCAGCTTCCCTGACTCCCAGTCAGGCTGGAATTGCTGCCAGCATTAGCTGTTCTTCAGCTCAGCTAGATTTCCTCTCCCACAGGACTCGCACACATTTCAGCGTGGGATGCACCATGCTGGGGGACAGAGCTGTATTTCATGCAGCAACTCACTGGTAGTATGAGACATGAGCCTAATACATGTGAAGTTAAGATAAAGAGAAATGTCCAAGACTTCTCCAAGCAGAAGAAGGATGGCAAGTCGGAAAGTAAGATCAAGAACCCCAAACTGAAACCAAAATCAGAAGTGAATAAAGACTGCAACCAACAGTAAATGTCTCATCCTTTGGAAAAGGACAGTGTCTGATAATGAAGGGTCTCCATTTCAGATGGCTCCAAAAGCTTCACGAGGATAGGTTTGACTAAAAGCAGAGGTTATTTTCTATAATATTTCCTCAAATGACCTGAAATTCAGAAGATTATGTGACCAACCAACTTACAAGTCCGAATGAGAAGAACAGTGAAGACGAATCAGTGGACAGCAGATATTGGGAAAAAAGTAGTTTAAAGTAATTTTTAAACAGCTGCTTTCATAATGCTATTTACTCACAGAGGAATTTAGAAGGAATTCCCTTCCCCAGGCTCTCCATCCTACCAGCCAAGCCCGACTTTCCAGCAGGGTCTTTCTAGCTTTTTTCCTACCTTGACAAACTGAATGTCTGTGAGGGCTTTCACTGAGTAGTCTGGAACATACACTTGGAGGAAGGATGCATTCAGCTGGTTGTTGCTGCTCCCTAACGTCGGGGTCACTGCGTCGATGCGATCGCTCCGGTTTAAAGAGTCTGAGTGATTCAAGCCACAGGGCCGAGGCGGAGACTTGTTTTCGGCTAAGAAACAGGCAAGAGCAAGAGATTTCTTAAATCAAGTAGAAAAATTTAAAGTCACCATTTCAAAGGGACATCATAAATTGTGACGTAGCACAAATAAACTGCAAATGCTTAATCCATTCATAAGTAGACATGTGGCTAAACAACCAAGTTATTCTGAAAACCAGTACATTTTCAGTCCAGAGCTGGTAGCCAGCATCACTGAGTATGCCCTAAACAAAATTTTATGCTGCTACAGACAAGCCCTGAGAACACAGTGCTTCAGCCGATGAGCAGAAACTACCACAGAAAGGTAACTTCCCAAGGCTCCCTTACAGGAGTTCTTGATAGTCAGAAAATGCTTAATACATTTTGTTTTCCTTAATCATTGTTACTTTCATCCACAGTCAGTCCCAGCTGAGCCTTACCCCCTTTTACTTCATCTGGTACCCACATATGCCTTGTTCCCTGAGCTAGAGCAGACATTTTCCATAAGAGTAACAGAGTCCTCAGTGGACCAGAGTGCAGTCCACATGACGATTACTTCAACACTTCCTCTCAGTGCCTGAAGTGGCAAAACCTCAATGAAGTAGAGCAAGCCCCATGTAGTACACACCAGCCAGTGACAGGCAGATTAGTCCATGCTACAGAGAAAAATCTGTGTCCAGGAAAGGAGAACACTGCAGACATCATTTTCCACCACTGGCCTTTAAGTCCTGCAGAGTTTCACTCGAAGACCTTGCAGCTGTCCCCTGTGAGTGTGACTGGACCCAGTCTATCCAAAGGAAACGTGCTTTCAGGACACCACAGACATTCTGCACCTGTGGCTTCCACCCCCACAGTGACCCAGAAGATAGGAGGGCAGAAATACATCCTAAGAGAGATTCCAAGCCCTCTTGCATAAGGGCTTCTCCCTGGGAGCACACACAGTACATACTGATCAAAGAACTACCTTTGGGATCAGAGAATTTTTGGATCTTAATGCACTTAAAACTCATTCAGCCAGCCCAAACTCAAACTTGATGTAAGCTACGCTACTCATCACATGATACCCATTCTCAAGCTGAAAGATCATTTTCATATAATCATAAGATAAAAAGTCTCCTTGAGGAAATCAACAACAATATCCTTACAAGCTTTTCAAATTTGTTTTTTGAAGACTTTTCTACATGTAATTTTATTTTCCAAAAAACTAAAAACCTCCCATAAATTTAACCCTACCTCTGCCACTTAATCACTAGAAATATATCTCCTTGTCCAAATGACACAGCCTTTTCCACATGTCTGAATCCAGCCTTTCCTAAACCTAACACTTTAGAATGCAGAATTGCCCTGATTCCCTCCTGATGTTGTCTTTCTTACAATTTTAAAAAGGGGAACAAAAAAATACCGGTTCTGACAACTTGACGGTTTTCCCACCATTTCTGCGCTATGGAATTAGTGCAGGTCCCTGTGGCAACACCAACTGCAGGCTTAGGGGGAAGCACTCAGAGCCTTGCAACGTTTTCCTCCATGCCAACTTGCCAACTTAAAAGCCACAGCAGGTTGCAATGACAGCTGCCAGGAGCCAAAACTCTACCTGCACACAGGGCTTGATGCTGAAATTCCCACTGGAGAACAAGGAGCTGTGAAGGCTGGATGAATTTGGCCTCTTTCCCAGCTGTATACACAAAATATGGCTGTGTGTGACAAGAACAGCATCGTCGCTGCTTGGGATAAAGGCTTCCATTTGGAACATCTTTACACTAGTGTGACTTGTACCTGCCTTTTCTTTCCACCAGGGATCTTACAGTACATCACTAACAAAAACAAAGGATATAGAGCAACGTGGCAAAGCAGTGCAAGAAAAAAAAAGCGAGGTGAGACAAAAGGACAGAACAAAAAGGTATGATTTCTAAAAATGTGAGGGAAACAACATGATTTCTGGTCCACATTCACTTCAGGGAAGGAGAAGAGAAGATAGTGAAGAGGGAAGGGTACAGAAAGACCAGATGACAAACACCAGGCAGGTCCATGTTAGAGCTTTTCTACCCAGGTTTTCCCACACTCCTCACCTTTCCATACAGGGCATGAAGAGCACAAGCCACAAGATGGACATCAATACAAGTCTATTATGAATTTGTGGTTAGTCAACAGGATTATTTTCATAAGCACCCCACAAAAGGTCTGAGTTTCATCAAACTGGTACCACATTGCCACAGGGACCAGGCTTACACTATCAGTTCCTTGCAAAGGATATTCTTCCCACTATTATTGTCCCTTGTTTATTTTTTGTAAATTTTTTTTATTTAACTGGGGGAAAAGCTATGAAAGTATGTATGGCATTTATACTGGAAACAACCTGCATGTGCGAAGTGTACACTTATTTGTAGAATGGAAAAGGAAAAATAAAAATAAAAAAAGAAGACCTGGCAAAACAAAAGAACCAAGCCAAGAGAGATAATCAAAGTTGCCAAGCTTAAAGGAGAGCCATCAGGTACTTTAATTAAAGAACGATTAAATTTCTCCCCCTTCTTTGGTGTTTAGCAGCAGGAGCCTTTAACAGGGCAGGAAAAAATCCCCTGCAAGGCAACAACCTGTAGTTTGTTTGGAATGCGCATGAAGATAATTCAGGGACCATCAATGAAATACATTTTCTAAAGTTAAAGGAAGAGGGGGAAATACAGGAAGCAGATGGTGAAAGTGTATGAAATGCATGATATGTATGAATGTTTAAGAGATGTTTCACTTAAATATGCATATCTTTATCTTGTTTGCTTTTAGTTCTGGGGAAAGCATTTAATCTGAAAAAAACTTCAAAAGGAAGACATATGCTCACCGTGACCCAAACTATTTTAGGATTCTACTCTTCCTACAGACTTTCTTGATGGGTTTCCGTTTTTCCCAACCACTCCATGCATGCACTGTCTGCAAAGCTCAGTTCTTGACCCTTCCCAATTTACAATCTCTCAACCACATCTCAGAGCTCTTTTTGGCCCAGTTTGTTCCCTCCTTGGTCTCTGCTCTCCGAAGGGATTTCTGTGCCAGTCAGCTTGGTGATACAGCAAGGAAAGACCTTAAGCACAACAGGAACCAGAGAATCCCACAGAAGGTCCCACAATCTTCTTGTGCATTCCATTGCAAATCCATCCACTCAGCAGATCACTGTGCTGGTCCACGGCATTAACCCCACTGAGAGAAAGCTCAAAGCTTTCCAGGAATTGAAATGACCAGACTGTATACAAACCATAGAATTTACCCATATGAGAATACAAAATATTTCCATTAAATAAGTTTTCCTTTTATGGCAGTTTAGCAGCAGACATTCTCCTCTGCCAAACACATTTTTTTCAGAATTTTTTAAGCCTCAGCTTGGGGGAGAATACATTCGCCTAAAAAAATCTCCCTTCCTAATTTTCCACCAGCATCAATATGAGAAATGAGAACAAGCACACATTACCAAATGCATTTTCTTTAATGTGTTTGTAGTTCTTCCCATTCTGATGAGTCTGACCAGTTACCATAAACAAAAGTTCGGGACACCTACCTGTGAGGCACAGCTCAGTGCTGGACTTCTCCCTAACGAGCAAAGGGATCAGACAAATACAGACTGCAGCTGACTTTTTATGGCATCAGGGCAGTCACAAGAATGGTGAAAATAGAAGCATGCAGATTTACCTGGAGAACCTGCTGCTAACAACTCTGTTCTGCTGACAACAAAGGTACGAGACAGGGACAAGGGAACTAGAAGAGGGAGAGAAAAAGGATGAGATCACGACCAGAAAGGCGGCAGCTATCCACACTCGACAGGGGAAGGAGCCAGCTGACAAACTGATGAACTAAAACCAGAAGTGCAAATCAACTGTGAAAAAGCAAAGGATTAAAACAAAAGCAAAACCAAAAAACACAATCAAATTTAGGAATAAACCAAAAAAAATGACCAAGGAATTGGAGTGAAGTGAATAATTTTCACTTGCTAATTTAAATTACTATCCAGCACCAAACAGTCCATCAAGGTACAGTCATGTTTTTAAATAGTTCAAAAGGAGCAGTGGTGCCCACTCCACCTGGAAGGCAAGAATTAAAATAAGCCAGAAAACATTCAGGGGGGCTCTTCCTTATGGGAGTCCAATAATAGAAATAAAACCAAAAGATACTTCATAGTTATTCAAGTTTCCAGTAAAATATCAAGCAAGGCTATGATTCTCCAAGCTCATCCCTGTTCAGATGGGTATCATACTGCTCACCATCACTGCAAATCCCTCCCCAGCTGTAGTTAAAGAAAAAAGCTTCACTCTTTTCTTGGTTTTTTTGTTTGTTTGTTTTCTGTGTTTTTGTTTGGGGGGTTATTTTGGTTTTTTGTTGTTTGGTTGGAGTGTTTTACTCCCTTCTTAGTGGCTTCATCTTCCAAGTGGGGAGAGCAAGCTAGTGAAGTCTATTTAGGGCATACAGAAGAGCAGGAGTTTTCTTTCATTCCACAATAACTTATCCGTTCCCTGAGCTTTCCTGTCTACACAGAGCAACAGGAACTTATTTTTATGAGCTCATCTCAACAGAAAGCTCAGGATGCTGCAAGACATCGTAAAACAAATTCCCTAAACCTGGAGGGAAAGCCAACAAAATGAGGGGTTTGCTACCGGTAAAAAAAAAAAAAAAAGAACAAAGCCAACCAGTTGAAGGTAAACAAATTCAAGATTGGCCAAGATTACTTTAAAATAGTGCATATCCTTAAGTGTGACATGGTGAAATTAAAGATGGATTTAAGGGCACACGAAGAGGAGACCGTTTGACCTGATAGGACTTGGGGCAACTGGCATGGTCGTGGGAAGGGGTAGGAACATTAAAAAAAAAAAAAAACAAACCAAAACCCAACAACACATGAAACAAAACAGAGATGCCACAGGTAATTTCCAAATGTAAGTCTGGTAGAAGTGACCATGCCTGACCACCCCAGCTCCGTGCCTGGCCCATACTGCAAAAGCCGAGGGTATGATGCAGTTGTACACTTGCCACAACTCCTCATGAACACGGCTGCTATTACTGAGATAAAATCCAGCCAGTCCTCTGCATGCTTTAAAATCTCTCAAATCTCAAAAAGTATAAGCAACGGACCAAATTAAAGTGCACGTAATTAAGGAATTAGTCTTGCCTGTACCAGTGAGCTCACAGAGGTCCAGAGAACTGCTGCTGATTGTAGAGTCTAACAAGGTTCTACCCACAACTCACAAAACCATTTCCTTCCACCACCATTTGATAGTGTGCACACGCACAGGTACACACAGATAAAGGGAGCACTCCTGAGTGTACAATTAAAACAAGCTGCCTCTCAAGTGGAATGTAAACCCTGCTGTGACAGGACACAATTTCAGCATGAGAAACATCTCTCCTTGGAGCTGAGCAAGTGGCTTTGTGTCAGCAGAAGGCCAACACCAGCTCCAGTGCCCCAGCTCACCCAGCAGGGCTGTACCTTTCCAGCTGAGGTCAAGATCTTAGTGGTGACACTGCTGGCATTAAAATACATCACCAAATGCTGAAATGCAGCATTGGAGCCAGCTCTTGGTGGATTATATGACAATTCCCCAACCTGTGCCAGTGAGGTGGTGGCTCGTGTGGCTACCACTTGTGCGGTGGGAAGTGGCTCACACTCACCCTCAGACACCACCTCTTCCCCCTCGCTGATTTGTCGGGTACATTTCCACATAAGCTGACAGGAGCAATCACTTTTCTGGCACTGCTGCCCTCCTTCCTCTCGAGACAGCTTTAGACACAAGACTGGTAAAGAGAACCATCCCCAGCCTAACCGGGCGGTTGCTCCTCGCACCACTAGATGTCCCTCTGCCACTAATTATTCATTCCCGTTAATTCACTCTGTTACCCTGCCACGAGGAAAGCTACAAAGCTTTCCACCAGTACCAGCCACATCCCTCACTAAAGTCCACACTCACGTCCTCCGGGAGCTGGCAAACCACTGCCAACCGCTGGGTTCCGGAGGCAGTGCCAGCGTCACCACGGGCCACGGCCCCCAGGGACACCATGCCAGGCAGGCGGCCGTGCTGGCAAGGAGGTACTGATCCCATCAGCCCCACAGAAACAGCTGGGCAGGACTGTGCAGGAGTGCAGACTGTTCCAGAAGCAGAAGATGAGAGGACATACCTGGTGAAGCTGTAAGGGCCATCACCCCATAGTAGGAAAAAGCACCAGCTTCAAACTTCATCCCCTCTTTCCCAGCCTCCACTTCCACTTTCCCCTGTTAAGGAAAAGGAGAGAGAGCTGCAATTAAAAGGGACCATGGGTCTCGAGGCACAAGATCAGACTTGAGCCCTCAAAGATAGTTTTGCCTGACATCCCTAAGCAGTGTCATGGTCCCTGCGTTTGTAACAGTGCCTGAACAGGGACAGACCCTGAAGGGCAACAGGCATTTATGCCCAGAGCTACCCTGGTCTTTGGTGCCTCGTGGCCAGCATAAGTGTCTGCAGAGGAGCAGGATCAGGATCACCACACAGCTTTGAGTTGGTGCTATTGCACTGCTCCAAGTGCTGCCAGGCTGTTTTCCTTTGCTGCAGAGTGAAAAAACACTCCTCCAGTAGCACAAGCTTAAATGCAGCACAATCCTCTGGGATCTTGAGGCACCCAGACATTCTGGGGCACAGCTCACATTCACACAGAATTCCCTCTAAGACAAACATAGGAAAGGAGATGGGAGATAATGTGTGAGGAGGCTGGCTGCCTACACCAATGAGATTTCCACAGAAACAAAGCCCTTATTCCTGAAGGAGCAGCTACTTCAGTCTTGATTTCTAGCAGTTTTACAGATTCCAGCACCCTTAAGATCCTGCTTTTTCAGAGAGTCTTGCCTACAAAGGACCCTCAGTGCTTCCCAGGCTGTACACAACTACACTACCACACAACTACACCTGTTTCTGATGTGGGCTCAACCAAATATATAACATTATGTCCTACACAGGACTCCAGAACAGAACCCGCCACATCAAACACAGCTGTAAAATATCCCAGTCACTCTGGCATATAAGTAGCCAAAAATAATTGTCTTCTTAGTGGGGCTTGGTTTTCATGACCATCCATCCTTACTGCACTGAGACTCACAGAACACCACTGCAGACAGAAGAGATCTCATGCAGCTTTCAGGCTGAACTACACAAAATTTGGAATTTCAGGCAAACAACATAATGACCTGCAATGCTTTCCCCTCTGGCTAGGTTAGGGAGACAGACTGCCCATCCCAGGTGCACTAAGAAGACTGAACATCAGCTGAACACAACTGGGTGAAAACGAGGCCAAAAGGTAGAATTTATTTCATTAAGCCCCATTTAAAACAAATCATCATGCCTTTAAATTTACAGTATTGGTCAAGGGCAGAAAAAGGTGACAATGAACTCAACCTGCATGAGCCCTGATACCAAGTCAGTTTATCTAATTGTCCCAGATGAGAAAAAACACAAAAATCTGCCTAGCAGGAAGAGTGTGCCCAGCTCACAAATCCACTTTCCTGCTATCACAAGCAACAGCTTCATATAAATCCCTTTTAAAACCAATTTCACTCTGCGACACAAAAGTAGCTTATTTCTTCATTATAAGCCTTCCAAAGGGTACAATTTTGTCACCCAGGCAAAGACTGGTTATACACAAGAAGAATATACATTTAATTGTTTACTGGCATGCATTTACTGTGAAGGCATTTTTGGTCCCTCAGTATGAGAGAATAAGTCCAAGTCCATTTAAATAACAAAAGCCGAGTATTTATCCCCTCTTGATCCTGGCAGAATCAACCTTGTTACCATTTTTATAGTATGTATTTACTGCAACACTCACTTTTGCAAATGCATTATAGACCTGGCATGCTGTGTTTGCTAAATATTTATTGATTGCGAAATAGCTCAGAAAGAACTGATTGTTCTTTTGCATCCCCATGTCCTCCATTTACATCTTTGCAGGATTACATCAGGAGGATTATCTTGCCTCTGGAATATTTCAGATGGTAACAATTCAGGATGTAAGAAAGAGCAGTTAAAGAGCTACCAGTGGCTCTTCAACCTCTTGGAAAAAAAAGATTCTTTTTTAACATCAGGATTAGGTTGAATCCACAACGTAATATCCCAGTGCTCTCATAGTTGTTTATCACTGACAGGGTTTAAACCCATGCCCTCCCCTTTTCTATTTTAAAGGCCACATTAAGATTTCAAGCCATGTGTTAAAACTTCAGCTACAATGCCTGTGCTTTCACAACCAAAGCTGATCTTCAGTTGTTTAGGACAGAAACAGAAGAACCTTTTCCAGCAAAATCTCTCTGAAAGGACTATTCCTGTTTAAATGGTGCTAGATAGAAACTAAATTTCTGTGTAAAGCTTTACCTAAGTCATTCAACCATTCCTGACTGGTAACAAAACCTGGGAGATGCCAGGACTGGAAGCAGTCCTGTACAGAACACACAGAAAACAGTCCTCCCACAACACCCAGGGCTCCAATCTAAAAGCCACACAAATGCAGGAATCTCAAGGGAGATCAGGGATCACAAGGGCAGGATAAGGCTTGGATGGCAGGGTTCCCAAGGTCTGCATTCTACAGGGGTTATAGCAGGAGGTGACATCAGTTCAGTAATGGCACAAGTCCCCCACTGAAACCTGTGCTTCTCACAACACCTCAGGTACAGACTTCAAAACTGCACAGAAAAATGTCATTTCTCTAGACCATCAAACTCCCCATGCCTCCTTTTGCAAAAGGAAAAGACACAGTAGAGAAAGTGTGCTGGCTAAATTCCTCTGACATGGCATTTTCTGCACTCCTATTTTCCAAGCAATGCCAATGGGGATTCCTTTGCACTGTCTATCCTAGGGATACCAAAAGCATAAGTAACTCCTGGCAGATGACTGAACACCAGAAGTGCTTTCTATCCTTCACAACTGGTTTAACTGAGGGTGAAAGCAGCTGAGTGAGCTCTTCAAAGCTGGCAAGGTCATAAAGGAGGCAGGAGCAGTTCCCAGGAGCCATAGTTCCCCTCCCATGTTTGAAAGAAGACAAACTTCAACAACTGGAAAAGGTATAGATGGGGATATATCAGGAGAGAAAGGGTTTTGTACATATCTACACAATCACATGTCTGACCTGTAAAATGAGAACAAAGTAGTCGACGGGCTTGTTTCGCTGGTAGAGGTAGTGTTCTGGGGCTTTCTTGTTCTTCTCATCGTACTTCAGCTCCTGGATGACGTTGGGATGTTTTAGCAGCCTGAGAAGGATCTTCTCTGACATCTGGGATGGACCAAATGCTTCTACTTCTATAACACAAGATACAACTTGGCATTACACCTCATATGCCCAGCAAGAAGTTAGCAATACTCGTTAATAAGCATTTGCCTATAAAAGACACACAGATGCAGAGAGATCCATTATGGAATTGCAGGTTTCCTGTCTTTTCAGACTGTTAGATGTGTAAAGGGAGGGGGGGTAAAACACAGTAACACCCCAGCTTCCATTACTGAAGTATTTTTCAAAACAACCAAAAAACATGTCTTCATCTGAAAGGGAAAAGAAAAAGACAGTCTTGCCCTCTTGAGAGTTCTGAGTCACACAGTTGTATAAATGGAAGAGCTTTACAGCTGGGGCACAGAGAACCTTTGAATTTGTTTTTTCCTTCCCTAAAAGCTATTAAAGTCGCTGCATTTATTGCACTTAAATAAAATTAAAAAATAATTAATTAATTACTGCTTGGGGCCTAGAAAGTTGCTCTAGAGAGATGCTCTACACAAATCAGACACAACTGAGGCTGCCATGGTTCATATGGGAAGAGTTACTCAAAGTGAGAGAAAGTACAGGTCAGTTCAAACCATGTGGGATTAATGCCTGACACACAGAACATAATCTCTATCCACTTGATCTTCCGTGTTTCCAACAGGAGCTGTTTGAAGCAGAAAAGCTCATCCTTGTGTGGGAGAGGTAAGCCAGGGACGATGAGAATTACACATGCAAATTGATAAGTTTTCCCAACACCTCATTTCACAACAGGACCATTAACAACCCATCATCTGCCAAAGATACTATTCTCAGTTTAGAACAGAGAAACCAAAACTGTAGCTTTCATCTTTTTTAGCAGTGGCTTCACCGACAGACCTGTATTTAAGCTACACAATCCTTTCATCCACAAAACAAGTAGAGAAGTAGCACTGTAAGACTATTTCTGTTGAGCAGGTGTTTATGGAACTCCATCAAGTCTTGTACACTACATGAACAACGCCTTGCTTGCTGTTAAATCCGCATCTTCCTGTTGAACTGCTTCCTTTCACCAAGGACACGCTCATGTGCACATGAGCCGTAGGAGTCCGAGCCTTCTAAGGAATTACTGCCCCTCAGCTGAGATGTGATAACCAATCAGGTACACGTTTCTTTCAAGTCACAGAGGCAAAATAAAGCATGGAGACAGACTAGGAGCATCTAGGCAGGCAGTTACTGCATCTTAGAGGAGGGGAAGTACTAACTTCCAAGTGGAGCTGGCAAACTTCAGACAAAACAACTTTATAATTTTCCAACCATAAATATATGTTGAACATGGCAGTGAAAGACGCCCGTCTGAAAGGCCTGCATGTGGGAAGTCTTTATATGTCAAAGAGAGACAGCACAAGCAATAGGAAGGCATTTTTCCACAAGCTCTCCTGTTTAAAGGCCTCATCTCTGAGGTGAAAAGACCAACTTTACGACGAAAGGCAGTATCAGCCGCAAGAAACCATTCAAGGCCCTGGTCTCTCTGCCAGACTGCCCACCCAAGGGCTAAAACATCAAGGTGCTCTGGGATGGAGACAACTGTCCTCTGAAACCTGAAGTCATCAACGGAGGTCACACAAGCCAGACAGAAATCCATTTTAAAGAGTACAGTTCAACCACCTGTGCAGTCTGCATTAAATGTGTCGGGAGAGTCTTTCACTTGGAGTCAAAAAGTCTCACGGAACAGGTTTAGACCTTCCTGCAAAAAGTCCAGCATCTCTTTCTGGAGAAGGCGCCAGAGTGCAATTACAGCCAGCTGGCCAGTGGTATCGAGTCCTCTTTGGTTTGTTCCCTGAGCTCTTCCTAATGGGGTGTACTTGCTAGTCGTTAATCTGACGGACTCTAGACATGCAGTGCGGCACTTGGCATTCATCCTTACCTTTCAGACCAATTTAAAGTTACTGGTCCACCCCTGGTATATGTCTCAGAGGGTTCATGCCGACACTGAACACAGGAGAGGAGAGAATTTAAAAAGAAAAACACAACAGTGGCATTATTTGTCACCCCACAATCCAGCCTCCCTTCCCGCCTGTACTGTCCCACCCACCTCACCGGCCTTTGCTGACAAACTGCCTCCGAGGCTCTGGCACGATCACAGAAAGAGATAACCCGCACTTGCCTGTTGCCAGGAACCGGTGCATTGCCAGGAGGAGCTGCGGTGATATTTTAACCTTCATCTCGCTGTCTGTCTGCTTGAAGGCAGAGAAGTCCTGCTTCCTGTCCCGATGAGCTACTTTCTTTTTCGTCTTGTTATCAGCTGGGGAAGGGAGGGTGGGAGAAGAAAGGAAGGAAGCGATTTCTGTTAGAACGGGGTCCAACATGAACCGCGCTGGCCGGAGTCAGCCAGGATGGCCACGCGGAGCACAGGGTGCAGGCAGACCCCTCTGCAAAGCCCAGCTCACCAGCACGCAGCCCAAACCACAATCAACCAGGAGTTGTGTGGCCATGGGCCCCTATCCTGCACAGCCAGGCACCCCAGCCTCTGTCACTTCTCTGTCACACCTCTGTCACTCTGTCTCTCTGTCAGGGGAAAGTCTCTGCTTGCCAAACCTGAGTGCAGAGCAGCTCTGCATGCCACACTTCAGGTGGGGAGAAGGCCCGCTCAGCGTTACTGAACATTGAAAGGTGGTGTTTTACAAGCATAGCTGTGATAACTGTTTTTTACATACACATTCCTTAGAAAATTCCCAGCATATACACAGAGGAAATAGACAATAAACTTATTTCTTTTGCTGCACCATTGGCTTCACTGACTCTCCACAGCTGTGACAAAACCTGCATGCCTTTGGCTGAAGTATTCCCAATGTGTGGTATATGCCGCTTCTTTTGTCCTGTACAAACTTCAGCAAAAGCTGGCAAGGTGTACAGCCTGCAGGTGGGAATCTTTCGCCACTTTACAAGCACTGAAGCCAGAATAAAGTACAGAATAGCTTCAGAAATTCAGATATGGGTATTTGCCTGCTAGTGATTCTGGACTCCTGTCCTCTATTCAGCTAAAAACCTGCCACTTGGTTCGTCTGTGTCTTAAAACAGGCTCTATGGTGGGGAATCTCCATTTGTGAAAGACAACATGGAAGAGACACAAACAACCCAGGAATTACCATGCACCCGCTGAGCTGATCTCCCCAGGTGTTTAGGAAACCAGGTAAGTGGACAGCTACAGGTATGTAGGGGTATGGTATAGATCAGTTCCAGGGAGAAGAGGTCTCTGCTCAGATAGCAGGGTGCTGCTCCTCTCTGGTGACACCATGTGTAGGGTGGCAGTGGCTAGAAGCAGCAGAATGCTGTCAGACAGCTCTGAGCTCCACGGAGTGCAGGAAACCCAAGTGTTGAGGCAATTCCTGTGAGCCCCTCAGAGCTGAGACACGGCTCAGGTTCTAGGGCCTTTGAGGGGAAAGATCCTAACAATACCGCAGCTACTTGTCTATCAGCCCCTTAGTCAACTGGTGTAAAATGACTGGACTTCTGAGGGACCACAGGCAGCTCTGGCACATCGATTCATGGCAGAGGATTTGGGCAAGCACACAAAGAGGTGTAGGTGAAGCTGACACTGTGAAACTGCACATACTCCCGGGTGCTTGTTCAGATTTTGGGTTATAAATGCAAAGACAATTGAAGTGATGCACTGTAGCAAGGAAGATGCTGAGGTCTGGAGCCCTTTGCAAGTCCAAATACATGCTACAGACTACTTAAGGCTCAGAGTGGCTGAATTTGAGGCTTGGAAATTCACAACACTGGTAATTTACAGGCTTCTAGATTTTCCCAAGTCATACAGTCTTTTAGACACGAGTACATCTAGATCCTCAGTTTCCCGGGAACATGCCTCCACTACAAAACTATCACTGGCCCAACAGCAATACTGTACTGACAGCAATTTACCTACTTGAGATATCTCTGTGAGCAGTGCAAATCAGGAAGTTTGAGATATTTGTTCCCAGGCACACAGAGAAGAACAGTGATGACCCATGCCTTTTTTCTTCTTTGAAACCAGAAGCCTCTTACCCTAGCAGTACTTTACCCAAGACTTGGACTACATCAGGGACTGCAGTTTCTCTTCTAAAAGCAGGAATAGAAACCACTGAAGGGAGTGGCTACACACTAAAAACAATCCCTGCCTTAGGAATATAGTCTGAGACAGACCTTATCTGTACTTGCAGTTACAGGAAAGATGGATACCAAAGCAATGGAAAATTAATAGGAGAAAAGTGCCCTAGAAGCTCTCACTAGGTCCTACCTGTTGTAAGAGAAAAGAAGAATAGAAACTGCTTTTTCTGAAAAGCTCAGAGAATGTTATTTTTAAAGCACTGTATCTGAGGTGTTTTCTCACAAGTAGCTCTATCATTGCTCTCTTCAGGGAGGCAAAAATCACAAGTACGAGTGCTGGCCCTGGGATGGGGAAACATCTCTGTGCTTTTCCTTTGACAGAGCAGTAACACTGCAGGCTTCACACTGCACTTCCGGTACCTGAAAACAAGACCAGCACCGCACAATGGGAAGATGCCTTAAATCTTTCTGCCCATATCAGTCATCAAGGTAAGAGACCCAGGCTCTTACTCAAATGATGGGCAATTTCAACTCCTCCTGTTTTTTTCCTTGGCAGCTTATCCAGAAATCTTCCCTCAAGAAAAACGGTACATGGTTATAGCAGAGTCACATGGCTTAAAGCCATTATCTTGGCTTATTTTTGCAAGGGATGGTCTTAAATTGTTCTTCCCTATCCAAACAACTTTTGAGCTTCTTGTAAGACACAAGAACCAAGGACGGATTGTGACTGATGTAACTGAATCTGAACCAGGTATTTCCTGTCTGTCCTTTCTCTGGTAAGTGAGATGGAGACACGGGCACTGAAGTTTTCTTGGCCTGTTGAAGAGATCTCAGCCTGCTGAAATGATCTCTGCTTACAGACTGCTGGGACGCTGTTTGGTTCTGCAACAGGAACAGTGGGATGCATGAGGGATACTCTCACTACAACTTCTGGTGAGATATCAACATATATTGCTAACATCTTCAGTAGGTTCTGGGAATATTTAGACTCCTCCTTCAAATCAAAGGCAACAAGCCTGACCATGAGCTCTGGGCTGAGGCAGAAAACTCAAGAGGATGAGTGGTTGTAACACAATTAAGGTTGGGATGTCTCTTGTAATAATCCTGAACTTTGACACCTGATGCATAACATGATGAATTATTGAATTAATTTCCTTGAAGGAGCCAGCTTGGATTGGAGACAGCTACAGAACAGGCAGTTCAAACCTCAGATCACCCATTCAGCTGGAGGGCAAGGCAGGCTGACAGGCACTGCAAATGCACCCAGGCAATTGCTGGGGAAAGTCCTTCTTCTCTTGTGCTTCTTGTCTTTAGGACAGAGGAGACATCTGCAGTGAGCTCCAGACAAGACAAAGACATGATGAAACTCATCTTCACGCAGAAAGAGCAAAATAGGACAGGCCACCAGTCAAACCTGCCCAAAAGGATGAACAAGCAGTCTGTGCAGTCTGACACAGAACATAGAGCTTTCTCCCTTGGGCCTCTGAGAAAGTTGAGGAATGCTCTCCCACCATGGCTAGAGCCATGGCAGCACAGGACAGATTCCTGTAGAGTGCCAACCATGAAAAAATGCTCCAACTTTCCAGTTGAGCAACTAAGAGCCAAACACACTGGCAGCTCCTCATCATGACACTGGCTGAAACGTGTCATGTGTCATGACAGAAACATCTTCTCTCCACCCCTTCAGCATCCCCAACACAACGTCTCATCCTCAGAAGTACTCAGTCTACCCAGATGTTGATGTCAGACATATTTAATAATTTTTCTTGCTCCCATCTTCTCCTTGCTCCCAACATCTCTGCAAGCCACAGCAGAATAGAGCCATATGAAGAAATACCACACATTTATTTGGCACCCTGCAGACATTCAGCTGCAGAGTTCAGCAGTGAGAGCGGCTTTCAGCAAAATCTGTAAATATACTGTTGCTTCCACCTTAACACAGTTCAAATGGTTTTTCATGGAAACAACAGAAAGGCACAGCTCCAACACCAAGGTCAGCCATTTCATCAAATTTCAAGTTTCCATCAAAGCAAAACAAAACATTTTTAAAACTTCAGAACAAAGTGTAACACTGCTGCCAGAATTTTTCAAAAGGTTTTTTTTTAAGTAAACACCTAGTACAGAGCAAATCAGTCCAAGGGTTTCAAGCTGACTTGTTCTGAGCTGAGCAAGCCAGAATGGTCTAATAATGAACAGAATCAGAGGTGGGGTTACTAACAGTGACACTCTGATATCAACACCAAAAATAACCTGTCTTGACATACCATGGACAATAAAGTACCTTCAGTAAATCCATGTTCTCATGCATGTTCTCATCACCAAACCAATTGGAGGTTGGCTGCTGAAATCCAAAACCTCTCACACTTCCTGAGATCCTCAGAGCTACTTGGGATTTCTGCTCTCTCCCTTACTGCTACAGTATCCTTCAGTCTAAACATCTAAACAGTGGAATGCTCTCCAGTGCTTCATAAAGAAATTAGAAGTTCGCCTTCATGGTACTTATCAGGAGTCACCCCCTAAAACTTCCTGCATCCTCCAAGAATACTAGGAAGTTTCCTTCCTGTTCTGAACCAAGAATTTTCAACAGTAAAAAACTATCCCAGGAAGGAGAGTTTCATGTGAACTCAATGTTCACCAGCTCTATTTTGTTAATATAGGAAGCCTCCAGGTAGTAAAATTAAAATTAAATTCTCATTTCCTTGCCCTCTTACATCCTATTAATGGGCAAGGCTTCTTTTTTTTTGTCCTGAAGAAGAACACAGCATGATCTATGTGTTTTCTCTTAACAAACAAGGGGTGGGGAAAATTGAAAGCATGTGCAGTGTCTTCACTCATAGACGCACATAAATATCTCAAAGGTAGACAAAGGGTATTTTTGGAGTATAAAAGGAAGTTTGAATTCAGTCTGCAAAAGCATTATGTTGTAACTGATTAGCCCAACAATTCATTTGTGAGGGTATGAAAAGAAATCAATACTAACTGGACTTCTGTGATTTACATAGTAATTAGACTGTTCAGCACATGGTGAAACACAACTGTGATTTACATGAACATTTGGGTACATAAATACTGCTAAAATACTGACCAGGTAGAGAAAACATTTCAGGCAAAAACAAGTAAGTCTATCCCACAGTACAAAGTGCTCCTTGGGCATTTGGCTTGAAGGAAGGATAGAAGATGCTTGTGTTGGCCTGAAAAAGATGCTGTAGAAACATTCCGATCCTGTCCATGAGGAAAGAGAAAGAAAGCAAAGGACAGCTGAACAGTGTTAAAGATACTTAAAATTATTATTTCTATTATAATAGAATCTGGAGACATCCTTGTGCTGCACGCAAACACGTAGTGAAAAATAGCATCTGCCAGCAAGTGATCAAACTGCAGATAAGAGAGATGAAGAGTGACTGAAAGGAAGTCCTGTATGCACAGGCAGGATTGTGCAGTTGGGGGAGAAGCAGACACTTTAGGTAACTGTCCAAGCTTTAATCTGGGAACCAAAAAGGTCCAGATCTCTCAAGTCCCAGGTAATGGTTGACCTGCAGCATCATTTCCCTTGACACACATCAACACAAAAAAGGAAGGAGCTGTACTGAGTGATAAAAAGAGAAGACATTTAGGACAGGCTGGTTTTCAGCTCTGAGGAAGACTTTCCATTCTCAAGATTTCTCAATGAGTGACAGATATTCTAAAGAGACCCCATTCCTCTTCCTAGAGGCATGGTATTTGTCTGCCTCTTGCTGAAGTACATGGATTACAGGCCCTTGAGGCAGAGGGACAATAGGGCAAGATGTGGGAGATCATGAGCACTGTAACAGAAAGGTTTAACAAGCCACAGTGGTGAACAGCTGGCAGGAGAGAGCAGATTGTTGCAGATGTAAATCTTCCTGGCAAAAGGGTCAAATAAAGAAACTTGTCCTGCTCCTGAATTAATGCAGCATAACGGAGCGAGGTTCCCATGCTGCAAAAACAAAAATTACTTTGACCATTTGAGGGATCTGATGGTCATTTTATTAAGGAAACTTCCTCAACAATTTGACTACTGAGATTTTAAATCAGCAACTAACATCTCTCAAAACACAGCTATTAATACAATTGCGGCTGGATGGAGTCTTTCTTCTCATCTGTAAACAAATTGCAAATATTTCTACTCACTGTATAGATCTGTTTCATCCAGAATTTCAGACTTGATGATCTCTTCAATCACATCTTCTAAAGTGACAATTCCCAGGACTTCATAAAAAGGATCCCCTTCTCCTTCATTGTTTACTCTTTGCACTATAGCCAGGTGAGACTTGCCTGCAAGGAGACAGATGAGCAATTTAGACATTTTAGAAATTCCTCAATGATCAGAAATTATAGCAGAACTAGGGACATGCAGGTATAAATACAAAGACAAAAAGGTTGGTGTCAGGCTTTATGAAAAAAGGGGCAAAGTTTAACAGATGCTTAAAATCATAATCTGATTTCTGAGATACACATTCCTGCATCACATAAATCCACCTAAAGCACTAAAAGAGAACGAAAGAGATCAGTGTTCTTGTTCTAATGTCTTTCCCAGTAGAACCGTCACCCTGGCACTGAATTCATTATATTATCTTGTTCTGCTTCTTGTCTCATGCACTGGCAGAGGAAGACGAGGCTGGAGCCCTCCTTTGCAGTGAGATCCCATGTTTTCCTCAAGCATGGAAAAAACCAGCAACAATGACCAAACCACAGAGCACAGGAATAGGGTAGAGTGGGGGAGAAGTCAGCCCCATCCATCAGCTCCTCTTTTTCCCCTCCCTACCTCAAAAATAATTTATTTATATATTCTCCATATGGGGGGATGACACCTTATATAGGAATCAAATAATTAAAATATTCAAAGCAACTGTTTGATCAACAAAAAGAAAACCTAAGATGAGATTTAGCAGCAGTTCTAAAGATCGCTGAGCTCTGCATCATTCACAGTGAATTCCTGAAGTCCTTTCTGCTATAGGAATAATGATGGTAAGAATATCATCACCATGACCCTTCAAACTGGCCTTGATACCTTTGGCTGCCAGTTTCTCCAGCTGCCACTGAAAGCCAGTCCTTTGTAAAGCTGCATAAATAATAACATTCATTCAAAGGGTCCACCAAATGCCAGTGGCATTTTGCAGTACAAATACACAGACATCAATATGCTTTCTGAACTATCAGAGGGTAAGAAACAGTGTCTCACACCCTTCTTTGCTGGTCTCAAAAGTGATACTTATCCCCAGCTGTGGAAGACAACCAAAATAGTTTGACTTTGCTTAGACCCCTTTATAGGCAATAATGTCTGCCTGTTTTAAGATTCAGATTATTAGACTAACAAGCATTCAAACTATTCCAGCCCAGGCTTACTCATGCTTAAAGAATGAAAATATCCTGAACAAATTAGACGAGGGAGGAAAACTTATCAACTACTGATATAAACATTGCATCAGGTCAAGTCAATTCACTTTGGTAAGTTTTTCACATCTGCTTTCCCAGGGACCCAACATAAGCAGTTAAAAACAAATTCTTGGTGAATGCTGTCTGTCGAAAGTTAAATTCTTTTGCTATTCCCAGCTTGTGATCATTTAAAAGGAATTTTCCAAAGCAGGGTCTAATATTAGACTCAAAATGAAGTTTCCATTCCACTTAGGCGATATTCTCACCAAAGTAACTACTGCATAATCTGATTGTCTTGGAGCTACTCGTTTAGATGCAGATGGACATACTTTAAATACCAACTACACAGCACTGCTGAGTCTTATCTTGAGGAGACCTTATTCTACAGTGAATTAATAGAAAGATGATTTGTGATTTTTAAAGTATCAACATTCATATTGTAATGAAAGTCTTTCACTGTGCCAGGTTTTACGGGTTTTATTCCTCTGCATTCCTTGCAAGACTTCCAGCTCTTTCTACCACTCAATGAACAGCATAAAAGTGACTTCATAAAAGCATGAAAGATTTAAGTACTATTATTACTGCCATTCCCTTATAATATATTACTCCAACTATATCCTTTCAACAGAACAATGTTCATCAAAAACTGCAGCACAAAAAAAAAAAAAAATTACAGAGACAAAACGAGACAAAACAAATATTCTGATTTATTTCCCAGTGCCTGCTCACATATTAGTATATTTGCTTTCAAGTCAAGCTCCTTCAAGAACCATTTCTATCACAGACCAGAGTAGCTCATTAGCACATGCTTATTCAGCTGCTAATTCCTCGGGATATCTGTTCTCACATATTACTAAGTGGTAAGATCTGTTCAAGTGGGTTAAATTAAAAAAACAAACCGAACCAGCCAAACAAAAACGCCAGAAGACAATGCTATCAACTCTGTGTTTCAGCTTTGATCAAAATCATCAAATTCCAGCCCTTTCCTCCACTTCTGCACTGCCTATGATAATGCTGAACTAGGTGATGAAATTTTAAATTTTGAAAAGAACAGTCTTTCTAACAATGGAGTCCTGAACACATCTACAAGCAACATTAGAGACCTATGAAAATGGGATTGGGGAAGGACCTGAGGGGCTGGAATACAATGGGAAGTTGTGCACAAGTTTCATCCACAAAACCAGTTGCATGCCCTTTCCACCAGAGCGGTCCCCACCAAGAATTCAGGATCACTAAAATATGTTATGTTCTCCCCACCTGAGCAGCTGCAGGACTCTGATCCGAGCAACAGCACCTAATGCGAGATGAGTGACCAAAATCTGTACCAGCTGCTGCTCTCTTACGCAAAGTGAGCTGATAAAACAGGAGTTACGGAGAGGTATCAGACATTTTGCAACTTCTACAATGAAAAAGAAGGCTAGAAACACTTTTTTCTGGCCCTGCTACAATCTCTGATTTTTAGGGTTTTTTACTAATCACCCAAAGTATCAAGACCATTGAAACTTGTCAGCATCACTGGATTTTGGTGGGTAGCATCGATATTCAGTTCTACCTTCATAATTAAAACTCCATGTTACAGAGAACTTATCTGCTGAGAAGAGAAATTATCCACACACACAGTGACACTAACCTTTCTTCCCTCCTGACTGTCAAGTTTTCCTGTTCCAGACTTTATCAACCCAACACTTTGCTGGGGTCAGATGAATTTAAGCCAATCTAATAAACTGCCCCTAAAAGGCTGCCTTTTGCTCCCAAGTTTTCTCCTTCCTTTCCATTGGCTCCAACGCTCATGAAGTTATTTGATGAGACAGACCAGATCTGAAAATTACATTTCTTGGGTCTTTGCAAGATAATTTTGACCCAGATTCAATAATTTGCAAGAAATCACCAGACAGTGGAACACACATCAGAGGTGGTGACGGAGAAGTTATGAAGATGCATTCCCAGACTGGCTGCCCTCTCACCACAGAAGCCTGCAAAATACCCTGCACGTATGGAAGTAATCAAGACATAAAAGGCTAAAGGAAAAGCTAGGAGTGCAAAGACCTCTTTATACATAGTAAAAGAGCACAACACAGCATGTGCTGCTCAACTGTAAAAGTGGCCTGTACATAAAATAATGACTCCTCTGAGTGTTTGAAATAGAAATTGGCTACAGCTTTATTCAAAGATTTATCAAGTCACTGGCAATTGTCATACTATTCTATTCAACAGAAAAAGAGAGGTTTCAGCTTGTATTTTCCACAGCTGAAGACATACAGTACATATCCAGTAAGGAGTTGAATAAAGTAAACATCCAGCAGGTAAGAAAACCTGGACTGCATATAATATTCCTAGGGTTTTGAGAGTAAAACACAAGTTAAACAGAACAAGTGTATGGGAAATTCTGTACTTCACTGATTTTCTGGCCACAGTCCCCAACCACACTTCGTAGATGACATTAATGTTTCTTTAATCACTTGTTTTAAGTGTCGATACAACGAGATTTAGCAATTGGGCAGCTCTGCAAAACTGCCAGGTCTGACAATAAAGGCAGAAATGTGATGTGTGACCCACAACTCCTCTGTGGGCACAGGCAGGCAGCGTTTGCTTTCTGCCTCAGCTTCCCCCCGGTACAGTGAGAGTCAGTGACACCATCAGGGGCCTGTGTGGAGCTGACACTTGTACATGGCCTGAGCCACCACTTGTGACAAATGTTCACCTCTCAGTTACATTCACAGGCAACTAAAGCACTAAGCAGTTTTGGTAAACATAAATCCAGTCTCATCCCATTGCTTAAAACCCTGCCACTCAGCTTAGATCCTACTCTGTACAACTTCTAATTAATTTATTAAGCTAATTAAGAAACATGAAGATGCTTAGTTAAATCCACATGAGTAAATGAACCTAGAACAAGCTCCTGGGAGTCCGTGTGATTTACTGACCACACAGAGCAGAACTGGAAGAAATGCCTGAAATACTCATCCTCTTACGGTACCAGTTTCTTGAAAAATCTATCATGGGGGAAGATTCTTCCTTTGATCCTGAGGAATTTATAAGTCTAGAGCAAGGACCTCAAGGATATTGCCATGCAGTTCAAACACAAGATGAAAACATCTGACCAAGTTCAAGATTTGCTCTGGTCAGTCACGGGACCTTGACTCCATGAAGAGTTTTGCCATTTGGATGGAGCTGTGCCCACTCCACTGTCACATGTCACTTCCCCACAGACACCCAGGCAGAAGAAACGGGATGACAAGAACATTATGGAGTTCAATAAATGCAAATGCAAAGTCATGAACCTGGTACAAAATATCCCCATGTGCTGGCACTGGGACTGACTGGCTGGGTGAATGCACTACAGGAGTCAGCAGCGTGTCCCTGCAGCAATGAAAAGGAACTGTGTGCTGACATCAGCACGTGTGCAGCTGGCAGGTCAAGGGAACAAATTACTCCCCTCTATTTGGCACCTGTGAAACCACACCTGCAGCACTGGCATTCAGTTTGGGGCTCTCCAGTACAAGAAAGACATCAAGAAACTGAAACAGTTTCAGTGGACAGACTCTAAGATGGGCTGGGGCTGGAGCCCACGATGCACAAGGAAAAGGAGAGGGCACTGCATTGGTTGAGTCTCGCAAAGAAAAGGCTAGAAGAAAGGACTCAGAAGTCTTTCTGTACCTCACAGTAGGCTACAGAGAACACAAAACCAGAGTCTTTTGAGCTGTATACTGATGGGACAAGAGACAATAAACACAAGTTTCAAATATGGAGACTCTCTTTATATAATGAAAACTTGTTCATCACGAGGGTGGTCAAACACTGGAACAGGGGCCCAGAGGGGTGGTGAAACCTCCAGCTTTGGAGGTATCCAAAACTCAGTGACCTAACCTGACTTCAAAGGTGGCCCGCTCCAAAGAGGGGTTTGGACAAGATGACCTCCAGAAGTCCCTTCCTAAATTATCCTGTGATTTTAACAGACTTTGAAGGGAGGTCTGACTGAAATCCCAGCCAAACTTCGTTTCTGAATTTTCATTCCTGAATTTCTAAAAAAAAATTGCAAAACTCTCAGTACATAAGGATATATAAAGACAGCAAGTTTTACTGATCTGGAATGCCACAATCTGGCCTTGTATGTGACCAAATGTAATAACAAAATGATACCACTAGCCAGACAATGGTGCAGAAAATTACAGTACTGCTGCCATAGCTTCAGAGCAAACCCAGGCCCTCAGGAATGAGTGATCCAACAGCAAAGGTGTACCTCAGAGGCTCTGAGCAGTGAGCCACAACCTGCAGTGATGTGTATAAGCTTACACTATGAGAAAGCAACCAGAAATGCCTCTATTTCTGCTGAAGGAGGTTTATGAACTCTGTAGCTGGGAAGATTTGTAGGTGTTATTCCCCCCTGCAAGCAGCAGATCTCACTAAAGGCCCCTGGTTTCCTTTAAAAAAAAAAAGAAAAAGAAAAATCAGTGTTAGATCAAAGCTATGGTAGACACTTAGAAGATTCCTGTTAAGTCAGTTTGTGGTAAAACAAGAATCAGGCTAGACCATTTTTGTTAAAACCAGTAATCTGAGCCTGTTTGCTGTTGGTTAGTGCCCTGGAACATTAAGCCATAGCCTGTTTAATGTGCCTTCAGTGACACGGAGAAAAATCCCAGGCGGTGTTCAGCTGCCCTTGAATTTGCTAACGAACAATGCTCTGAAAAATCTCCCTGTCTAATCTTACGGGACTGTTTTTGTTTTGACTGATTTGTACAAAGGTAAACACTGGCCTGTCAATGAGATTCACAGGTTCAACAACACATTATTCAAAACAATCCATTTTAAAACGTGTTGTATAATTTATCCATTAAAAATAACTCCCTCTGGAATAGCCCTGGCTTGCAAGCAATTATGCCATAGTAAAAAGCGTTTTCCTAAATTTCTTTTCTGCACCACAGTTCAAGGACATTAGATCTCCCTTCTATTAGCAGAAATTTGCATTCATGCTGTTTGCTTTTTCACTTTGATTGTTTTCAATGGGGCAATCAGACTGCTACTTTCTCCAAACACACACACACACACAAACTGGTGCTCGCTGTCTTTGGGTTCATAACACAACACCATTCACAGAATCAACAGAAAACCAAAACTTCTGCAAAAACATAATCTAGGTTTAGACTAGGCTTTTTAGATACTGCTCTTTCACCATTTTTAATATATATTTGGGAAGGGAACCTGATAACTAACATTCATTTAATACAGCCACATGAAAATCATCCAGACTCTCAAAGGAAATGAGTGAAAGTATCAGCACAACCACTGGGAATACAGTGATTCTCCTTTAAACCAGAGAGCTCAGTCTCGTACAAACATTAACTAGAAACCACAGCAGCCTTCACAGGAAAATAAAAAAGTAGCACTTTAAATAGACTCTTTGTGTTAAAGTCCATTTAGTGGGGGGACACCAAAAAAAGCAAGAATCAGAGAGAGTTTCAGAATGACTTCCTGACAGTGAATTGTATTTGTAAGGAATACTTTCCCAAGGGAAACAACAGCAGCTCAGTTACTTGCAACTTTGAAAACTCAACTGGACAAAGCTCCTAGAAAGGACTCAATAATTCTCCAGTGCCCTGTGGCAGATGGAAGAGAAGCGATGAGCTAACATTTTCCATCTCCACCTGCCTATCAGTCGGTGTAGGCACTCCAACTCAACTGCTGCTGCCTTCCCTTCAATCCCTTCTGGTAGGACCTTGGTGAGACACACACTGACAAACATAATTTGCTTTGCTGCTGCTTCTAAATGTGAGAGCACAGCTCTAGAAAGCTGCAGCTTTACCTGCAACTGAACCAAACCCAGCAACCAACTTGGATCAGAAGCTGGGAAGTCTCCACAGGTACATGAGTAAAAGAAATTAGCTGGGAAACAGAAATAATTTGAGTGTAAGCAAAAAAGGTAATTTCAACTCAGAGCTCTACTATCCAAGTGGAAATCTTAGGGAAGAATCGGATGTGAGAATATTTAGGGAAAACTATTACCAGGTGGAGGCAGGCATCAAGAATGAAAATGAAGAGTGGAGAGAAAAAGTTTCAGAAACCCCTTGAACATTGCTAATGACTCCCTTGCCATGAACAGCATGGCAATGCTTCCCAGTTAGGCAGTGCTTCTGCAGTGTGGAATTTGTGCTGAATATGGCTGGGGTTAACAATAACCAGGGTCCACGAGGGTGTAAAATGCACACCACTAGCTGGGCTGCTCTCAGTGTTGGCCAGAACTCTGACTTCAGCATAGTAAATGAACAAACACAAGCTGCTTCCCAGAACTGGAAGTTTCTGTCTTAGAATCCACTGGATCTGAAGTAGGAGAGGAAGAGAAGGAAAACCTAACACTTGAGAAAGAAACCTCTCCCAAAACCAAAGTGTTTTAGACACCTGTCAGGCTCTAACCTGAGTACAAAGTTGTCACACTAGGGCACTGCTGGCTTGACATGAGAAACAGGGTGGAAGTTTAAAAACTAAATTAAGGAACCACTTCAGAAGTGCAGCAAACTAAAACTAAGAGAAGAGGTGGCAACAAGAAGAGAAAATACTGAATCTGGAGAGAGACCTAGGGCTATTTGGGCTGACACAGAACAAAAAACTTCAGATAAAATTTAAGGCAAGCAAACAGAATATTGAAGTCATTCTTGGTCATGGTTCAAGTCTTCCACACTGGATTCAAAAGATACTGAAGTGTGACTTCTGCTGATGTGACTTCCCCTGTGCTCCCACTTCCCAAGGCAAGTAACGAGCTTTTGGAAAGGAGTGTAAGAAATGCATCTCCTTACTGACTCGCACATCCACAGCATGATCAACAAGGAATTTTTTCAGTGTTCAAGAACCCTAAAAAGGAGCCATATTAATTTTATTACTTCTCTGTTTGTTCAAGATTGTCCCACTGATTTCAGCCTTCCTTCAGGGATGAACAGCAGGCACCGGCCGGCAGAAGTGCTGCCAGCAGAGGGAGTGCAAAACCTTGGGTTTGCTGAGCTAAACGCTCCATGTCCTCCCCAGACCTCAGTCCAACAGAGAAGAGATTCTGGATTCTGGCATCGGTGGGGCCTGGCTGCTGAATCCTTCGAGAGATGTGTCCTTCAGCCCGGGATCCACAGCAATGACCCCTGTCTGCCATGGCCTGTTCAACATCTCCTCCTGCAGCTTTGCATTGCTGCTATGACTTGTCCCACACCAACTTCCTCTGCCTTCCCTCCCCTAGGGGGGACAATTTCTTGAGCCCTTTATAAGGGGTCAGGAGAGCACCTGTCACCTCCTTGGTCTCCTCCAGTCCAACAGTTAATCCACTAAATGAAGACCAACAGTTAATCCACTAAATGAAAACAAGAACATCAAGAGACGTACCTTTATGACCAACAAAAATAGAAGTCAATCCAAAACAACAATGAACTCAGATGACTTTGATGTTCAGGTAACCAAAACACAACATCAACAGAAACAACAACCTTGTTCTGTACCACTGCAGCCAAAAATCCTACTGATCTAATCCATCCTCTAATCCTGCCTCCTTCAATTCCTAGAACAGACTGAGTTTAATTCAGGGAGCTTCTAGATTTTGGCATCTACACCATGGGATTTTAAATCCGACAAAGGTAAAGTACTAGAAGGCACAACAGAAACATGTTTGGACATTAGGAGGAGGTTAGCTGAGGCCAGCACGCTTACATAAGGACCTAAACCGTGCTGAGAGCAAAGAGCATGAGCTGAAAAGGAAGAGCAGCATCTTGGGACTGTGGGTCATGAAAGGAATGGGGGGCTGGATATACTCTTTTTTATTATTATTATCATCATCAGCTCCTATAGTTTACTTTTAGCTCACTATTTAGGACATAAATTTTAAAATGTTCTTGTGTTACCAGCATCTTAGATCATTAATATTCTATTTTAATGACTTGTTTTACTTCAGGCCATTTATATCACATGCAGTTTGCAATTCCAGCAGCTCCAAACCCAGCCTGGTCGATGGCGCCATCAGATTTTTCAAGCTCACTGCAAGGCTTTCAAATTTATTTTGCAGCAGAAGCCAGGGGAAGATTAATGAAAAGCTACCCTGTTAACTTTCTAATTGGTGAGACCACCTTCATCCAGCAGGGTCTGTACCAGCCCAGGAGCACTTAGTGTGAGCAGTGCCACAGCGCCTGAAGCTGTGGGATAAACACACCCCTAAACACAAGCAGTGCCAGTGACCTTGACTTTGCACAAGCGCAGGGTCGGGGCCACGTGAGCTCTGACACTGCACATTTGTTTCTCCAGAACACAACACGGGCACAGGGATTCACGCACTGCCACTACAGAGCAACTCCCGAGCAGTGCAGCAGAACAGCAAGGACACTGCAGCAATCTGAAGGCACAAGAAGCACAGCCACCTTCTCCCACTGGCTTTTAGTTTGGGTCAGGTCCCATGAGGGGTAGCGCTGCAGGAAGAGCTGCCACAGAACTGTGCTTCACGCTGTCAGCAAATTCAAGGGGAAGGGGGAATATCCTCTGGCTGGAAAAGGACTCTTTTAAAAACTAAAGGTATGGCACACTAAATGTAGAAAAGTGCCAAGACACACCCAAAGTTACAGAACAGAGAACTTCACAGGAGCGACCAGTTTAAACTTTCTTAGGTCCCATTTTCACTTTGCTTTGGTGCAATTTTAGCTAATGACACAGATTACAGCTGGATCCAGATCCACACCTCTTCATCGAGAACACATACAGAGCAATGTACACAGTTACGGATATGAGATGGGGCAAAGTCATTTAAAACACCCAAAGACATACTGCCAACTGTCTGACACAAAAGCAAAAGGGCAGAAGAGCACCTGTGATTTCAGAATGGGGCATCACAGATATCCAAATGCCTGCAAAACTACAGGTTTTTTGCAAAATAATAATACAGTAATATTTAGAGATGGGGAAAACCCTTAATTTTGCATCTTGCTAAGGATTTAAGTAGATCCTGTGTTACTTTATGAGCCCATCATGTAAAGAAGACAAAATAATTGGTTCAAATGCTGACTCATCATCCCCAGGAAAAGGAAAGATTACAGAAAATTGCCTTGTTTGAAAGAATGACAGTTCTGATGGTATATTTGAATGCATTCCTACTCTTTCCCAAGAACAAATGTAAATTGACTGGCTTTGATCCTAGGAGTTATCAATTACTCATAAATGTAAGATTTTCAAGTGAATTAGTAATACAACATCATCTTTTCAACCACACAAGGCAAGATTAATTTTCTGAAAAATGGCACTACTGGGTCATATTTTAGAAATGGGAACTTCAAAGATCAATCTCCATGGCAATTATGCTATTAATATTTTTAATTACTGACTTGATACAAAAACTTCTTAAAGTTTCCATTTGTGAACAACCACCTAATTAGTGGTTTTTTGGGCCACCCTGCATAGCCCTCTGGTAGGCTGAGTTTGTCCACAGCTCTTGAAAGAGGAAGGAAACCTCTCAGATAAGACAGCAAAGCCTTGCTCCATCAGCAACAGCCACTGGAGAGAACTGGAGATAAGGTGAAGTGAGAGCCTTGCCCCTGAGCAAGAAGACACTGGAGATAAAAGAAGAGGAGAAAAAGGAGTCTTGAGAGATTTAATTTGTGAACTTGCCACTTGTGAGTTTTGCTGTGATGAAGAGCTCCTTTACTCCAGAAGACTAAATCAGGATTGCTCAACAGTTTTCCAGCTGCTGGGTATTGATGACAGGGGATGACATGTGACTCACACCTACATTACAATATTATTCAAATTCTCCCTGTCAAATATTTACATGAAGTGAAGAGCTGTAGTATTTTAGTGACATAACAGGAATTCAGTGAGAATGGTATTTCTTTCATGATTCTTAGCTCGGGGAAGATGTAGCAGAGGCAGCCCTGTTTTCTTTATAATTCTGCAGAAGTCTTTATCATTATTTGAGCCCCATCCAAAATTAATCTGAATGTATTTGCTCACAAATAACCTAAATACCGGCTTTAATATCCCTGACTTCTGAGACTGTCTATTTTGACAATTTTACTCCAGAACAAGCTTTGTGGCATAGCTTCTCATAGGGAATGGGGCTACTGATCTAAACAGAACACTGTTTCATTCAGTCTCCTCTGGCAAGGGACAGATCTCTATTGTCTTTTTAAGACTGTTCACCTTTATTTGTAAATATGTGCGTTAGAGCATCTCTATGATTTTGTCTCAGCCTAATACTTAGAGCTGTCTAAGCTCTTACACTCTTACATTAACACCATGTAACAGCATTGCACCCAGGTATCTCAGCACAGCAAGGGCTCACAAGTGTCTGTGTGAATCATCTGGTACACACAGCTTTGATCCATGCCCATGATGCACTCAACAACTTCTGCAACACTCTCAAGAGTCACAGTGAAGCATAACTTCACTAGCTATGGAGGCAACCTCAATCACAATGGTTGAACCCACTGGCACAGGGCAGTTTAGCTTTCCTTGTGAGGGTAGAGGGTGAATTAAAACTCATGCAATCTGTACAGCTTTGCCCATAAAACTGTATCCACACTAAGAATGCAATACCAGCATCCCTAAAACACTCTGACCATGGAAATGGCCTCAGAGAAACAGAGTCCTATTGCTGTGACTTCTGCCTTGCATTTGTTTATTTTTAGCTAGGATTAGGCTGAATTCTTCTACATCCCAATAAACACTAAAGTAAACCAGCTCAAACTTCTGCTAGAAGAGACATGGACAACTAGGTCACACAACATACAATACACATGGTTCTCTGTTATCTTCCATGACTGCTTGCAAATCCAAACACTCCCGGCACGTCACAGGAGCACAAACTCCAACCAGAAAACCAGTCTGCTAGGCTCTGAGGACTTGCAATTAAACCTGTAGTATAAACAACAGTATTTATCTAGCATACAATAGCAGAGCAGATGTCTGTCGCTGTATGTGGTTCACAGGAGAATGTCCACGGACTGGGGCACGAGAGTTTGAAAAACTAAAGATTCCCAGCCAGACCCTTTCTTGGGGTCTGCAACTCTTGAGTTTCTTCCTGCATCTTCTGTTTGTTCAAGAAAGGTCCCTCCACAAATGCAGCTACAGCCAGGTGATGGTGCCTGCACAGAACAGGTCAGGGCTGAGCTCTAATCTCTACCTCAGAGGGAGCAACAGGAAAAATCTTCTCTCTTACCCACAAACCACATTTTCATGAAGCTTACAGAAACATGCTATTTCTGACTTTTCTAAATCAATGACTTTTAAAGTATGAAGGACTAAGGCAGGTAAAGAAAAAAATAAACAACAAACTGATTAAAAATAAACTACACAAAATCCCAACCAAACCAAGTAAAAACAACCAGACAAAAAAACCTCCACTAATCCCCCCAAGCAGCCTCCTTCACAGCAGTAGCAGTGCAGACCCTATGCCAGCCCCTGAATGACAGAAGACAACAAACTTCAAAATATTGCTATAATTTCCACTTGCAGGAAGAGGTTGTCATTCCTTCACAACAGTAAATAACAAAACCCAAACAAATTACCTAGAAAGCCATGAATAAAAATTATTATATAAACACCAACTTTATACCATGCACAATTTAGTTGAAACACCCTGTATTTCCAAATAGAGCTCAAATACATGTTCAAGTCTAAATAATATGGACTATGTACGATCTAGCACTCTGCATCTCAACGTACAGCAGGTACATTTGTGAAGGTCCCTGTCCTTCCAGGAGCCAGGAGCCTGGCCACAGCCACTGCATCACTGTCCTTACAAGGGTTAGACAAACAGACCAGTGAGCCCTGGCAAAAGGAAATGCATTTGGAGGTCACAGAGGGGCTATCGCTCGGCTATTTCTGTAGTGCCTGCATCTAAAAAAAGATCCAGTTCACACAAGTAGCTATTTTACCTTACTGTCCCACAAGATCTAAATGCATTTTTTCCGATTACACTTTCCCACCATAAAATACACAACAAAATGTGACACATATTTTTAAATATTCCTATGAAAGGATTTTGCTTATATATAGAAACATGAGTATATATGGAAACATACAAAACTCTGTGTTTATATATAGATGTCTCCTCACTGTATAACTAATATTAGTTCATGGAACTGAAGTCACACACAACAACAACAACAACAAAGAGAATTTAAGTTCCAGGGAGCTTTGCCATAAAGTACACAAAGCAGAAAAAAACCTCTTGGATTTATGATAATCTCTGTATGAAATGTTGAATGGTAAATTCCCTTGAGAACTTCTCTGACACAAGAAATACACAACAAAATAAACAAACGAGGAGACAAGTCCAGGAGGCTCTCACTGAAGAGACATCTAGTTCACTCTTTTGCCTTTTTTTTTTCCCTCCTGCATTCCAATGAAATCTGTCATGAAGCACAAGAGAGGTGCAAAGAGGTCTTCCTGGGGGCCTCTTCTAAAGCCCATCTCCTGGGGAACAAAAGACCATCAGCTTCACTAAGATAAAGCACTTCAAATGACTACCACAAGTGCTGCCCTTCTGAGAGTGCTCCACACTGCAATGCCCCATCTGTATGAAAAAAATGTACTTTGATAGTTACAGGAAGGTGACAAAAGTTCTTCAAGACTTATTTACACAAGTCTGAAAGGTTTAACTTTTACTCTCTAATTATTCCTCTATGGTTTGGTGTCCCAAACATCACGTTTCTTGCATTTAACCAGAAGATGAATGTAAAACTGACTAATCCATTTCGGTGTTTAAGCTGAGGGAAACAAAACAAGCAGAAAATATGAGAGAAATTTTCTAAAGAGATAAAATCTAAATACTTCTTCCATGCCCCAAGGGGAATTAGTAAAATGGATGAAGAATACCCCAACTCTCCAACCCATCTCATCACATCTGCTCAAGCACTGTGCTATCCACTCAGAGCACTATTACTACAGTACTTAGAATTGTCACAGGAGCCTGCTTAAAATAGCCCAGACCCCTGCTTGAATGCCTTCCTTGATGAGTACAAAATCCTGGTTTTCATGAGAAGGAGAATTTTCAGCAATAAAGGCCACACACTTTTGTAGAAGTTCCACAACAGTTACCATCAATAAAAAGAACGCTTATATGACCTGAGCAATCAGCAGATCAAGGCTTTTTCTAAATTAAACTAATGTAAAGCAGTATCCCTGGAGCTTAGTGGAGAGACTCAGGCAATAGCTGTGTGCAACAGGAGTGGCAGATGGCTTTCCAGAAATTACAATCTTTCTTTAAATCTTTACAGGCTGGTGGCATCTCACCTGCTTATTTCCATGGCAACTGGATTCCACCAAGAAGCTGTTGATGCTAAGTTGTCTCCTCTCCTTCCCTGTAACTCCTGTTGCATCAAATAATTGTAAAAGCCAATGGGACCGAGGATAAATAAACTCAATTGTGCAACTGAAACAGTAAAATGTCAAAGTTTTCTTACCAAAACTTTACAGACCTCTGTCCCACTTCACAGCCTTCTTGATGGCTGGAAATCAGCAACTATATAATAGGTTCAGCTATTCAGGGCACAAGGCAAGGGTACCACTCTCCAACCTAGAGCAAGACTAGATCAGTGTGGTGAGCACAGAACAAGAATAGTTCTAGATCCTGGGACCAAGAACTGAACATCTACCCAGCTTCATAGGAACACCAAGTTCTTTTAGGACCACAAGTGATCAGGAGCTCAGATCTATTATTCATTGAGATGATGACATGTCTGGCAGAACAACAGCTCTTGGCAGAACACTAAAATATTTATGCAGTGTAACAACTCAAAGAAAATGACTTGCCAAAATGACTGCAACAATGGTCTTCAACCTTTTTCAATTTATGGACTGCTAAAAATGCTCAGTGGGAATGCAGAAGCCTGTAATACTGAGCTCTCTACTGACAAAAGGCTTATTGTTTTAAAGATACCTTTTATTGAGACGTCTGAAATAGTCCTTGGATGCAAGCTAAAAAAAAATAATAAATTCACCACACTGCATAATTTTCTGGAAAATATTAAGTAATCTTCCTTACAGTATACAATAACCAAGATATAAAAGCCTGAAATCAAATCATTACAGGTCTCTGCACAATAAAGATATCCTTCCTAGTGACTTTAGCTCGAGGTTACATGACAAACATGGAGACCAACCACCACACAGATTGGTAAAATGACAGAACTCAACAGCAGAAAAGCTGCAGGCCAGAGAGAGCACGGAGTGGTGGTCACCAGAGAGCCCCGGGCAGAAAGGGAGAGCAGACACAACCCTGAGAGGGACACTGGGTGCTGGATCCCACATGGGTGTATTTCTAAGGAAAGCTGAAGCTGAAATTAGGGACTGGTGACAGTGGTTTTGTTAAAGGCAGCGTTTAGAGAATTATCAACAGAAACAAAATATCACAGAGAGGGAAGAGAAGGAAAGGGAGGAACTTTGAGGATTGCAAATTAGATTCATGCTATTTCCACTGTGGGAGCATTTGAATCAGTGCTCAAACCACTATCTCTGCCCCAGCTCATTAGAGTACCTAGTAATTTGCCTACTCCTGTACAGTAATCCACATGGAAGCCATGGCAATGCAAGAAGGAGAGAGGCCGGCATTCCCCAGCCTCACTGAGGGCAAGGGAGCAGTCGGTGGAAGGAGCAGGAAGATGATGGCAGGGACAGTATGACTGTTTCAAGCACTGATGTGTTTCATCACATGTATTGTTCCAGTAGATATAAATATCAGCAAGTTGGCCTGGTGGTGTGGCAATTGCGAAATTGCTGCTTCCTGCTGGAATCACAAGAGTTGACATCTGAGGGAAGGCTTTGCAGCTAATGCTAGGAAATGTTTTATGAGCAAAAGGAACAGTGTGAAGAAAGAGCTCGTGGCAGAAAGCACAGCTGAGGTTGATGCTGCTCTAGATGTGCAGGGGTGAGACATTTAAAATGGTACAAGAACAAATAGGAAGCTCTTGGCCACCCTGCATCTCACCTGCAATGACAAGCCCTTGGTTCTCACCCTCCGTCACGTGCCTTAAATTCCTCACAGCATTCGAGGCAGCATCACACTCTACCCGTACACTTCCCACTTTAACACCTTGCTGTGAAACACTCTTTCAAACATCCAGACTGAAAACAGTTCCTTCTGCCCTGGCAATGGGTCTGAGTCAACCTCTGAAGCCAGAGCAGAGGGTATGAGGTCCAAATCTTTAATCTAGAACAACCATTGATCTGCAAGCAAATACTACAGCAATTTCTTCACCAAATATAGGAGAAGATGTGTTTTTCCAAACACCAGGGCTAGTAGAACTTGATTAGCAGGGGAGGTCTGAGAGAAGATTGTGGTGCTCTTGGAAATAGGTTCAAAAATGGCAAACGGAAACACAGCAAGAAAGTAGCTTGAGAGAGATTTCACTGATCTGACAGGAGAAAAAGACATCTTAGAGCAGCCTACTGTTCTAAAAGGAGATAGGGAATATCTTCAGTGTTTAAGGGATTATGAAATGGTGACTGGAACGAAAATGTGCACACCTAAGGTAGTAAGAAGAGCGTGAGTACAAGTGAAATGATCAGAAGTGCTAACAGTGCTATGTGAGTTACTCTGGAGGATGAGCTTAGAAAGTACCAAGATGGAAGTTAAGCTAGGACGAGAAGGTACAACTGCTGTAGCAGTTACTTGCTGAAGCAAATAAGATACATCCAAACAAGAGGGGGGGTGGTACACAGAAATCCCCCTGGTCATGAGTGAGCTGTCCATGGGGTTATGCCAAGTTGTTCATGAGAAAGTCTCCTGGACCATGTGAACAACGAAAGCAGCCCTTTTTCCATCCATTTCTCTCAGAGTATTTAAAGATTTGAATTTTCCCATCTCATTTTTGGTTCATCTCTCTCTTCCTATAAATAGAGGAGCAGCAGTGCACCCATCTCTTCTTCATCTTTTTTGGTGGTCTAGCATTGCACAGATGCTGGAATGTTTTTCTAGTAAATGATAAGCGATGGGAAACAAGTCGAAGACAAAGGATAAGAGACCTTGAGCTCAGACAAGTAGGAGAGATGGGAGCTTTCTCCTCTTTCCCAAGAGGCAGGTATCTTTTCTCTGGACCAAAAAGTTTTGTTTTGGAAACAAGTGTATCTATTTCTGTCACTTCCTTTAGACATTCAGTCTTCATGGGGCTGATAGTAAGACTGACTACAGTGTCTGAGAATGACAATCTGGCCCCCAAAAGAAAGCATTTCTAATCCAATATGAAACCCAAAGGAAACACACCCCTGCTGCTAGGCACACGTCTCAGTGGACTAACGCTGTGATCTGTGCTGTGCTCCCAGAGCCTCTACTTTAATCCCAAGTCCAATAATCAAGTTAGCACTTTGTAAGGAGAACTAAAGCCCCTGGGGTTTCTGCCGAGCTGTCGGACGGTGGAGAGGCCGAGCTGGACATCAGCAGGTGGTCGGCTGCCATGGGAAAACAAGCGTGGTGTGGGCAGCCAGACAGCTGAGCAAGGAGCTACAGGAATGCCCGTAGCTCTACCCTGACCCATAGGAGGTCAAACACACCACTGGATGTTCCCAAGAAAAACAAAAACATGAACAGAGGAGGAAGGGTAAGCCACGGTGAAGGAAGAAAATGCCAACACCAGGCAGTTTGGGCTTGGAAGTTGCTTCCTAAGTCAGTGAGCCCACTTGGAGAGGCTTTAGCACCACACAAAGGCAGCACAGGTATCTCAAGCTGCAGCCCTGCTGTGCCGCAACAGCGATGAACAGGATGAGCCGTCCACGCTAACACAGCAATGTCTCTGATAGATGGGGAAGGAGCTGGGCAGTGGCAGCATGGAAAGCTAATGAGTTCCAGAAGATCACAGCCTTCCATCCCTGCTTAAAAATAGCAACTGTGGTCAGGGGTTTGAGACAGAGAGAGTCCAACCATAGCATTTTTGATGCAGATTTTGAAACCACAAGAGGTCAGAGTTAATTGACGGTTGGTCATTCAGAGGTCCTGGGACAACTTAAGAATCGACAACATGCTGTAAAATCTTCTTGAAGTTAGGCTCTGGTCTCCCATCTGAAAGATGTAACAAAATCCCTGAAAACAGCAGTCCTGACCAACACCCTTCCTAGGCTTACCTGCTCAAGACTTTGGGGAAACAAGCAAATTTCCCACTAGCAGCAGAGTCCTGCAGAGTGTGGTTGCAAGAGAGGCAAGAGAGAACAGCTTCAAAGTAGGCAGCAGTGGGAAGGTTCTTCAGAGCTGGCAAGGCCACTGACTCTGGGATAGCCTAATCCACTAACAGGTAAATCCCCTCCACAAAACATTCCTTCCTGCCTGAAAAGACTTATTTGGCAACCCAAGCCCCCTGCTTTAGAGTAAGAGCTGGGGAGGAATGTGACCTGTGGCTCCTGATGGGAGAAGGACCCAGCACATGGAGTACCAGACTGAAAGCTGCCCAAGCCTGAGCACATGGGGCTCTCCAGTGAAGTGTCCCTGCTCCACAAGCAAGATCACTGCTTGGAAGGCAGGACACTGGGCACTGAAATTTGGTGCTTGCTGTGCTCTTTAGATACATGGACTAGATGACCTTTAAAGGTCCCTTCCAAGCCAAACTGTTCTATGATAAGGGACTATCTCTCTGAAAAGTTGGATCTGCATGAAGAAGGGATTGTGTATGGGGGTTTTGACAAACATCATCCCAAGTATAAGGGCTTAGCCTGCTAGTTCTGAGGAGGACAACACAGAAGGGAAGTCAAGGGCCTAAAATGAAAGGCAAGAGACTTCTGCTTTGGATTCTGCTTCAACATATTCCTACACACTGCTCATACATGGAGTCATGACCCATTCTAGGATTTTCAGGCAAAGAGAGAGAGGGAATTATAAACGTGTCACTGATAGCTGGCCAGCCCTGGGATCCTCCCAGCTCATCAATCCCTCTGTTCAGCTTTTGCTAACCTAGTGCAAGCCCTGTGTAACAGCACCAGGTTAGCAAACCAAACAAATCAAACTTCACTGACTGAAATTACTGAGGAAGAGGCACAGATACTCTCTCCTCTATATAGGAGTAGCCAAAATTTGCCTCATACACTGAACCCAGACAAACCAGAAAATGTTAGAAAATCCCACCTGGAAAGGTAATTTTTATCAGAGAGTTTACCTAAAATTATGCAGAAAGATGCTTTTTGTTTTTTAAAGTTTCAAACATTTCCCTTTGCAGCTCTCTAGCCACAGAAGGTTTTGAATGCAGGGATAGGAATGATACACTGCACTGTAGCCACACTGATGTCCTGGAACACAGACTCACAGGGGTAAAGAGACTGCATGTGTGGCATGTGCCCTGCAGGACTGCACATTCACCACCACCACTTGTACCAGTGTGGGCATGAACTCAAAGGCAGGAGTGCACAGATGCCTCTTGCAAGAAGAGTTGGTCAGGCACGGTGGTTCAGTTTACATGGAGTGATGGAACAGCCCCTTACCAATGCAAATGTGTGGTAAGAGAAGTCACTGGACCTGCTGTGGCTTCTCAAGTGTGCAGAGATAAGCTTTCTTATCAGGCCTAAGTCAGTATAAGATTCAACCGTTTTCCTAAAAGAAATTTCACTCACTCAGTCTCACATCTTATTTGTTAGTAGACAGAAAATATTTTTCCCACCTCAACAAGTGACATTTCTCAAAGCGTTGGAAAAAAAGCAAAACAAAAGTTTTGGGTTCAGCATCATCTGTGAAAAAAAGATCACCATTTTGACTCACCACTAGAATAGGTATGGAAAAGTACTGGGGTGGCCAGGGTGGGACAGACAGAACAACACTCAAAAAAGGAATTTGATATTTAAATCATAAAAATATGAGGAGGACCCAAGGGTAGAAGTACACATACAAATACAACCAGCCATCAATATTTCAAATTGATGACTTTACACATACCAGAATGGAATGCTATTTTTTTATTACTGTTCCTTCAAAGAAGGACATGTGATAAGCTTGCACTTAACCATTGCCAAGAATTTTCTGTATTATATTAGCATTTGGGAGCACCAGACATGTATCAGGTGGTTATCAATTGCTCTGTTGCATGCAGTAAGATGCAAGTCCTTGTTCCCTAACAAGCTGAAAGATCAACTAGGGCATGTTAAGGACTCTCTGGCTTATGAGTACCTGCAGCTGCCAGAAGTAATTTAGAGCAAGACCTTCTGAGAGAACACCACACTACTGAGACTGAACCCCTTGGAAATACAGTTCAAACCACCACCACTGATTCTGGCTCAGTTTTTCTGGTAAATTTTCAGGGAGAAACAATCTCCACTTGGGGCTCTAAGAACACTCAAGAGCTGATGAGAAATCTGCCGTGGCTCACTTGTCTCTAACAGGATTGTAGATACAGGCCCTGACTTTTTCCTCCGTGATTTTAGGAATTTGAGCTGTATATGAATTTCGTCTCCTTATAATCCCTCATTGGAAATGATCAGAACTGCTTGTCACAATCCTATCACATGGGGGGGAAAAAACCAAGACACAGACAAGGTGCAAATTCCACCTTCTGGCAACAAATGTGAACTGAAGAGGGGTGAGAGGAGACAAAGGAAGGGAGGGCTCTACTTCAGGGCTTGTAGATCACTTCTTTACTTTTACTGTCTTCAGTACTCAGGCTGAAAATTGTAGAGCTGCTCATGGTAAAGAACACATCTACAGTGGTAAAAACAGTCACACTGGACTAAGGAACAGAGACAGAAATTAAACAAAGGAGAGAATTATCAAATGGACGAAACCGGGAGCTCTCTTTGCTAGCTCCACTTCTCTAAAAATAACACACCCCCAGGTTAACGGAGATAGCAAAGCAAAGCCTCCAGTCTGTGTGAAAGCAACAGCACAGTAGGTCAAACAACACAAATGCTCACACTTCCCTTCAGCAGAGTTAGAGAGTAACAGATTTTAAGCAAAAGTACGTGTGCATGTAAGTTTGCTTTCCAAATCCAGTATCCCTTCCGATCCCCTCATAACTTCTCATCAGCAGTTTTCTATTTCTGCTATGAAGGGCTCTAGTGCAATTATGCTCAGTTACTGAAAGCCTCTTTACTCTAATCCTCTTTTTAGTCTCAGAAAGCAACAGCATCAACTGATACCTGTGAGCTTAGTCTCCCCGATGGGAAACACTCTACAGAGTTCATGGCAGAAAAACCACACTCAGGACATACCCATCTACACCAGCTCCCCTGTTCACCTTGCCAGTGCTAAATACCAGATTTCTAACTAAGCCAGAACAAAATGTCAAAGCCAAAACTCACAATTTTGGCCTTTTAAAGAAGCAAGCTTTGAGCAGAAAACTAATGGGAAATGTCAACTTACACATACTGCTTAGTCCTCTTTTTTAAAAATATTTTAAGCTATTTTAGAAATTAAGTTATTTGCCATGAGGCTGGTAGGAAGAGGGTGATGAAGAGGGGCCACTGTGCTGTTTGTTACTTTTGGCATGGTTGTTGAAACCAGGCCCTAACATGCATAATTATGGGGTAGACTGAACTCTTCCCTGACAAATTTTCACCAACCATGAAGCTGAAGGCAAACTCAAGAAGTACAAACAACACTGATTGAAGCAATGAAATGAAGAGAGGCAAGCAAAAGTTATAAACATCTCAGAAGTCCTTTTGAGAGTTATTAGACCTATTGAATGACTGTAGTTTTCCCTTTAATGCAGAGAGCAGTGCAGGTATTCAAGTCCAGCTGTTTAACCCCTGCAATGCATGGTGACCTTTTTATTTTCCATTGCTCTTGCAGTTTTCCAGCAGTTTGAGTTTATTTGGGCTAATTACCTCAACATGGAGCTGCAAATGGAAAATGTTGCTGGTAAGTTGTTCCATTCACAGCCATTTAGTCTTGCACTGCTGGCGTCAAGGTGCACTACTTTTTTTTCCCCGTCTCCATAGGCACTGAGGCTTCCGAGCTCGTGGCCGTTCTGCTCCCAGCGGTCACGCAGCCTCCGAGAAGAAGTCAGTGACCTTCCAGCCAGAGGACTCCATCCCATTCACATCTGCATGTGCACCCTCCTCCCTTTGCAGCCTGCCCTGTGCTGATACTCAGGTGAGGGATGCTGAAGCCCCCACCCCATGCCCCACCAGGGAATCTACACTCCTTGAATCTCACAGTGAAGGAACAGCAGTCCCTCCAGAGCCAAGAGGTCACTGGGTTTCCATCACAAAACTTAAGCTGACACTTTCCTGACCCTCTCTTGCAAAATGCACCGATTTATAAAACATCCCATCAACAAGAAAATTGGTAGGTCTGACTTGGTAATGGAGAAGAAAAACCTCTTTCCCATGCAGATCCCAAGTTAACTTGAAAGTTGGCTTTCAAAAAACAGAGTCCGTCTACTCAAATATCTAATTGCAGCTTTGGACCTAACTTTGTGAGATTTGTCATTAAAACACAGAAGCATCAATGCTTTAAACTAGAATTTCTAAGCTGGTTTTTAACTAAGATGGAAAACAAAACAATTCAGCATGGCTTGCGTATCCCCAACTGCTCAGTATCAGGATTTCACTAAAATGCAGTTTTGTGTTAACAATATTACAGGCACCCTTGCCAGAGCAGTAACTTTTGGGTAATCTCAAGCATCAAAAGAATAGCTAGAAAATTCCTTTTACTTTCCTGGAAGCTGACAGATTTCCTCTTTCTCCTGAAGAAACTGAATCAAAGCATAAACAGACTTCTGTCAACAGAAAGAGCCCTGCATTCCCATCCAAAAAGCTCCCACCTAATGTTTTGTCCCCTCTACCTGGGGAGTAGAGGATTTCACCCAGCTGCTTCCTTCAGAACACAACTCTGCACATACACAAGGTGCAAAACTCCTCCCTTGGAAGCGTCCACTATCAGGGACCTTAGGATAGCTGAAATGGAAAAGCAGGGGGTGCAGAGCTATTGCCTTCAGCTGGTCCTGCAGAGGTCTGGAAAAACAAACGTTCAACAACCTCACAGGATCCAGGAGAAAGTCTTTAAGAGCTCTGAAAGGAACTTGTCCAAAGCCACCTCCAATTCTCTGGGAATGTCAGGCATGAGAACATGCCATTCAGTGATGACAAAATGTGCCAGTTCAGTGCAGGTCTGGGGGGCAGATTGCAGGAATCAAGCTAGGGGGAAGCATTGCCTTCTTCAACACATCAAACATTGGAGAGCCAAGAAACCTGAGGTCCAGACAGCACAGCAGCTGTCCAGGTACTTAACTCCATCCTCAGCATGGGAAAAGCCACTTCAGTACTCAGAGCAATTGCATTTAATCAGGCAGGCACACAGTCTGAAATGCCTTGGTTCTGCTGCAGGCCACAGAGGCTACTCTGCAGCCTCTTCACAGCTACACAGGGCACCCAAATGACGATGCCAAGTTCCCTCTGAGACACAGACTGCAAATGAAATGGTCATTTGCCAGCTCTTCTTAACAGCCCTCTCTCTCAAAGCCATGAGGGTATTTAGCATTTAATGTTTACACTGCTTAGCACACCAGGACCAATAGAACTCTTTAAATGGCAGTAGACTTGAAGCGAGCATGTCTCGATACCAACATTTTATATGCCCCCAATGAGGAGGCTGGAGGGCTTGCCTGAAAACCTGTACAATTCTTGCTAGAACATATCTGTGAGATATAAGAGTAATATTTCACATGTGTTTTCAGAGCCTCACATATAAAGACAACAAACTAGAAAAGACAGAAAGCTGACATCTGAGCAAATGAAAAAAAATCAGGCACGTTGTCTGGGAAGTACCATCTTAACCTTCCTATGTACCTGTATATTTGAGGCAAAAGGTGAAGAGAAGTTCTTTAGACGGCTGATATTCTTGAAAGAGATGGTTGACATTCTCAAAAGAGAAATTCCATTTGTCACTCATGATTCCAAAGCAATTTTTATTTCCCGTGTTGCAGATGATCTCAGCCTGCATTCCTCTTTATTTAGCATCATCTATATTTGTCCCAGCAGCACCAAGTGAAAACTTTCTCCCCTGGGTTATTAGACCCCTCAAATACTTATAAACAGCCCTCAGGTGCCCTCTCAGCATGGACCTGCAAAGTGAATCAAAGGAATGTGTGGGCTGTGCTCAGGCTCAGCTACAGAGGCAATGTCACAGTCTGTACCACCAGCACTGCATGGCCATGTTGGGGACATTTAAATCCATAACCCTGTTTTTTTGTCAGTCTATGCCAAGCACATATAGGAATTCCCCAGAGGACTTACATGCTTTTGCTGAGTTCACACCAGAACCCAGGTAGAGAAGTTACATCTTTGCTACACCAGCATTTCACTTAAAGCATCTACACAGAAAAAAATCTGTTACTGAAACTCCAGGTACTTAGGACTTTCAGCCCCATTTGTAAACTCTTCAGCTCCTGATCACTTTTTGGTTTAGCTCAGGTTGGCTGTCAGACTTTCACACATGGGGTATCCTGGGGCCAACAAGCAGCACTGAGCCTAATGGGCGCATGAGTGTAGCTTATTCCCGCTAAAATCCAAGTGTGTATGTAAAACAGTGGCTGAATGGGAAGCAGTGGGACATGCCCTTTACCATCTGAATTCCTATACAGTCACTCCAGTTTATGCCTTTCTGTGCTTCTTTAACTACTTCCCTACAGATGGCACTGTACCACTATCCAAAATACCCCTTCAGGAAAAAACAAGCTCAAAACAACTGAGATTCGTGCTGAGTCACCAAAGAGGAGCTGAGTGTCCTCCAAGGTTCCTGCTTTCTCATCCAGAAGGTCTTTTGAGGAGGAGCAGCAGCATCAAACATTGAGAGATCACTAGGCTTTGTACAATCCCACCTTCTCTACTGCAGACCAGGATGGGATCTAGTAGGAAGATGGACCCTAATACGTAGAAATCCTTGCTCCACATTTCCCTGAAGCATTTGGTGCATACCACTGCTGAAGATAGGATGGTGGGTTGAACAGATCTCAGTTATGACCCCATCTGGCAATTCCTATGGGAGGCAACTGAGAAACCTCACAAGAAGCCAGTCTGTGTCCAAAGATTTACAGTCAGGGCTGCAATGTCAGTAATTGGATGAATGCAATAAAATCTGCAGATTCTTTTCTCTCAATCGTGTGGTATTTCTATTACTTTCTCTGCAACTGTTTTACATCCAATAAAAACACACTGAAGAGAAAATACAGCAGTAGATGTTACCCTTTGCTCTGGGTAAGAAGAATAACTCATTGGTTCGGCACTCCCCAAGGCATGCATGAAGGGAAAAAGCACCGGGCTCAAACACGCTCGTGATTATTAGCAGCACATTCAATCTATAGCACATTTCACCAGCTGCTTCTTAATTTTATTGCCTCTGAGACACACAGATTTATGTGGCATGTATTTAATCATAGCCTACCATAACTACTGAAATCCTTTTCGATTCTCATTAGTGAAGAGTGAAACTTTGCCCTTAGATGCACATACAGAATTTCTGCAGCTTTCCAAAGAGAATAATTATGGCCAAGGCCTTTAAGTGTTGAGTTCGAGACCTTGAAAAGAAAATTAAATTCAGAAAGTACTAGAGTGACCCTTAGAGATATCTCTGTCGAATATCAGGGCATTACAGGCACTTAAATACTTCTGCTGACAGTATTTTTATCCATAGCTACATCAAAAGGAGAAGTTTCTTGAATGGTGTCTGTCTAGGCTGCGTACAAGGTTATTATGAAGTGAAAATCAGATTATCATTTGTTGAAATGACAAAGGAAAATTATGATAAAAATGAGAAGAGTATGTGGTTAGGATTAACAGAATGCCTACAAATTGTAGTCAGAACATCAGTTTCAATCACTAGAAAAGAATTCTATCAGCATTGTGTCTGCAACATCAGCACTGGCTAAACTTGAAATCCTGTACTCAGAGTAAAATGAGGTGGAATGCTCATTCTACCTTCACTGCTCTGAGATTACTTTTGGTGAGGAGTAACCCTGCTCAGTTTCAAAAAATCTAAAGACATGGTATAAAGTTAGATTTACATCCACAGATCTCCTGGTAGCAGCATCACAGCCTACTACTGCTTTCAAGAGGCTTTAGCGACACTGGTCAGGGGCCAAATAACAACTGCACTTAATAAAGCAATACCACACTTAGGTTATAAAATACAGATATCTGTTCCAATCAAATTCCCAAAAGGCATTGCAATTGAATGCTTCACAGCAGCTGGCTATCCCTGCACAGTTCTGTCTCATCACCTTCAGTTTGCCCAAATTTCATCCCAGCTCTTAAAGAGTAATTAGACATGACAGGCTATTCACCTAGGCAGGATCCTGAGCCCCAGCTAAAAATGTGAGTTTGTTCCCAACTAGGAGCTTATGAGCAGGTAGTAAAGGAGGAGGAAGTGAGAGTATTTCCGCTCCTCCTTGGTAGGAGTGATAGGACCTTATCCTCCTCTTTCAGTTTGTTATCCATTGCTTGTGATCAGCTTTTTCTTTTGCAATACAGCTAAATTCACTGTTGGTCAACAGCTGCTTTTCCATCAAAATCATAATGCCTGAACCAAATACTCACCAGGGAATACTAAATGAGTCTTGTCTTTCTAAGCATTTAATCACAAATACCACAAATGAATAAGCAGCCAAGCATGGCTCTAATGAGGTTGTGTTTGTCTGGGAGGTTTAACCGGGTATGTAGCTCACCCTCTCAGTAAAAACAATTTTCTGCTCCTCATTTTCCAAGGTGATAACATTGGTCTAAACACTAATTTATTTACAACTTTTATCTTACCTTTTCACACAGTAGCAGGAGTGGATGTGTTGTTATGTGGCATTTGCTACATACAAATTGTTTTATAGCCCCTTTTATAAGCACCATCTTGCTGTGATCTTGTTCCCATGACTGATTGGCATGACATTCCAGACCTGACTGCTGTAAGGGTGAAAGAACTTTCCCCACGCTTCCAGGGGAAATACATCCATAGCCACTTTAGACCAACTCACTCTTGCTCTAATACTCTGCTCTTCCTTTTTCTCAGGTCTAGCCTTCCTATTCATTACAGAGAACAAATATATTGATTTTTGTCCTTTGTTTAGCTAGGCTAAATAAGGCAAGCTTTAAATTCCTTCATTTCTCCATCCCCCCACTCACACTGGTAATCCAAAGGAGGCACGCAGGATCACCAGCTACAGCTGTCTGAGAGTCACAGATGGATAACAGATTCTTGGAGTGATGGAGCTAGAAGCACTCCGGATTCCCCCCTAGATATGAAAGTTGCTTCTCAGAAATCATCAAATCCAAAACCTAAGTTATTTCAGCTTATATCAAAAAAACTGGGTCTCTTTAATGGAAACTGCATTCTCATGGCCCTGAGTGGGTAGAGATGACCTCCATGAAATTAACAACTGAGTGCAAAGCTGGAGAAAGCTGTTTCTTGAATAAACTCTGGGGAATACCAAGTTTGCAGACCACTTTATTCAATAGGGAGGGTTCACTTTCCCTATGTGCTTGTCAATGTCTATGCACCGACCACAGTCTCAGCATGGGCCCCCTCTACTCCCTGTGGGCACTGGGATTTGCTGAATAGCAGCACCTCCCCAGGTTTAAGCCTAAACCCTCCTCAGAAACTGGGCCGTTTCCAAGATTTCTCTAAGTACATACTGTGTTGCAAGACCAATTCCCTCTCACCAGAAGCCATACCTACCTTTCTAGTAACTTCAGAGTCCAGCTCTCTCAGCTCCGATACATCACTGACTCAGATCCCACATTTATTTGGTTTTGACTCTACATGTTCCTTCAAGGTAAATTTAACCTAACAGTTTTACACTCACCATAACAAAGTCCATCTGCACTTCTGTCAGATTCTGGTTTCTACTGCACTTGATTAGATTAAAATTCTCAGCTCAGACAAACAGGACACTGCACTGACACCTCCTCTTCATTAAGGAAACCAATCATTTCATCTTTACCTCTGATTCTTTAACTAGTTAGAGAGCCACATAAGCAATCTCTTTTATCCTGCTGCTGCTTACTACTAATAATTTGTTGCTTTTAAGACCCAGCTTCCCTTCACAAAAGCTCTGTGGAGCTGGCCTAGCACACACTGTCCATCAATGGCTCTAAACAGCGCAGTCAGTTCCTTGTCCACTGGGTGTTTTACAGTGTCCCGAATCACACCCTAGTACAGCATCTTCCCCACCCCATTTAGTTACCAGAGAGTAACAAATCTGTTACTCCTGTGTGCCCTATCCTTGCTGCCTCTTCCACCTCCCCTAGCACATCACAGCCATTTTCACAACCACCTCTGAGGTAACTCTTACACCGCAGTTTTCCCCCGGAGAAAGTTATCTAAGGAAATGGAGCTAAGGACAAAGAAATCATCACTTCCAGGAGCCTGGACCAGGGAACAGTATATGTGCATGAACCACTACCACCTGCTGCACCAACCCAGCTCTTTCCAGATGCCCAAGGGTGACAGGACCCAGCACAGAAGACCCACTGTGACATACACTGACAGCTTGATTGCCTCCCACAGGGCTGCATCATTGCTGAAGCTGTAAGAGTTTGCTTCTATCTTTGACCCCTCATCCTTCAGCTCTGACAGCAAGGATTTATGCTTTAAAATTCAGAACTGAAGTGCAGTGAGTGACAGGTGTCAATAGAGGCTATGTCATTTAATGAGACAGAAGTGCTCTGCATATCAGCTTTCCCGGCAAGAGGAGTGTCAATGGCCCTGCTGCTGCTCCTGTACCGAGGGCTTTG
>VZRS01004823.1:176908-241435 GCA_013398055.1 Ifrita kowaldi
GGGGAGCATGGGGAATGAACAACACTTAACCATTAGAGGGGGATAATTTTTTAAATCCAATTCTATTCCCTGACCCAGTTTACAGTACAACCCTGCAGACAGTGATATTGGTATAACCAAGCTGACAGAAATGCAGGCTACTAGGGCAGGTTTCTTGTCTCACTCTTGTGACCAAGAGGCATCTTGACAACAGATGGTGCTAGGATCTGTTGAGTCCAAGCTTGAGACTTGCATCATGCAATTACCCCAAAAATATGTAGACTGAAAACAGCATTTTTATTCCCAGAAGAGTCGAGACAGAGGGCGCTCAGTAGGGCTGTAACTGCTTTCTCTCCAGTCCATTCTCACTGCTGTTATTTGCATGTTGACTACACCCATCAGCCCCAAGCCCTGACCTCCTGTGCCAAAAGCTGACAGCACCATTACAGGATATGCCCTTGCATGGAACTTCCAAAATAAATCCAGTTGTAACTTTCAACACACCTTCCCACAGCCCATAAAAAGAAACCCAAACCAAGCCATTGCATACCTTAGAATGTAAAGCACCAAGAGTTTTAAAGAGAGGCTGAGGAACATAATGAACACATTTCAGCAAGGCAGCACTTTCTAAAGTAATTTTGACTAACCTTGTATCATGCTTTTCCCTTCCAGAGCGCCTTAATGATTCAAGTAGCTCATAAAGTCCAATAATGCATTTGGCATTGATCTCCTTACTCAAAAGCACTCTTACAGAATGCTTTCTGCTCTGTTAAAGCTGCATTAAGACCTTCATTTTAACAGTGGGGGCTCTACATCAGCTCTGAAAGAATTTTGCATCACTGAGGTTTCTTTTCTTATGCCTTTTTTAAATTAAGAACTTGTCAGTACTAACCTTGGCCTTTTTATTTCTTTGTAGGAACTCTTAATATTGAGAGGAAGAATAAATTAATGGCACTATGTCTGCTAAAAGGATCTATGGGTGACCATATTCTAATTCCAGCTGCAGTAGGTTTATGAAAATAGATGTTTGCATCTCCTGACTTTTCCTCTGATCTCCTTCCAATTCCATCTAGAGAAAGACATTGGACAATAGCCTTGCAGTACTTCCCAATTTACAGGTGGCTTTACTCACTAAGTATTTTGTCTCCTTGGAAGCAAAAGGGTACCTTGGAATTCAAAAGCAGTGCCCTTCACTTCCTTCCATTCCCAGAGGGGAAGGAGCTTTAAACAGGGATCATATAACAGGTGATCACAAAAACAGTGCCAAGCAGAACACAAGCAGGCATGGACAGTCGACAACATTTACCTTTACATGCTGCCTTTTATGGATGTAATTTGCTGAGCTGTCAGAAGAACAGAACTGTTTTAGTGAAGCTTAACAACTTCAAATTCTGTCCCAGCAGGGCTGTCAAACCCTGCTTGTAGCCTGAGGATGTCACAATGACAAGTTCACACAATTTTGCAGGAATTTCCTAATTACAAGGTCCTGTTTTAAATCAACTTTAATCCGATTTTATTGGTTAATGTTTTCATTCAACTGATGGGATCTGTCATTTTCATAGATCTGGGGAATGTTAAAGATTTTGTTGGGAAGCTTGGAAAATGTGATTTTTCTGTGAAATGGAAAAAGAGTTTTCATCACTGAACTTCATCAGTTATCAGTTCTGCAGCATTTCCAAAACACCTGAACAGGGATATCAGTGAGAAATTAATCTGGTGCTACAGGGCAGGCTTTCAGCAGCAAGCAGTCTTTATCAGCAGGGTTTTCTGTGCTGTCTTCAATCACGAAAGTTGTTCCCAAGTCCTTAGTTTACCAGTCTTTTTTTCATTAAAATTAAGATATAAGCATGGGCCCATTTTTGTCCAACAGCTGCACTGACTTACTGTACAGACAAATGTTTTAAACAACATAAGCATTCACCACACACCCAATGCTTCCAGTAAAAAAATTCCAGTGTGGAATCAGTCAGAATGGGGAGGAAGTACAGACATTGCAAAAAAGATTTGGAAAAATATTACAATTCCAAACCCCATTTTTTCCTGCTAACAGGCTATTCTTTCAGTAGTTAAATACACATGACTGACCACAGGAATGGGCACTTACTTGTGAATTTTGTTACATCAGTCTTACGTGTCAAAATCCCACCATGTACTTACTCTCACTGAGTTTAATGAACTGATTACCAAGGGCGTGTTAGAGTGCCTAAGGAAGCTGTGTTCCCAGAGCTGGAAGTCCCCTGCTCCTCAGCTGGGATGCAGTGACTGACCTCTACACATTCTTACCCCATGACAAAGCAGAGTGCTGTGGGTCTGACAGCACGCAGGAAAAGGACACGTTGCTTTGGTGTCATCAGGAAAGAAAATTATTTAAGGGCACTTATGCTTGTGCCTCTGGGTAATTCATTTCTTTTTGTGGACAAAACAATTTTGAATGGAGAGGCAGCAAGTAAAGAAAAGAAAAGAGCTTATGGGTTTGCTACAGGCAAGTCAGGAACAACAGATAAGAGAGCAAAGACGCAGTCCTTACAGGCTCCTACACAACAGCAGCACCTGGTCAATGCCCAGTGAGGAGAAAGAAAGTTCTACTTATACATCATCTCCTGTGGAATAACAGCAGTAGTATGGGCTTTGGTTACAACACATTATTCTAATGCCCAACACCCCAAATTTGCAAGCCAAGACCCCAAAGGATATTGAACAGACTAAAAGATCTCAGAGGATTAGTGTGGCTTTTCTGCTTGGGGTCTTCCAGGTATCATATCCCCCATGTGAAACACGGATGTCTACAGCCAGAAAAGCCAGCAACTCACTCTGTAACAGGTAAACATGCATTAACAGAGCACAAATATTCCTCCAAGGTGCATGGACAGTAATCGCATGCTCTGCAATCCAGCATTCCTCTAGTCCACTGAGAACACCCAAACACAGCAAGCAGGCACAACCCAGTTTGGAACCATGGTTTCCATCTGTATCCTCCCTGCAAAGAGGATCAACTCAACAGAAGAGATTGTCTGAAGAGGTCTCCTCAGAGATGTAGGACAAACTTGGAAAGGTAGTCACGCTCTTCGGGATCATTTAAAGTGCTTCAGGTCATGACAAAAAGGCATCGGTCCTTAAAATAAGGACATGTTACAAAGCATCTTGCTCCTCTTTGGTTTCACAGTTTGAGCAGATCAAGACTTTAGCAGATACCTTGTGAACTGTTTCAGTTTGAGACTAATGCTTCATACTATTTAAAAGCTGAGATTTCAGAGCTGCATAGAGAGACTACAACACAGTGGGTCTGGCTTCAGCAGTTCACAAGGCATCAGCCACTGTAATCAGGTCAGAACTTCAGACAGGGAACTCAAAACTGAAATTCCTATTAAGAACCCCAGGAACTGAAACTCCATTCTCCTCAAGCTAAAGAAACACAGATAGTTTGAACAGAAAACTAGATTCTCTGCCATAGATGCACAGTATTTGCTTCCAGCCTGGGCGGCATTAAAAAAATACAAACATCCTGGACCTTTAAAATTACTGGGAGTCCTCTGGCTGTGGTTTCAGATTTAGCAGCAGGGACAGCCAGGCTGAGCAATCATCCCTCTCTGTCCCAGTGTCCTGAACTAGGTGGTTCAGTGATCACACAAAACACATCTGTTTAAGGAACAAGTTAAGCACACCTTATTCCTCCTGATTTCTTCTTGTGTTATGAAATGGTGTTAGGTGTTTGGGTTTCTTTAACTTAAAATTTGTATCAAACTAGAAAGAAAGCGGACTTGAATTTACATGCAAAAGATGACAGCATTTAAGCTGATTTTAATAATTCATGTTTTAACTACATCAGATAAATAGTCTTTAAATGTTTAAATTCACCTGGACATGATTTGCATTTTAAAACTGTTCTGTCAAAGAGGAGATTTTGTCTGCAGGGAAGGAAGTGATCTTGTCTGAAGCATATGATAATCAGCCCTTGGAACTAGCAGATGCCATCATCTCAATCCTACTCTTTTATTCATGGATGGACTTCTCTTACTTTTTTACCCTGCTTTTTCAATTCCCAACTTGATTTCATTTGGTCATTAAAATTCAGAAATCAAAATAGCCTCTCTGTATTCCTTTATGTACTCCCCTATGATGTCATGGTCACCAAAAGTTGCTTTACTACTTCAAACAAGTTCTGTTTCTGAGTGTTCAGCCAACGACCTCTACAAATTCAGTCGATGACTTTAAAACTTCAGCAGGATACATGGACTGTTTAATGAGTGTAGGTCTCATTAAGAAAGCTACCACTATTTGAATAGGCTGGATCACAATCAAAAATCCTACTAAGCACAACATGAAAGATTTGAGTTTCAATTTTTTTTTTTTATAACAGATATTTATGCAGCCTGCTCTGAATGCAATACAAATATTCTTTAATGAAAAAGTGCTTTATATAGAAAAATCCATCAGAACAATACCACAGGCAGGCAGGCAGCCAGCCACAGACTTGGCATATATCTTGGCAGAGGTCACTGACCCCGACACTGCTTCATGTTGGTAAAGCTCCTTAGTTTGATCCCTCTTCTCTAGAAAATCTGCCAGGTTTTTGCATAATTTCCCCTTCTCTCCCAAGTATGCTGCCCTCATTCTCAGTCCCTTGGTTAATTTTACGTCAGCTTCTGGGAAAAACAATGGAGAAACACCAGTGGGCCACAGCTCACTGCGATCACCGCTCCAAAGTGCCCAGCAATTAGCAGTTGGCAAAAAAAATGAGTTCTGGCACCAAATCCTTTGATTAATATAATCTTCTAAGGTACAAGGGAAATAGTGATGTTGTCCAGGGTCCTCCTCTAAGGCTTGTAACAGACGTCTCCTTGGAATCGAGAAATCCAAGTTCAAACACAACTTAGTTGTATGGGAAGGGTCACTTTTGCACCTGACTACCGTAATTTTCACTGCAGTGCACTAAAACACACTTCACCAGAAGCTTCTCCACAACACTATCACTGCACAGAGCAAGGCATGAATTAGTCATATCACTAGAAAGCTGACTCTTTTTTATCAGCCAGAAGAAAGCTACTTGCTCCTCAAGGCCTGGGGAATTTAGGCTATACAAAGGTGGAAGACAGCAATAATTCTTGCACTGAATTAATTTTTAACTTAACAAAGAAATGTTTAACCCTTCACGTAAACATATTTAGTGGACACATAGGATCACATACAACATGTGGGCATACACCACACACATGGACACAACTGCTGGGCATGCACAGTGACTGATAAGATTCAGCATCCATCTGAATTGAGACAAGTTCAATTATTAAAAAAAACCCCAAAATCCCAAAATGCTTCATTCAGTTCTGCTGCAGAAGGGATGTAAGGCACGGCCACACACAGGCTGATGTACAGACATCCACAGCCCACTTTAAGAAGACAACAGAGGTAATGGGCAAAGGTAATGTGGAGAAGGTGGCAGCGATTTACAACACTGAAAACATTTGATGTACTATGAAAGATTAGAAGATGGCATTCAACACCCTCGGTCTCTCTCCAGCAGCAGTTTCAGGGAACAGGGCAGACATTGACTTGTCTGACCTCTCAGAGGGGGCTGGGTTTCTCAGGGTGAAAAGGAAGGGCAGAAAAGGTTCTATTTTAGTCTCACCCACCTTGAAAGTATGTTTAACACCTCTTCTGTTAGCCTCAACTCTCAACACTGAAATGAAGAGTCTTAGAGGGGCCAAAAGGTGGCAGAGCATTCCACGAATATGACTGCAACAGGGCAATACCCAATACTGAGATATGGTACTGACCCTTGAGAGATTTTCGGGGCCTTTTTGTTGAAAAATATACTTTTTTTCCTGCATCATGAGTGATGGTCCCTACAAATCAGAAAATTTAACTTTTACACAACCCCAGAGAAGCTCTGACTCAGGGAAGAGTCCTTTCCCCACTCCTGAAGGGCTGGGCAGCACATGGACCCCTGTTCCCAGAAGCCAGGCAGCTTGCAGGAAACCAAGCTCTGGCTACAAAGACTGGAATGTGTAATTCCATGAGCTTTTTTGGAAATTAAGTGGGGGGTGGATGTCAGCCATAGTTAAAATTCCCAAACAGATGAGCTCTACATGATTAAAGTGACTGCATGTATGAACCCAGCTTTGAATCACAAAAAAATGATGAGGGGATGATCCAGCAACTGGAATGAAGCATAGGAGTCAGGGGTTTCTTTCCACTCTGCAGCTGACTCCTCATCACTGGGGTTGTTCAGCATGGAGAACAGAAGGCTCCAGGGACACCTCATTGAGGCCTTCCAGTAATTAAAGTGGGCTTATAAAAAAAGGAGGGGGAGGCTTTCTACACAAGCAGACAGTGATAGGCTAAGGGGAAATGGTTTAAAACTAAAAGAGGAGAGATTTAGTTTAGATGTCAGGAAGAAATTCTTTACACAGAGGGTGGTGAGGCACTGGAACAGGGTGCCCAGAGAAGTTATGGGTGCCCCATCCCTGGAAGAGTTCAAGACAAGGCTGAATGGGGCCAGAAGCAACCTGGTGTAGTGGAAGGTGACCCTGCCCATGGCAAGGGGTTTGGAACAGAATGATCTTGAAGGTCCCTTCCAACCCAAATCATTCTGTGCTTCTATGATCCCGAACAAGTCTCCTCGAGACCCATGTTCTTCTGTCTACTCAGTGCACCAATACCAATTTATGTGAGCACAGACCTTCACTGAGCAGCACTCACAGCTTGCAGAAGAAGTAACAAAAACAAGAAAAAACCTCAAGTCCCCAGAGATGCTTGAAAACTTCCAGTCTACCCAAGGGATATTTGCACCCAGCTAACCATGGCACACGTAGCACTAACAGGCTGTCATGTCCACTGCACTATTTAGCACTGGGACTTTCTCCTGATGGACGTGGCACCAATCGGATCAGTCATATCCCAGGGTCATTAGTAATACAAGAGAGAGTAAACACAGGCAGTGTTTCTTTTGCTATTTAAATGTATTAATCTTCTAGATGCATGGATTTTGGGCAAGCCAGCAAGTTTCTCCCCCATAACAAATACACTCACCTCCTCTTACCTTTTTTCAAGGGTTTTAAACATACAAGAGAAACCATGGGAACATATTCCGATTAACAAGGATTTTATTACAGGAAAGTAGGAGGGTTAAATGCAAGCACTGCTCCAGTCAATTAAATACTATTATTAGTGATGCTTACACACTAAATTCTTGAAAGGTTCAACTGTGTAAGGTACAGGGCAACAAAGTGAATCATGCAGCACAGGGCAGCTTCCAAAACTGTGTCCATGAAGACCTGCAAATGGGTTAGGGAAAGCTGTATCCCCATTAGAATCACCATTGATTTTAATCAGCTGAGCCCTGTAATAAGATTAGAGGTGATTGGGCTGAGTAGTGGGATTTAACCCATCCACTAATCCCCAGAATTTACTATTCACAGCACAAAACCAGCAGCCCTTCAGAGCAGAATGGGCTTCATCCTCCTCCTGAGAGATGCAACAGTCAGAAGCAGTACGAGATACTCAGTAAAGGAAAGTGATCTTTAACACTCTTAACACCATTGATTCCTGTGTGCAGAGCCTGTGTCCAGCTGGGCTGTTCATTAGCAAACAGCCTCACCCTACCAGGAGATTGCCCAAAAGAACAGTGAAGTTTTGCCTCTGACCTGTCAAAACTAACCAGAACAGGTTGTTATTGAGAGGGGAAACTGTCCATAAAGGAACATCACAAAAGAGGATACTGGTCAACAGCTCAGAGTCCCAATGGACATCAGTGGCAAGTGGTGTCTCTCAGGGGTCTCTATTGGTACCAATGTTATTTAATATCTTCATTAATGGCACAGATGAAGGGATCAAGTGCACCCTCAGCAAATCTACAGATGACACCAAGCTGAGAGGTGTGGTTGACACACCTGAAGGACAGGATGCCATCCACAGGGACTGGACAAGCTCGAGAAGTGGGCCCAGGGCAACCTCAGGAGGTTTAGTAAGATCAACTACAAGGTGCTGCACCTGAGTCAGGGCAATCCCTGGCATCAACCCAGGCTGGGGCATGAACAGATGGAGAGCAGCCCTGCCCAGAATGACTTGGGGGTGCTGGGGGTGAGAGGCTGGACATGACCCAGCCTCACATGTGCACTCACAGCCCAGAAACCAACCATGTCCTGGGCTGCAGCCAAAACACCATGGAGGGGATTCTGCCCCTCTACTCCACCCTGGTGAGACCCCACCTGCACTGCTGCATCCAGCTCTGGGGTCCCAACACAGGAAAGACATGGACCTGTTGGAGCAGGTCTAGAGGAGGCCACTGAGATGATCAGAGAGATGAAACATCTCTCCTAGGAGGAAAGGCTGAGAAAATTGGGATTATTCAGCCTGGAAAAGAGAAGGCTTCAGGGTGACCTAATTGCAGCCTTCTGGTACCTGAAGGGAGCCCACAAGAAAGATGGAGAGAGACTATTTACAAGGGCCTGGGGTAACAGGACAAGGGGAAATGGCTTCAAACTCAAAGACAGTAGGTTTAGATTAGATATTAGGAAAAAAGTCTTTACTGTGAGGGTGGTGGGACACTGGAACAGGTTGCCCAGAGAAGCTGTGGATGCCCCATTCCTGGAAGTGTTCAAGGCCAGGCTGGATGGAGCTCTGAGCAAGCTGGTCTAGTGAAAAGTATCCCTGTCCATAACAGAGGGGTTGGAACTAGATGATCTTTAGGTCCCTTCCAACCCAGGGCATTCTATAATTCTATGAAAAGTTGCCAGAAAGACACATTTAAAGATTTCTTGACATAAAAGGTTAAAAAAAATAAAAACCCAGGAGAGCACGCACAAAAATTTGTTGCAGCCACTGAAGACTGAAATGAAAAAGTATAACTTAGAGCAGCAAGCTATGCAGAAGAATTCTGTGTTACGGCATTGCAGTAGACAGATAAGACAAACCCCAAAATGTGAAAAACAGTAAGACAGCATCAATGTAGGGATTTAGAAATATTTTACAAACATAGGAATATGTTTGTGAGATGGGGAAGAAGAGTGAATGGTTACTTGATCAGTGAACCAGCAAAAAGTTATGAGCCAAAATAGCTACCAAGAACACCTGCAGGCTGTTCCTCCAGCCCTTATCAAAAATCCCTTCGTTACTTCACTAAGCTCTATATGCCAACATGTATCACTCCTCTGCCACCATCCCCTTCCTGAACAGGAAAGGTTTAGCATCTTTTTGGATGCTACCCAAGCCCATAGTTCCTGTAGGCAATTGCCTGCTCTCCATTGCTCTCAAATGAACCACTAGTTATCAAACTACGGACCCATTTCCATATTCATTTCATGTAATGAATTTTCTTCAATTCTGAAATTATAAACATTCAGAGTATTTTCAAAACATCAGAGAGCCTCAGACTACCTGGAACAGAAGAATCAAGCAGGATCCATCAAAATAGCTGTTATTATTTTTGCAATTAGACTGGCAGAGGAAAAAGAATTAAGTCTGAAGATTTACAAAGAAATAAAGCTGATTAAAAAAATTCCTACCTCTTTAACACAATCAAAAAGATCTCCAGAGAGACAGTTGCATATACCAGCAATCAGCATTGCCCAATTTCCTTAATTTTCTTGGAATACTGTTCTCCTTTTTTGGCCTGAATTTCAGAGTCCTGAGAAGGCTAAGGAGACAGGCTACTAATAGAACAGGTATGAAACACATTTCCAAGAAACCCCTTGGTCTGCTGTTGACCTTTCAATGCCAGAATCTTTTCAAAATGCGTTCGATTCTCATTTGACTACTGGATTGCGTGGGTGGCCACTGACCCAAGGGGCTTTCTAAGGACATCAACAGAGTTTGAAATCTTGGGAATTGGCCTCTCTGCATGAGTCACCAAGGCTGAAGGAGGCAGTTTGGGGCTGCTGTGTGCCCTGAACACTGGGAGAGCAGAGTCTCTAACATAGTTATTGCTGAGACATAACAGAAAATGCAATTAGAATGCAAGCTTTTTCCCTTAAGTCAAGGTTTCATTTTAAGGCTTAAAGGAGCCTCCAATATTGCACTTACTGGAAGCTCTGAGAAAGAACCACAGTGAGTATAAGCATATCTGACAGGGTCAAAACCCAGCTGCAGAGATTGTTTCCCATTTTCTGGATGTTTCCCATTTACCAGTGCCTTAACTTCAGTCTGTAAGGCACAGACCAGGACCAAAAGGCTGATTACACAGCCTTTTCATATTACAGTTTTCAGGTTATAATTAGGGACAAGGTTCACAGACATGAGGATGGCAGGACTGAAGTTCAAGTCTCTGCCTGAGCACCTCCTCCTGCAGCACACACTCTTATTCCCCCTGACAGAGGTATAAGCACCAGGTCATGCTGTTCCTCCAGAGCCAGTCAGATCCAGCCCCGGGCACAGCCAGAGAGCCCACTCAAACATTCACTCTTGCACACAGCAAGCCTAAGGAGTTAGGAATTATCATGTTGTATGGTTACAGAGACTATCACAGGACAGCCACTCAACACCACAGAGAAATGGAAACTGGTAACCCTAAAGTATAAGGTGCTGTTCACATCAAATATTTATTCCAGGGACGTTCAAGATGGCAGTTTCATTAGAATATTCACCAACCAGATCAAGCCTTCAATGCTCTCCACTTCACATCCATCCCACGAAACTGCTACTGATGGCCCTCTGTGCCTTTTCAGGACACTTCTAAGCACTCATTCAAATGCATATTGTGAAGGCAAAACGTCAGTAAAACACACAAACCCTTGCCTGTCCTTCCAGTGCATCTTTGTCCACATGCAGAATCACAGCTCCAGAGAGTGCAATGTCTCCCCTCTAGGATAAGGAGTCCAGATTTGGCACCCAACATGCCAAAGTACAAGAGGATGACAGAGCAGCCAGATTGGCTCACACGACTTCAGCAGGTCCTTTGGATATTCACCATTTTCACACTCTGATCAGCAGTGTTTGGTCAGATGCACTAAGTCACTCGTGAGTGGCATTTCTATTTATTTATCTATCATGAAAACTTTTCAAATTGTATCTCTGTAACATTTAAAATTCAGCTAGTCCAAGGCCTGACTTATGCCACCATCTGTGCTGTTTATCTCCTGTATTTCATTTAGACTGAACAGTGATTTGATTTTTGCATGACAAAAACAAATGGCATTCAATAAAATAGAGGACTCGTGACAATGAGGATAAACCTAATTTTGCAGTTTGGAAACTGCAGCACCTAAACCACTTAAGTAATTCCAGACCAAGATGCTTAGAGCAGGAAGTCAGGAGTTTTTCTTCCAACCTTTCCCAGCTAACAACCATAATACTATACAAAGCAATTAGCTGGAAACTAACAGACAACTGGCATTTAAAAACCCCCAAAGTCTTTTTTTAAATGAAGTGACTCTAATGCTATTACTCACAGGCCAGACTCCCTTCCCACAGGCAGCAGGAAGGCAAGCTGGATAGGCACTGCTCAGGTTTGAATCCTCTGGGACACAGCAGCACTCCCAAACCATGGGTACCCATTCACCAGGGAAAGAAGCCATCTCTTCTTTTGCTCCCCTCCTAAAGGGATTCACCAGATTGGAAACATTTGCATTTAATGGCTTGTGGGTCCAGACAGCCACAAACCTTGAGGTGACAGGAAAGCACAGGAATTTCTCTCCATGCCTCTTCCCTGTAACTGTTTTTATCTCTCTTCTAGCAGTCCCTCCCTGAAAGCTGTCCACTGCTCAAACTGGAGCAGAGGCTGTGGTCTGCAGCCACAACTTACAGCTGACTGACACTGGAGCAAGGGAAAGAAGCATTTGGCCACCAGTTCCGTGTCAGCACCTGCCTGTGTCACTGCAGGGGCCCCAGGCAGCAGGGAAGAGGAGTCAGCAGCCTCCCGAGACAGCTCTGCTGTTCTTGCCACGCTTCCCCCATCTCCCAAGGTATCCTGTGCTCGTAAGATCACTTAAAGATAACACAAACACTATTGCAGACTTTTCCCACTGAAAACCTGGGTGATTCAGGTGATTCAAACCAGTAGAGAGCTCGCAGTAGGAGATGCTCTTCCTGAATACACCAGGACTTCTCTATGGAAAACAGCTGCTGACATATGGCAGTTCTCCACAAAAGCTAGAGGAACCACAAGCAATTACAGGCAAAATTACATATTTCAGGGATTTCTAGTCATTATTGTTAAATTCTTGTGCTGTAGAACATACCTACAGCCTCTAAACTGGGACTGTGATCCTTCTAAGATGTCCAGGTTTTACTCCTCCACCAAGCTAGATTTCTGTGCATTTGGCCACACAACAGTTGCCACAGGAACTCCCCCCTGCAGCATCACACAGCCCTGCTCACCCACTGGATCACAGCTGCACTGGGCAGAGCGGGGGTGAAGGGGGTGTCACGGATCAGGATCGTGGAGGGAGGGATACCTACCTGGCTGTTATGTCAGGAGAACCTGAGGTCTCAGCTTTTTAACCACCACAGTTACAGCTCCAGAGTTGTGTTTTTCTGCCTGTCCCACTGTTACCAGCAGTGCACAGCACAAAGGCACAGAGACACAAGCAACGTGCAGAAAGGAACAAGTTCACAAGGCAGAAATAAGGCACTGGCTGACTGAAAAACACCAAACAGGAGTGTATAAAGGGAAGGGTTAGAGAACAGAAAATGTAAGGAGAAGTAGAAGGTGTAGGAGGCAGGATAGAAATGGGAACAAGGCCCCTGAAAGGGAAAAGCTGCAAAAAGCAATCTGATATTAACAGTAAAATGCAAGAAGTGCTGCTGCAGCTCCTGCAGGCAGGTTTCTGCTCAAGTTCATTAGTTATCCTGAGCTTATTTGGCAGAAGCAAGGCAGAGCCACAACCTCAGCACAGTTCTAGACAGAAAAGCAAATCCAGTTTCCTCTCAGAGGGTCACTAAATTTGCTATATTTTTTTTCCCATGGTGAGATAGGAATGATGTTAGATCCTCCCGCATGAAGTTAACAAGCTTCAGCAACCCCATGTCCCCCTCCTCAGAGTTTCTCCCTGCAGAACAGGGGAGGAACTGAACAAGGCACACATTCATCCCAGCCAATTTCTAACCTACTTCTGGAAACAGAATGACCAGAATGAGAAGTTTGGTCATAGTCCAGTCTGTACTTTTTTGCAAAAATAGTCACTAAAGAGAGTCTGCTCCAGACATGTTTCAAACCTAGCATTCTCACCAAAAAATCATGCTTGCAGGACCTGAGGCACAGTGATGTCAGGCTAGATGCCATGTCAGGTTCAGAGCCTAGCTGGGTTATACACATATGCCTCTTTGTGCAAAATGAGATCAGATGCTTGCTGACACTGAAAGGTGTCCCTTGTACGGCACATTTAGCCCAGACAGGCCACACACACGGGTGTTCCTGCACTGGAGCATAGGAGGGAAGGAGGCTTGCTGTGCATCTCACTCCAGCTATCACTGGACTCTGAATGGGACAATGAGACCACCTGATGGCTCCATACAAGACATCAGGCTGTCCTGGCACCTTCTCTCCTCCCAGCCTCAGGAGATTGCAGAGAGAAGCTGAATGGAGCCAGAAAGCAGCGGAGCAATTCAGACAACTTTGCATGTTTTCTTCTGTTTTAACTGCAGTGTCCTCATCTTTGCTTGTCTGCTCTCCTTTCTCACATGACCAATCTTCACAGCCCTCCATCATCCCTAATATTGAAAGCCATTGCTCCCAAAAAGCCTCCTTGTAGCTATGGTGTCAAATATTACTGACCCCTCCTCAGACCAGAGACAGCATCCTGAGGAGTCAGGGCATTACCCTGCATCCCATACCTTTACAGCACAAGACTTTATTCCAGGGTAACCAACCCTTGCTGCTGTAATAAACACAGAGGTGCCCTCACAGGTGCTTTGACTTTATCAGTCCCTCCAGTGTGGCTCTCAGACGCCAGAGAGTGAACCCAGCAGCAGCAGAACAAGTACACACATCAAATCAGGGGAGCTCTCGATTGCCTGAAAACAACATGCACCTGGAGAGGTACTGTGGTCTGATGCTGCCTCAGAAATAGCTCAAGAGATAACAGAACTTATCTGGTCCAAGGCAAGTTTTCCTACTGAAACGTAACCTGGTTTATGCAGAGGCCAAGCATCACCTTTCCCTTACACGCACCTGAGACCTCTCCTTTCTGCTTTCAGTGCCCATGTGTCTCTGACACTAAAAGACATCTACATACTTAATGTTGCAGTAGCTGCCAGAGGATGAAATAACATCCTGACAGCGGAATTACTACAAAGAACACATTCAAAATCCACAGAGAAGGCAAAGGTTGCTCAGAGGTCAAAGTACCCTGGGATCGCCCATATCATTTAGGGACAGCACTGGAGAAGGTGAGCAATAAAAGCACAAAGAGCACAGTATATTTTTTTTTAAATGCAGACATCCAGAATGGATAGAATGTGTTTCTTCAGGAAACCTAGATAAAACAGTCAGTGTCAACTTTCACCAGAACAGTATTTCCAGATAGAAAGATGAGACATCATTTGAGTTGCCCTGACTATAATGCACCCTGGGTAGAAAAACACAGCAAAAGTGGTCAGCAAGAGCTTGCTCTGGTTTCAAAGCTACCCAGCGTCACCCTGAAAAATGTAGAATGGTGCCAGGCAAAGCAAGAGACAAATACACTTGATAACACCCACAGAAAGTTTACTCTACAAGATGGGAAGTAGAGGAGGGTCCTTTGGGGACTGAAAACAACCATAAATTATTAAACTTATCATCACTTTGAAGTTTATCAGAAAACTACACCGAGACACAAAGTCTTGGGAGAAAGAGACTAAGGGAAATTATCATCACCATCTGCTTCCAGCCAAGAGACAAGCCCTACAACACCATAATCCCAGTTGCAGATCCTATACAGGACTGGAAGTATCCATCAGGCACATGCAAAGAGCATGTCTAAAGCAGAAAACAGGCTACAGTGACAACTCAACCCAGGACAGATCTGCAAGACCCTGCAGCTTGTTAGCCTAAGCAGAGCAGCAGATTAGCACAAGTAGACAGGATGTGCTAGCTTCAGGCCCACAGCAGTCAGGAAAATCTCTGCACAGGGATCCTCCTGCATTTTGGGTTTTTAAGATTAGCCCAAGGAAAGTCAGCTCAGCTCTCTCTGTAACTGTTGGTATAAAAATAACCCATCTTCTGTCAAACAATACATCGCTAAACCTTGTTATAGGTTGTGTCATACCCCCTTCAACTATGGTCTTATGCCCCTGGTCTGCAGTTTTGAAGACAAGTCACGAAGTCCTCAAGGAAGACAATGAAAAGACATGACTAAGCAGGGAGAAGAATTTTTAAATTAATGCACACCATTAACTAACACTGATATTAAAAGACATGGGAAAAGGAGGGGAAGGAAATGAATAGAAACTGAGATAATGCTTATCTTCTTTTCAGAAAAGAAATGTTCATTTAGTAAGTGGGGAGGTGAGCAGGAATTCAGACAGACAAGTCAAGGATGGTCACGTAGCTACACGTGGACTGAATCAGTACAACGGTCACTACCTAAGACACTGAAACTACCTACATTTGGGTATTTGTTTAAAACACAGCTTCCAATTATTTTTAAAATAATATTTTCCTCACATTTGGTGGTAATAGAACAGATTAACAAGGTAATCTAGCTGGCCAGTACAGAAGCCTAAAGAAGCAGGCACTCTACTAGCTGCAGGCTGAACCTATTTGAGCCAAGATAGCACTTTAGATTACCTTCAAATCCTGCCTTCCTAAATGCTTTTCCAAATGTACTCCTATTCCTCTCATGTTTTTAAAATAAAGCATGATAGCAAGGTCAAAACAATCAAGGAGGTGGATAGCCACATGCACTAAAGCCACGGATAAGAATGTCTTGGGATACTGTGGAGATAAAGTTAAATGAGTTAAAAGAGTAAGAACGGGAGATAAAGAAAAGAACTGGATGGATTCAAGGAAAATAAGTCAACTGAATGCTGCTAGGTACAAAGATGCTGCTTCTGCTTCTGGAAAGCCTGCAGCCACAGGTGCCTGGAGGCAGAGAAGGTGTCGTGGGATGTGCTACTGTACACACAGTGTGATCTGGGAACACCTCAGCAAAGCGAAGATACCAGGACGTGACTTTAACTTCACCTAACTTCATCCAGCCACCCAGACTCACTAACCTGGCACTGGTGGTGGCAGAGGAGGCCATCACAGCTTTAAATGATTCTTTTCCTGTGCTTGTTATCTACACAGTTGGTAACCCTGACTCAGGTTTGGAACCAAAATTTGCATATGATTCTAGTCCAAAGTGTATCCAACGACATTCATTTGGTTACAGAGCTAACAATTGACATGTGGATCATGTGGAACACAGATCAAAGTGGAAAGATCAGCAAAATTTGTCTACAACTGGAGAACTACCTCAGATCTTACATTAGATAGCATTCCAAGATAACACACTGAGCTCTGATTATATCTTCCACACCCTGACTTCATAGTTACCAAAGTGGCCCTGGATTAAAGAACTATTCATAGTAGTTGTAATTATAGTTTTTGTTTATATATACTGTTGTTAGCTATAAACTGCTGTTAGACACATATTGTTAGTAGATATTTAGAACAGAGTCTCGACAAGGTAGAGGTCTTGTCAAGCCTCTAAAGTGGGGGGAGTGATGCCTTGGGTTTTAACTTTTACATTGTTCAAATCCTGTACTGCTTAGTATGTGACTCTGAAACTTCATACAGCCTGTTAGCTACTGCTCCCTCACGCTGGTTAGACACAACAAACCCTCTCTAGGTTTGCACTTCAAGGACACCTTGTTGTCCCAGGCCCCAAAATATGTAAACTAAAGCCTCTGACAGGGGGAGCAAACTTGGGGTAATTACATCCCTACCTGAAATTATAATTGGAGAATTAACTCTGATATGCAAATGGACCAAACTTATAAAAGTGTGAAAAATCCGTGACCCAGGGTCCATCTTCGGTGGAGCCCCTTGGAGGCTTTTGACTGCCCAAGGTGTACCTTTGAAGGCCCTTCAATAAATGCCTGCTTTTATTCTCTTAATCTTGTGTAGCCTCTGTTTTCAGGTAGCCACTTCAAGGCNAGACATGGGAAAAGGAGGGGAAGGAAATGAATAGAAACTGAGATAATGCTTATCTTCTTTTCAGAAAAGAAATGTTCATTTAGTAAGTGGGGAGGTGAGCAGGAATTCAGACAGACAAGTCAAGGATGGTCACGTAGCTACACGTGGACTGAATCAGTACAATGGTCACTACCTAAGACACTGAAACTACCTACATTTGGGTATTTGTTTAAAACACAGCTTCCAATTATTTTTAAAATAATATTTTCCTCACATTTGGTGGTAATAGAACAGATTAACAAGGTAATCTAGCTGGCCAGTACAGAAGCCTAAAGAAGCAGGCACTCTACTAGCTGCAGGCTGAACCTATTTGAGCCAAGATAGCACTTTAGATTACCTTCAAATCCTGCCTTCCTAAATGCTTTTCCAAATGTACTCCTATTCCTCTCATGTTTTTAAAATAAAGCATGATAGCAAGGTCAAAACAATCAAGGAGGTGGATAGCCACATGCACTAAAGCCACGGATAAGAATGTCTTGGGATACTGTGGAGATAAAGTTAAATGAGTTAAAAGAGTAAGAACGGGAGATAAAGAAAAGAACTGGATGGATTCAAGGAAAATAAGTCAACTGAATGCTGCTAGGTACAAAGATGCTGCTTCTGCTTCTGGAAAGCCTGCAGCCACAGGTGCCTGGAGGCAGAGAAGGTGTCGTGGGATGTGCTACTGTACACACAGTGTGATCTGGGAACACCTCAGCAAAGCGAAGATACCAGGACGTGACTTTAACTTCACCTAACTTCATCCAGCCACCCAGACTCACTAACCTGGCACTGGTGGTGGCAGAGGAGGCCATCACAGCTTTAAATGATTCTTTTCCTGTGCTTGTTATCTACACAGTTGGTAACCCTGACTCAGGTTTGGAACCAAAATTTGCATATGATTCTAGTCCAAAGTGTATCCAACGACATTCATTTGGTTACAGAGCTAACAATTGACATGTGGATCATGTGGAACACAGATCAAAGTGGAAAGATCAGCAAAATTTGTCTACAACTGGAGAACTAACTCAGATCTTACATTAGATAGCATTCCAAGATAACACACTGAGCTCTGATTATATCTTCCACACCCTGACTTCATAGTTACCAAAGTGGCCCTGGATTAAAGAACTATTCATAGTAGTTGTAATTATAGTTTTTGTTTATATATACTGTTGTTAGCTATAAACTGCTGTTAGACACATATTGTTAGTAGATATTTAGAACAGAGTCTCGACAAGGTAGAGGTCTTGTCAAGCCTCTAAAGTGGGGGGAGTGATGCCTTGGGTTTTAACTTTTACATTGTTCAAATCCTGTACTGCTTAGTATGTGACTCTGAAACTTCATACAGCCTGTTAGCTACTGCTCCCTCACGCTGGTTAGACACAACAAACCCTCTCTAGGTTTGCACTTCAAGGACACCTTGTTGTCCCAGGCCCCAAAATATGTAAACTAAAGCCTCTGACAGGGGGAGCAAACTTGGGGTAATTACATCCCTACCTGAAATTATAATTGGAGAATTAACTCTGATATGCAAATGGACCAAACTTATAAAAGTGTGAAAAATCCGTGACCCAGGGTCCATCTTCGGTGGAGCCCCTTGGAGGCTTTTGACTGCCCAAGGTGTACCTTTGAAGGCCCTTCAATAAATGCCTGCTTTTATTCTCTTAATCTTGTGTAGCCTCTGTTTTCAGGTAGCCACTTCAAGGCCTCTGGTCTGCTTTAGTACACTTGCAATCATTTTCCCTGTGGCAGTGGCCCTGAACATTTAACGAAACATTTTGTACACTCAGCAAGCACCTTGAACACTATGTCCAGCCTGAAGTATTTGATATTAAATGTTAATACACTTTTTGCCTCTGAACACTGAGCAGGGTAGGCTATGCATACAAAGCAAGCAGAACAGTACATCAGATTTACTACAGGTTTAAATACTGACTAAATAGGACTGTATATTTTTCACTTGTAATTCCAGTTCCCAGCCTGACCCACTCTGCCTGTGCAGAACAAGCACAAGATTGAAAGCATCAAGTTATCCAAAAGGAGCATGTGCTGCTTATTGTGCTCTTACTTTTCTGCAGATTCAGACTCTGAACAGATTTTCAGAGAACGAGTCCCTTGCCTTGATCCTGCATGAAACAAGTTTCTTGATGGAGCAATGGGAATGGGGACAAGTTCTGTGCAAAGAGACTCAATTTAAATGTGAAGGTACCATGAGATCAGCGACCAGGAACGGCCACAAGAACACCACACAGCCTCCCACAGCTTCAGGAGAAAAGCTGGTGCGTTTTTAATAAAAACAACCCTGTCATCAACCAATAAATCCACAGCGCCTTCCAATGGGCGGGGGGTCGGGGTTGGGGTTAGGGTCAGGGTCAAGGAGAAGGTCAGGGTCAAGGTAAGGGTCAGGGTTAGGGTTGGGTTTGGGGTTAGGGTAGGAATAGGCTTGCGTTACGGTTAGGGTGAGGATAGGGTTAGCGTTGGGGTTAGGGTTTAGTTAGGGTTACGCTTAGGGCTAGGGTTACAGTTAGGGTTAGGGTTAGGAGTCAGGGTTAAGGTTAGGATTAGGGCTAAGGCTAGGGTAAGGGCTAGGTTTAGGTTTAGGCCTAGGGCTAGGGCTAGGGTTAGGCTCAGTCTAGGACTAAGGCTAGGCGTAGGACTTTTGTTAGCGCTAGGATTAGGGGTAGGGTTAGGGGTAGGCTAGGTCTAAGGCTAAGGATAGGGTTCGGGCTAGTATTAGGGCCAGAGGTTAGGGTTAGTGTTATGGTTTGGATTAGGGTTAGGTTTATGGCTAGGTCTAGGGTTTGGGTATTCTGACTTGTATTGGTATTACAGGAGTTATAGTAGATGTAACACAGCAAAGAAACAACAGAGTTATGACATTTTAGCCCCAGCACAAAGGCAGTACTATGACCTGCCAAACGTATCCATGGAAAAGTTCTAAGATGTGTTAAACTGCTGCTTCACACAAAATTATGCTTTTAAATTGAATGAATGTGTTAATTTCCCTTCTTCTCATTTTTCAGAAGCATCAAGGAGCTTCAACAAGGTGAATTTAGCAATTCTAGGCCAGAGCTTTATGTTTCAGTTAATACACATATGCCAGCAACCGAATTTCATTCTAAGGTCTTCATGGGGTTTCAACAGCATGTAATAATTAAGTGGTTGTACTAGGCCTTTCCTCTTCCTAGGTTTTTATTTTTTAAAGCTTTGCACAAATAAAGACAATGCTTTCTTGCATTGAAATAGGCAGTGTGGGAGAGAGAGCAAATACCAGCCCACATCAAATTTAGGGAACTGTAGCTTTAGAGACAGAAAAAGAAATTTAAAATTAAATTATTCTAAATTCGCTTAGAAACAACTCATTTCCATATATCTGGGTTGTACTTCCAGTTTTTAAACGAAGGATCATGCTCTGCTTTATGTTGTAGGATCAGAAAGCTCCCTAAGTTTTGCAATTCACCTACATGCACTCTAGGTGAACACATTAAAAGACTTCTTAGTTTGGAACTCAAGAATATTGTGGCTGGGAAAGAAAACTCAACGTTCATTAGTTTAATGACGTCCTGGAGCCAAATTCACTGTCAGCTGTTATGTAATCTTCCTCTTTGATTTCCCAAGGCAAGATGACATGTGCAGCCTGCCAAAGACAAACTTCCCTATTATTTAACAGTGGGAATAATGTGTATGACAGGGATTGAAGGCAAAAGAACAAATTAGCTTTTAAATGAAAAATAATAATGGGATAGAAGTTACCAATGGTCTCTGCCTGGCAGGGAAGTGTTGAGTTCTCCATGCTGAGTCACCAAAGAAAAGGTCAACAAGCAGAGCCCACTCTCAACCAACTGAACACCAAGGAGTTCTTGCCTTAATTACTTAATATGAACTGAATCAACTTGAACAAATCTTTACAAATGAGGCCTTCTAAAAAAAAGGAAATGGAGAACTTGGTGCAAAACCAGCCACTGGCAAAAGGTTCCTTGACACATTCATATCGGAAAATATTACTGTAGTCTCAAGACATCAAATCAATTATGTCCTAATTTGTTTTACGGTAAATTTGGGAAAGACAGGACGCAAAGCTCTGTCAGCACACAAAAACACAACTCTGAAGCTGCTTAGAGACTGTCAGGCTCACTCAGCCAAGCTAGACAATGCTAAGAAAGACTACGAATGTTGACAAGAAGTGTACTTCGAGGTATCTCAGTTGTAGAGCTTTACATATTCTGCTATTCATAGCAAAGACATCCTTGTAAACCAGCAGACCTTTAAAAGAACAACCAAGGCAGATGTGTGCATTCACTCCGGCAGCACTGCACCAAACGCTTCTGCAAATTCCTCTGGTTACTCTCACTATTGCACTTGGGTACCACGGCTAACTGGAAACATTTAGCAGATTGGTTTCTTAGGCTGAGGGTGACTTAAGATTAAAGTGAGTAAACCCACTTAATTTCTTCAGAACACTAGAGACTCATTAACCAGTAGTGCAGTAATGAACATTTGTGCCGTAACTTGCTGCCTAGGCAACAAGGGACTGTATTTACCAAGCGTGAAATTAGCATTAGAAAGTAGCTCCTATGGAAATTAAGTAGAAACTGTTGTAGCACTGTAGCTTCCCACTGAAATCTGAACAGTTGTGATGCCCTCCTGAAAGAACTCAAACATTTGGGTGGGCTGGGGGGGAAAGAATTTTTCCTCTGTTGCAGAGGTAACAGTAGCACCTATTAAAGTACTTAAGAGTCACAGTGGTGTGAATTCAGCTAGAGAATTAATTAGCAATTCTGTAATAACATACCATAATCCAAGCAGTAAGTGAGTGCCAAACTGAAGGTCTGGAGAGCAAGAGGAGGAAGGGACAAAGTTTTTGGTATATTAGAACAATGTATCATATTTGCTTTATCTTCTTCATTTTTCCAAACACCTACTCCCTGCTGACATTCAACATGTACTGTGCCTGAAGGCTTATCTGCAGGTAGTCTAGCAGGAGGATTAAAGTGTTTTGGCTAATTAGACAGAGACGCTCTTAGCTCTTTTCCAACACGGAAGTTTTGTGAACTCCCACAGCAAAAGCCTTCACAAGAGAACTATTTCTCCACCAAAACAGAAGAAAAGCTGAGCCTGTCCTGCTAAAGAATTTCATGGTTCATCCTTGGCCCACTCCAACAGACTCAGTGAAAAGCTCACACTGACTGTAAAATGAAAGACTTCTCAATTTCATCTCATTTTCATCATCCCTTGAAAGTTAATGCCATGTACTTAATTCAGGTGACAGACACAAAAAAGCTCTATCTCCTTGTGAGTCTTCATAGAGGACCTCCTCCTAAAACCTTCAGCTTTTCCTAAGTGTTCTTGGTTTCAACCATGCTTTTCCTGGTCCTAGATGACTCTGGGTCCTGCGATTCCACAATGGCTGATCAACTTCCCTGTTCCCACTGGCACTGCAGCCTGGCCAAAGCCACAGTCAGACTACAGAAGGTGTAATGGGGTTTGTTAAGAGAAGGGAAAAAAACATTAGTGACTTCAAAGCCTTGGCAGAATAGTTAATTTTGCCAAACCAGAGCTGCTAGCTGTGCCTGATGAGATTAAAGTACACCCCATGAACAAGATTCATTAGAACATACTAGCTCCACTGGGAAAGCTATTCCCTAGCCCCTAAGTGTCTTCTCATCACTAACCTACTTGCAAAAAAGCCCCGAGCTACGCAAAGCTAGCCCCCAAAGATAGAAATTCCCGTACAAAACACAACATGGGAACGCGGTCTGTAAAACTGAACAAAAAGGCGTTCAAAATACCAGAGAGCTGACAATCATTTGAAAGCCTCCACATATGCAATCGCTGTGGATGAACACCACCACCAGGCCTGAACTGAAATAGCAGATAAACATCTGCATGAAGTATCTTTAGCCAAGTTATTCTAGGTTTCTATCCTAAGGTGAACGAGACAAAATTAGACCTGCGGAATGCCTGAAACTCGGGTAAAAGTTTGCTTGCTTGACTAAGAGGGACTTCTCATATATAAACCAAAAAATTGTTACAACTGACTTTGAGTCACACCAAAATCTGTGTTCCTTGCAAACAAGTATGACCACATAGATAGTCACAGAAGCGCAGATGTGATCCCAAAGATGGGAGAGCTGAAGAAGTTCGGACGCAACAGCCACAGAGCTGTGATGATACAAGCAGTGAAGTACAATCAGGGTAGGCGTGTGTTCACAGCTCATTAACTCCGCTGGGTAACTGCCTATATGGAAACTCTTCCCTCGCAGTGACACAAGGCAGCCAGCTCCACTTCTGCCCAGGGGTCAAGCCCTGTTGCAATTAGCACGTTCTTTATCCCCTCCGGGACCTGCCTGTGTAGGCCTGCCACGCGAAACAAAAGCCGGTGTTGCTCTTAGCGGAACAGCTCAGGGTAGCACATATTGTAACAGAAGCAAGATCAAACAACTTTCATTCTGTTCAACAACTGCTTGGCTTCAGTCAGAAATGTGCCGAACACCCCTTTTTTTTAAAGGAGGCTGCAACAAAATGAGCACTTTTCCACAGAGCTCCTTGTTTAGGGAAATGCCAACAGACGAAGGAGTTGCAGCACGGCAGTTGTCCGCAGACGGCAGCGCCTGCAGAAGGACATGAGAAGTGACGTGACAGACTCTACTCAGAACAGAGCATGGTAATTACAGCAGGCTAAAGATGCATCCTAAAGGACAGGAAGTAGCTAATACTGCTCCTGTTGTGTAACCTTCCCATGTTCTCCTTGAGAAAGGCAGCAATAATGAGCAGAGCATCCCTCTTCTCCACCTGCACTGCCATCGCAGCCTTGTTTAACAGGCACAGAGCATCACTTTTAAACCACAGTAAAAGAGCAGAGTTACGCCCACAGCTTCAGCAGAGCTGAATGGGTTTTCTGTAGAAATAGCTGTAAGAAGTGTGATCAAAGATCACCCCAGCCCAGAAACTCTTCTCTCCCCAGGGCCAACAGCAGATGCCAAGGGAACAGAAGCACACAGCAGAGCAGTCAGCAGCCTTCCAAAGGATGCTCCTCCAGCCCCCAGCAATTCAGTTCATATGCTGTTGGTGATGTCTGGCTACTAGCAGTAATCAGCCCACAGAATTTTTCCTGTTCTTTTTACAGTGTACTGCAAATGGTAAGAGCAAATGAAGGTTCAAAATATATGGCTAGTCACTGGCCAGCTCAGGTCAAACATTTCCATACAGCAATAGTGAAGCAAGGTTAAAACAATTCAGTAAAAATTAGAAGTGTGACAGCAATTTCATTCAATAAAAGCAATGAGCACATCCATAAAGACTACCAAGAAGCATAATGACAAATGCAAACAAGGAGCACTCCCAAGATACTTCACCAGGATTTGCTCAGCAGGGCTAACAACTACATTTTTTATCAAAGCACACTGTTTTAGGATCTATTATCATAGACTCCTTTCTCTTAATCACAGTAATTAGGCCTGTTTTGTAACAGAAATGCTCCTTAGCTAGCCTGCACAGGGAAAGCTTGATTTGATTCTGAGATCCAATCCAGAATCTCACAAACTGAAAATACAACACCAGTAAAACCTAACAAGTGTCACACAGATTTCAGTTTTGATCATTTCTTCCTCACCAACAATATCCCTCTTAGAGATCAATACACTCATCACAGAAAACAATACAAATCTATGCTCTGCTGGGCTTGGGCTCCATCACATTGCAAAGAACTATTAAACAACTGCCCATGTTTCAGAATAGCAATAACCTCACCTTTATACTCGGGAAATGGTAACTTAAAAAGGAAACAAATCTTTAGGCTTCATTTAAAATCGTGGTTGACCCTCTATACCTAGATTAGGTGTGGCAGATACCTTCCACTAGCACCAACTCTCCATCAGTTTCCTTCCTGGTGCATGTGTACCTATCAAACCTCACTTCAACAAAAACCTTGCCATTCAAATAATAGTCAGGACTCAGATGTGCTTAGACTGGTACATCCAAGCATGCAGAGATATTTGAAGCTGCAACACTGCTGAGAAGTGTGTGCTGAAGAGAAGGTAGGTACAAGTACTGGCTGACAGCAGGAGGAAACGCTAGAAGCAAAGCCACATTCCAAATATCAGGTAATCATTTTCCTTATTTAGGTCAGGGGAATCATCTCAGTCACATATTGTGAGCCTGCTATTTTTGTACAGACCAGCTTTCCCACTGAGCAGAGACACTATGCTTCCTGGGTTTTGTTTTTTCAAAAATAATCCTTAAGAAGACACTGATGCCAATTCCAACACTTAAAGCCTTACGCAGGTCAGGCCATCTGTTTCTTAACTTGGAACGTGAGGAGAGAAAACTGGATAAAACCACCTTCCCCTAGCCTTTTACATAAATCTAAAGCAGAGAAATACTTTGCAATAAACACCAAATTAGCTAGCATACATTGTCTGTTTCCTCCTAATCCCACCACGAAACACATTTAAAGAAAGGAAACCAGCAGTAATGAAAGCACCTCAAGAATCTATCCAGGAAATTTACTTCTCAAAAGCCAGCTTATGTTTCAGTTTTTATTACCTCTACAAAGTTTGTCAAGGTCAGATTTGGTTTAGCTTGGGGTTTTTTTCTTAGACAGGTACTGCGAGAGTTCTTGGTAAAAATCTAAAGAAGACCAAGTGGAAGGGAGAAGGGAACCTGCTGGGGAAAAATGCAAGCTTAGCACCACCAATGAGTCTTCTGGTGTCCCTCAAAACCTAAATCTAGTACAGACTTTCTCATGGACTGTTTATGAAGCGGGGTCTAACAGAGGAAAATGCAGCTTTTCTCATGATGAAAGAACAGCTAGCAAAGGGCAGTACTGCTCTTCCCCAGACAGCAGCAGTATTGTCAGACATCAACAACTCAAACATGCATTGAAATAGTTCCTGCTTTCTCATAATTCATGACCAGAGAATTATAAAAAGCAGTTATCATGGCTTGGGTTGTTTGGGGTGCAGTGGAAACGGTCTCTGACCATGTGGGTCACATTCCCACTGCAGAAATGTAGGTATGTCTTCATCTCTACCAGAACTCTCACCCCAGTCCCTGGTGTCCACTCCATCTTTCTTGATCTGACCACCCACAGGAACCTTCCAAGACTCCTGGTATATGTCCACCACTCTTTGAGTGGTGATCCCACATTAAACAGGAGAAATTAAGCTCCACTGAATTAAAAGGGAGATTTGCTATCAAGTTTGATGGATAATTTAATTTGATTTCTTAGTCAAGTACTGCCTGCAGAAAATCAGGAAAACAACGCTGGAAATAAAGCCAGCATCAGTGATGCTGAGCTGGTAAGACTGTCAAGTGTAAACATTCTATTTTTCCCTCCCCCTCGGAAGATTAAAATCACATAATTTTTAAGTGTATTTATAAGAAGATCTTAAAGCAGGGCCTTTGGAGAAGTGGGCTCTCCAAGTCCTTGCTTCAACCCATTCAAACCATCATATTTAAATCAGATTGCTTAGAAAACAAATGAGCAGGCCGTTTTTCCCACAGCTTTACAGACTGCTACACAGGAATTCAATAGCATCTAGGAGGTTAAAAACATGTTTTCCATACACTTCTCTGCAACAACAATGAGGGCAGTGCAGAGCTAACCCAGGGCTGAACAGCAAAACAGTCATATCTGCAAACGTGCACATTCTTGGCTATAGCTGTTTACAGGTTTGTGATTCATAATTAATACCCCCAATGAAAACAACTACTCGTGTCTGAAAGCCCTAAAGCCACAACGAGCTAATTACCAATAAAAGCTTTACAGTCTCGGTTAAGCTGTGGGAATGCAACCAGGCACAGCAAATAGTGCAATGGTGGCAAAGCTTGAACACGCTGGCTACTTTTTGATAAACCAGTCTCAGTTCTGCCCCTTCCCCTTTTCGCTGCTCTCACTAATAAAACAACTTGCTCCCCAATACAACACAAAGGAAGACGAAGAGACAAGACAGCCAAAGCAGGAAAAACAAAACAAAACACAAAAACCCCACACCCAGGTGTCTCATGGAACACTGGGGAGTTTCAGTGCAGCCATCAGCTGTGGTCAGGCTAGCAGCAGCAGCAGGACACACTGAGATGTGCTGTGCAACATGTATACCAGATCTAAATGTTGCTTTTTCCAGGAAGAACAAGCTGTTTTGAGAGCTATAGATTCTTTTTTTTTTTTTTTAAGGACTGTTAAACTTTATTTTCCAGGGGCATAAAAACCAGAAGCAGCTACTGTGCCAGAAGTGTAACAAAGACCTCCAGACGCATTTTTCCTCAGTTTCTCTCACACACTTCAAGTTTCTCACGGCCCCAGCAGACAGTACAGTAAGTTTTCCACTATTTGAAGCCTTTTAGATTTAAAAACAGAAGTACCAACATGGCTCTTAATTCAGCAACCAGATAGAACTTTGTCTCATTACCTGAGACTTCTCCGTAAGGGATCCGACAAAGTTAAAAACTGCATTACCTAGGTATGTGGCACAGGTTTAGCTGCTGCCTGTACACTGGGGAAGTCTACTCCCATCAGGCTGTGTTTGGGATCAATAAGACAAGCAGCTGTGTGGCACACCTTGTTGGAAGCTCAGCACACATAACTAGAACATAATTTGGTTTCTAAAAATCAGTATGGACGGAAGTTTCAACACACTGTTTGCAGATTAATAGCTGTTGTCCTTATGTTACTAGGCAGTCAAGCTACAAAGAGAAAATTCAACAGCGTCAGGATCATCTACCCCTTGGACTGTGCCTTTAAGCAGTTTTGGTACCAAGAGAAGTGAAGTGTTCTTATCACCCACGAGCGGCTGTCAGCGCCGGGACACGCTCAGCAGAGCGGCACATCCCCGCGGTGCGCTCTGCTCACCCAGCCCCAATTAGCAGGGATGGTAGCAGAGATGTTCCAACCCATCATGAGGCGATTATTGCTGCTAGATCATACCAGCAGCAATTGTGCCAATTAACAATGAGGCTGACTAGAGGTATTTGTTCTGAAATTTGGGATTACAAGGTCAGGACAATGCTCTATTAGCATCAAATCTCAAAGGTCATCTTTATTTTCCTGCTGGCTTGTGTACAACTGCTGCCAAGCTGTAAAGCAGCAGCACTTTCTGAGGGGTCTGATCTGTACTTTGGTGCTGCTGCTGAGTGTTTAGTGGATGAAGAAAAGGAGTCAGGAAAAAAAAAGTCAGCCATAACTCTTGCAAAATTCAAGCAATTCACAAGAACAAGCTGCTGTGTTTNGGTGCTGCTGCTTGAGTGTTGAGTGGAGGAAGAAAAGGAGTCAGAAAAAAAAAGTCAGCCATAACTCTTGCAAAATTCAAGCAATTCACAAGAACAAGCTGCTGTGTTTGGGCACAGAACAGGGACAACAAACCAGATGTGAGTAGTGAATATTCATGGAGCTATTTCTGTTTAAAAATAGGTCCTTAAGCACAATGTAGGTTGACTGACTCTGATAAATCCCCCCCCCTTTGAAAGAATAACCATTTCTGACATTTAAAAAAGTTAATCTTGTTCACTGGTGCATTCAGACTTCGTTTGTTTGTTTTCTTTTAATCAATAACCATTGCTTCACTGCTCTAAGTGTTTTGGAGGATTCACATGTAAGTGTTTTGCGAGTTGGGTGGTCAAAATGGCATAAGCTTGGACAGCCACAACAGAAATTGCTACTGCAGTACTTTGGTTATGACTAAAAGGCCTCCAAGCACTGTGACCAGATCTAATTCTCTGCCAGAGGAGGAATTTGCAGGAATGGAGGGAAAAGAGCAGGCGGTAACTCCTGCTAAAGACACAGCACTGCTATGTTCAGAGTAAGACTTAATATTTAGTATCCACACAAGTCTGTTGGTCATTATCCAGTGAAAAAAGAAGTGTCATTTTTACTTCTCAGGAGCATGAAAATTTTACAAGCGTAAAATGAACAACTCCTTTTCAGCAAAGCAACAGAGCATTCTAACACAGCTCCCACACCAGCTGCGTTCAGAACCCACATGTCTGATGTGAAATCAGTCCAGAAGCATGAGGGTGAAGATGTATCAGCTCCTTTCTCTTGCGCACAATCTTCAAACATTACCAGTATTGATCTTGCCTTCAAGTCAGACAAAAATTTGGACCATCTCCAGACTCTTAAGTAAGAGAGACCAAAAGAGCCAGTCTTCCAGCTGCCAGAAACACAACACAACCTTGCAATGGGACAGGCTTCTGTCACAGCAGATTTTCAGCCCTGTTGAAAAAGAAGGCGAGGAGCTTGGCTGTACTTGTGCTCAGAAAGGCGTAAAATATGCCTTCCTATTTGATGTGGGATATCAAAGCAGGGTTAATTTGCAAGTTGCCCCAACAGAGTATGACCACGAACAAGACTCCAGCCCAGTTCTAAACACGAGTACATGTGCATGACTGACATAACTCCCTCCAAGTGGTTTGAAAGAGCAGAAAACTGGGAGCGGAGAGAAGCTTCCCTTATGCCAAAGGGCTTAGAATAGATGCAAATCTTAAAAATGTTCATCAGCACTTTTCCTGTCCTCAGTACTGACCTTACCACTGAAGCACCAGGGCTATTTGGAAGAGCTGCTGAAGACAAGCTGTTAAATCATCTGGAGAATGTCTTAGAGAGCAGAATACACCAGGTTTTCCCCTCCCCTACCTTCCCACACAACACAAGCCTGCAGGCAGTGTTTCACTGAGCAATAAGTCCAGAGTGAAGACACAAAGAAATAAGATAAAGAGCAGGAATAAATAGTTAAAGAGGGTCAGTTTTCCCTGCTTATTCCTTATCAATAGTCAAGCTGTAAGCCAAGGAGATGCACCCTTAACCTGCAGAGTTGACTGCCAGACCTTTTCCATTCTGAACTCTAATGTAACTATTACATGAACTCATTCACTAACATCACAGGTACTATGCAGAAGTCATCACTTAAGACTGCTTTGCTTTTGAGTGACCTTGCAGTCACTTCTTGCTCTGCTTGCAGGAGATCATGTCAAGTAGATGATCAAGCCAGGCAAACTGGTGACATTGCTATGGATTTGATACTGTTCTGGTGTAACACAACACAGATAAGACAAATCAACAAAAATCCCTTGTTATTCTTCAGTAGAATTCCAGTAGAATTCTTAATTCCAGTTAAGAGGATGATTTTTTTTCCCCTCAGTTTAGTTTCATTAGTCAACATATTTTATAACAGGAAGAGCCAGTGGTTGATGAAGGCTTGAAGGCTGCCTATAGAGTTCAGTGGTTTTGCCAAGGAAAAAAGTTTGTTACTGCTTGGCAGAGGCCTGATTTTAAACAATACTCACCAAAAATTAAGACACATGGTTACATGCTGTACAAGACAGGAGTTACATGCTGCACTTTGTTTCTAAACAAAAGAGAAAAGGTGAGTTACTTATTTGCCATTTTTTAAGATGAAGAGGGAGTTGACTGACTACAAAACCTAGAGCAGTGAGATACTTCAGAAAGTTTTAGCTGAAGATTATGAAGTCTGCACAGCAAGAGCACCTTTCTTATTCCCGTGGAAGGCCTGACTGGCTGTGCAAGTCTGCGGGGGCAAGATTAAGGCCCATCATTCCCATGGATGGGTTTATTACTTGCACATGTAATTCCATGAAAACCCTTGAGAATATGATAGTTCCCTACTAACCTGCCCCAAATTCAGTGCATGCCTTCATCACCAAATCAGTGCACACAGCTTACAGCACCAAAGCTGTATATTCTCACAGTAATTTTCCACCTCTCCAATAAGCAGATGTCTTCTAAATAACCTCCAAGTTCCTGCAACTTGCTTTTTTTCCCCCCCTTCAATATTACATCTCATACCCAGGATTAAAGTCAATTTATACCTGCAATATTTATTAACATTTCTGTTTAGACTTATCTGGAGGTAAGGCTAGGATATTGGCAAAGCTCCAAGATAAGCAGTTGGATTCAAACTCTGAATTCCTGTTTTAAGTAGAATGTATTTGTGTTTATTTATAGCCACCATATCAATTTTATCTGATGATTTATAGAAGTCAGGTCCGAGTCATCCCTGTGGAACTCGGAGTCAGCATCCACGTTATCAGCTTTGAACTCACAGAATAAGGACAGTGGAGTCAGGGTCAGTATTTGCAGAGCAGGCTGCTGAGCTGCTTTCCAGAGCGGTAACAATTTAATAGGGGTGCTTCTTCCCAACTCTGGCCATGACACCTGGAATGTTACACCATTTTACAGCTGCCAAAGCATTTCTAGCAGAGACTAGTCAGAGAATGGTTGCTCCAAAGAAACAGGAGTCCAAGTATTGCCATCACAGAGGGGCAAGTGCCTTTTCCCACATCAGGAGTTTTTTGCTCAAGTTCAAAGTAATTTCTAAACACTTCCTACACACATCAATTGCTGTGAAAGAGGCAGGCAGTACTTTGAGCCTCCACTTCGCCACTTGGCTGTTTAAGTCATATGAGAAGCTACTTGCACTGTACAGGATGCAAACATGCAAAATGCACTTTCACCCTCACTTGGACCCTGCAGAGGTCAATTTCTGAGGAAGCAGTGTTAACTGATACTGTTATCACATAATTATACACAGAACACAATAAACTGAAGGTCTGGGAAGATTCCAAATACCAAGAGACAATCTTGCAAATAGGAAAAAAAAGAAGATTCCCCTCACAGCAAGGGACACTACAGTACCATGATCATTTCAATGGACTGCTGCATGTCATTGAAACAAAACACGCTTGTCTTGGCACCAGGTTTTGTCACTCCTGTCAACCAAAGCCTGAGGCTTGACCTCCCAACATTTTGTCCACATGCTGGGGGGGAAAAGGGATCATGGCAGAACTGTGCAGACATTGCTGCTGGGAAAGGGGCAGTTGAATGCCGATGGCTCAGAGGAAAAGGTAAATGGTTATCCCTGACAATAGGCTTTAAACCAATTTCCATCTTCTCTACACGCACAACTCCCTTGATCCATTTCCAAGTAAGACTCATTCCAATACAGGACAGGAGAAGCACACTAAGCCTTCCTAGACGGCCAAGTACACCAAGGAACACACCACACCTAACACAGGAGTAGTTTTCAGAGCTTACAGAGGATGAATTTTAGAGTACACCTGTACAAAACAGCGGAGAGGGAAGAGTTCAATGACAGGTCTAGTTTATGCACCTCTTTCAATTTCAGGTATTGACAGTACCATGGCGTCGGGCAGTCTCAGGGCAGAAGGGTTACTCAACACTGGTCTGTGGGGATCACCAAAGACAAGAGGAAAGGTGTGTCAACGCAACCTGACAGCTACAGAGACAGCTGACAAGAGCAAACAATACAAGAACAGACACCAGGTCTCTGTGGACTGCCAGGAGAAGATGGTTACAGTCAGACTAACAGGCTCCAGGCTACACCCAGGTCACTGCTATCCGGCAGGAGCCAAGGAAGGTTCAGACATCAAGATAATCTTGCCACTGCCTTAAAAGGAATGGAATTAATGACCACCAGCATGAAGACCACAGCTTTGTGAAAGGTCAAACACACGCTTCCTGCCAAGAAAGAGACCGTGCCCTCTCAGTGACATCAACAGCATCCAATAAAGCTTCCCACTAGTCTTCCTCCACTGTATAAGCTCCAGTTCCCATGGGGTTGTCAACTCAGAGACACAAAATTGTACACTAGGTGTCATCTCCCATCCACCCTGGCAGGCCAGCTAAACTTACACTAGTCGCCAACGTGAAATAAGAAGAGGACACTGCTCAAAGTGTTGCTGCTTGACCCATAAACCCTAGAAGGATTTAGCTCCTCCTCACCAGCATGAGAAGGAATCATTGGTGTACAGTTTCTCTACTTCTCCAAAGTCTTCTGCACTACTGAGACCACGCAGATAAAATAACAGCACAGACTCAAAGGACAGGAAAAGGCATTTTTTCACCTTAAATCACATTGCTGTTCTGTGCTAGCCCAAGAAAAGTTCTGTTTGGGTTTTGTGCTTAGTTCTCCTGTCACATTACGGTGACCACTTGAATTCACTGCAGTTGCTGAATCTGTAGGCTCAGAGCTGTGAATGTATCCACCCAAAGAACATCCCTGACCTCCAGGACTGTTTGCCACAGCACAGTATTCTCTGCATCATGGCTTTGGGTGCTTACTGGATATGTGCCTATTCAGGAAAACATTTTGCTTACCCAGCCAACCACCTTTATGAAAGTATCCTGAAGGACAACAAAAGAGTTGGATTTCTGCCTGAACCAGCAAGTGGTTCTGCAGGCCGTGGTCCCCTCTGGCTGCATCATCCCTGCACTGGGAGGAGCAGGGAGAGCAGACATGGATGTCTGTGACCACCAAGTACCACAATGGATGCCCTCAGAACAAACAGACTTAACAGCTATGAAAAGTAAAGTTCAATCCATGCTTACAAAAATGTATCAGCACGGCTTAACAAAGGTAAAGCTATGTCCCTGCTCATTACAGAGGGGCTGGACTAGATAACCTTTAAAGGCCTCTTCCAACCCAAACTATTCTGTGGTATTGTGCCAGTTTCTGTGTTCCCTTATCTCGTCTTAGCAAGAGGCACAGAAGTGAATTAGATGAGAATCTTATTCCAAGAGCTTCTTAATGCTGCTTAAAAAAATCAGAGGAAATATAAACAGAGACACTTGCAGGCATCTTGAAGAACCCCTGTCCAGTAGGAATTACCCAACTGGACTGATCCCACTTAACTTTTGACAGGGTTCAGCAGTCTGGCAGCAGCAGGCATTGTTGCAAGGGTGTACAGGGAGCTGCTGAGTGTTGTGCAGGTGGTGTGCTAGGGCAACAGAGATCAGTGTTTGCTTCTGCTCTGGTCAAGAAGCAGCAGTGAGAACATGACTGCTCAGAGTAATGGTTTGGTTGTTGGGGGACTATCCTCAATTTAGAGAAACCAGATCTTTCCTGGCTTTGCTTTTATATTTTTCACAGACATGAAGAATTGATGTGAAGTGCCCCAGGGACCAGAAGTGGAAGAAGCACTGTTTAGACAGAGGGTATCTCTGGGAAGAAACTGAAATAGAACCAATATATAACCCATGCAAGTACCAAGTCCAGTTATTTTTCTTTAAAATCCACATTTACAGTAGCTGCACTCATTCTTTGGCCTGTAAAAACAGACAGGCTCTCCAGGATAACAGGTTATGTCTCTTTTAGATAATGTTTTATCATTTAGACTAGATTGTGTCTGCATCCTCATAGCATATCCTCTGATCTCTCTCAATCTAACCTCTCCAGAAGAATTCTGACAGCCAGTAGTAAAAAACATCCTTCCAGACTGGTTGAACTCCGAAGTCCAGAGGCCCCACATGGTAAATACCTGAAGAAACAGAAAAACGTCTCTGCAGACCAGAGAGGCTGCAGGAAGAGAATACAGCCCAGAAATTCAGGGGCATTCATGGGGACACAAAGTAATTCCACACTTCTGCCTCATTCCACTACAAACACTTTTCATCAACTAAATCCAGGGTGCAACAGTAGCAAGCGGATGGTGGGAGAGAAGTCAGGGCTGAAAGCAGCTGAACCACAGAGGAACATAATGCCCTGCAGAGCTTCCAAGCCTGGGTTTCCTTTATTGCCCAGACAGACTGTCTACTTTCCCCTCCTGTATGGCTACGAAGGGATGGAAAATATTGAATGCATCACTGTAATTAGAGAGCACATGATGGAGTTATCTTCACCATGACTGATCTCTGGACACATACAAAGCAGACCTTCAACACAAAGACTGCTACTCTCAGACAAGGCGTACCAGTGGGAAAGACACATACTCAATCCGTTCCTCGCACTCCAGAGAGCTCAGCAGAAGTCTTAGCACCTCAGTAAGATGCAAACCATATTGCACTAATGTATTAATCTCCTCCCTCACTCTTATGATTCAAAATTGTTTTGATTTAGGAAAAGTCATTTGTAATAAATGGTAGAAGTCACTTAGTAACCCCAAGGCTCTAAGCACACAGTTATACCACCAGCCATTTGGAGGATTGAGGCATGCAAATACATAAAGTATGAACTCTCAAAATGCCTGCAAGAGCCTCTGCTTACAAGCAACCAGAAACACAGCATCTAAATAATTTGTATAAATCCTCAGTCACTGTGTGAACAAAGCCAGTTTGAGTTTCAGCTGTGTGCTCTACTTAGCTATAGAGCAGCAGTGTTTCTGTATTCAGGATGCCTGAATTATGAAGAATGAATGAGCCTTGAAACAAAGTCTGTTTCTTTCATCAGTTTCTAATTAATGGCCACAGATAAAACAAATGGAGAGCAGCTTTTATCCTCACACTGTGTTGGTCCCCCTCTGGTGAAGGCAACATTAAAAGATTACATTGATAAGCTAACGGAACAGACAGGGCACTGGGAGCCACACTAGGATCTCTTTCCACCAGGAATCTTCCAACTGGGTTAGAAGGACCAAGCACCACAAAGGGAGACCAGAACACCATCTGCCTGACCGGATAATACACGTGCACGTGTTGCCTTCACTTTGGACTAATTAGTCCATAGCCCATTCCAGCAGTTTTGCTGGCTTCAGATGTCTCAAAACAGACACTTGGCAATAACCCAGGAAAATGGAAGTTTTTTAAGTAGGCTTCATTTTGAGACAAGTCACTTGACTGATGTCTCAGTTTTTCAGTTTTGTGGAGGTAGCAGAGATTGTCCTTTGCTGCACCACTGCGTGTTGCTCTTTTGACCACAAAGGCATCACTAAAAAGATGTCACATTCTGGAAAATCTTTCCATCTCATGTTTAGGCATGTTTTCATTTTCATCTGAAAAGAGTCTGTATGAAACCTGATACACCAAGAAAACCAAGTGATGCCTCCCCCCTTACCTCAATCTAGGAAAAACAGTGTGTGACTGAAATTCTGTCATTTAACACATTCAGCAAGCCAACTGTCTAAAGACCAACAAGACAGTGTTCAAGAGATGTATTTTTACTGAGATACCTCAAACTCCAACTCCTGCATGATTCCCTTTGCCCCTTTTCAGCAGATCTAATAATACCACAATATGCAGCATCATTATAACATACCAGATTCTAGTCCTTGAAGTCCAGTTGGTTTTAATTTCTTCCTAAGCATGCATCATTCAGGCTGAAGCCTTCACAGAACCTCCAAGCTTTCTTTGAAATTCAGCTTCCTCAGAGAGCCAACAGCATCCTGCAGCCGACCAGGCCCAGAGAGCCAGCACAGACTGACCATAGCTTAAGCACCAGTCTGTTTTGTGCTTGCAGCTCACTGGTGGCTCTGCCTTCAGCTGCAGATCTGTTATAAACACACATCAAAACCCAGAGTGATTGACACATCCAAAAAGATGCCTTTGTCCATCATCTCCTGTGCACCATTTTCACTTTCAGTTGTGCAAAATGTCTCACAGAGGAATCCAAGACAAAGCCTTGAATGTGTAACTTTAAGGTACCAACATCTGCGACACACCTGGTTCTAATTTCATTATTACAAAGTTGACATCTGCAGGCATAAACAATGGCATTTTTGCCATCTAGAAAAGTTACTGCCAAATAGGAGCTTTTATGAGTAGTTATATGACAGTTACTCAAACTGTCTGCTTTTAGGTTCTACCTTCTCATAACTCAAAAGTTTTATTCAATAATACTCTTGGTCATGCTTTTTTCTCCTGAGAATTTCAAGACATTTCCCTAACTTTGTGTTGCAGTCAAACTGTTGTCTACCATAGGAAAAGCAAGAAGTTGTTTGTGAAGAAGATTTATTATTTCATCCTTTCTCAACAGCAGAAGCAGGGCTATTTTAGGAAGGGAAGAAAAAAACCCAAAACAAAACAAAACCACAACACCTAAACCCCAGCCAACCAGAGCTGCACAGGCAGGTAACTGTACCACTGGCCAAGTGAACTTCTTAGATTTCAAGAACATCTCTTCTCGTCCTATGGCTCACATTTTTCAGGCATTATCTTAATTGTTCAAACCAACCCCTCACAGGGAGCCAGTCTTCCAAGCACCAAGCACTCAACCTTTCCTGAAAACCTGACAGCTTTCCTGGTATGCTGGACTAGAGAGAAAACCAAGCAGCATCACTTGTAGAAATGCTGTTCTGCATATCCCTGCAGATCCACAAAGCCCAGCACATTTTCTGGTTTCTTTGGCGTGCACTGATAGCATCCATACTCGAATTACCTCTGTTTACAACTCACACTGACTCATGTGAGATTGCATTGCTCTTTCTACAGTGCAAAATTTGACGGATTGAAACGATCTGCATCTCATTTCTCTCTCCTTGAGGAACGGTATGTTTGCCAGTTCACCACAACGCTTTTAATAATCCCTGTCACAGTATAATCCTGTAATGTTAGAAAATGAGGAAGACATTCTTTACAGACAAAACACACACAGCTGTGCCAAACCTCCTCCACAACAACCTTAAACCTTTTAGAACGGCCACACTTACTATCTGATTCCCAAATTCAAAAAAACATTTGAGATGACAGGAGAAAAAAAGCTAATGAAAATCTTTTAGTGAAGCAGTAAACCCACAACACATTTTTAGGATATCTGAAATCCTATGCTAAGACTTCCAAAGGCAAAATTATTTAAGCCATTATTGGAGGAGAGAAAAAAAAAATAGAAAGAAAAAAACCCACTAACTTCAGTGAACAATTTGACTATCCCTGAACACCCATAGTACAGGGTACTGACTATTTTGGCATGTTATCTCCCAAGAGGAAAAGCAATGGGAGGAAAATTGATTTGCTCTGTCATGCACAATGAAGCAACTGCTCATCTCAGGCAGTCACATTTTATTATGCTCTATCAAAGTGTAACACAGCATTTTCAGCATGAAGAAAACCTTCATGCTCTACTTTAAAGAGCCCGAAGACTCAATCTTTGGCAGTCATATGTTTAAGTGTTCAATTTAAGCCAGAAAAGGACAATATGGAAGGCAATTAAAGCATTTTTGAAATTGAAAAGCATCTCCTCTCTGATGTAAGGCAGATTAAAGTAATGTTTCAGGGTCAGACTGTGATGTCTAACAGCGCCTGTATCTGAACAAGGCAAAGGAAAGACAATCCAGTCCTCAGAGAAATTCTCTTCTGTGGCTACGTACAAGATCAGGACCTGGGCTAATACTGTTCCACAAAAACATCTTAGTACCAAACCCACTTTAGGATCCACTGCTCCCTTCAAAGTCCATGGGAAATGGGTACCTAAAGATTCGTAGCACTTGGAGCCAAGTCACATTTCAAAAAGGTTCCTTCCTCTCTCCCCATCTTTACTCATTCTCTGGCAGAGTGTCTGTCATTTGTTCGTTCTAGGCTGACCTAAATGCTTCACCCTAGGCAGCAGACAGGAATCACAGGGCTCCCCTGGGCAGTACAGAGCTCAGGAAGGTGTAACTCAGTGCACAATGTCAGCCATTACAAAGCAGAGCAGGACCAACGTCGGGTATCGCTTCTGGCATGAGAAAGAGATCAGGGAGTCATCTCACGCCTTTCTAACATGCCATATGCACAAAGAAAGGAAAGCACCACTATCAGACACACAAGATTAAGGCCACTGAGACCTTAAAAGTGACTGAACCTTAAGTTTATGGTGGATGCAGACAATCAAGGTTACGCTATGAAGCATCGTAGAATAATACTGATTTTTAATATTAGGTTGACTTAATTTTCTAAGCAATTTGCCTGTTGGAAGAATAGAAGCATTATGCCATGAGCAGTTACTTCAGAGACAGGATTTCTTTGCTTTCCTTTTAGAACTCACCTATCTGAGGTGGTATCTGCAAAAAAAGGAGGGAAGATTTAAAAAAAAAAAAAGGAATAAAATATTTAGACTTTCTCCAATGACTTAACCAAGGCTAAAGACAAATCTTTGCATTCTCTTTGGCTATGTACTTGTTGAAAGGCTATGCTGACCTCTGTCACCCTACATGAAATTATATGCATCTTCTTGACAGCTAAAAAACCAAAGTTCTAAAGGACTATTGAAATGCAACTTCTCTATTTATTTATAAAAGGACTTTTCATTACACGCAACTCTCCTGTGCCTCTACTGAGCTTCAGAATATAATTAACTCTAAAGAAAATACAAACAACGTTAGTATGGCAGATGTTATGTGGCTGAAGGCAAAAGGAAGAGCATTTCAGACTGAGGCAGGAAAACCAAGTAAATCTTCCGAGAATATTGTTAGCTACTGAAAAGAGAGACAGTTTTTCAGGTACTCTGGAGGCTCAACTCTAAAATCAGTGGAATGGCAATAATATGACTCTAGAGAAAGAAGTGAACTTTTTTTTTCTCCAAATAGGACCTTAAAAATTCTTCCTAAGAAGTAATCTTCCTGAAGGCTTCCCAGCTTAGTCACCCGGAAAACAGAAGTGGTTTCCACTTTGCAAGGTCTCTATTTCTCATACTCTTGCCTCGCTTAAAAATGAGAAGACTAGACTGCTCCAGCTTAACATCCACATCTTTGCAAGCCACCACTGCCTCAATATGAATTTGGGAGGTGCAAATGTACTGCCAAATGCATTCATTGCTGATTCAGTCTGTGGCTTCCCGGCTCCTTCTGGGATGCATCCACCATCCAGTCCAATGGGAGCGGATGTATTTCCCCAAAACTGCAAGGGTAGGACCCAAGCTCTAGTGCCTAAAGCCTCTGCTGCCGCTCAAATGCCATACAAAGATAATTCCCACAGGCTGCAGAGTAACCTTACAGCTGAAGCCAAGTGCCAGAGCAGGGATGTTCATCCCTATCACAGCCACAGACACACAGCAGCCCTGCTTCCAACAACCCTCAGACCAGCGGAGTAATGCTTCCCTTCATTTTAGGCAAAGTGAATAAAAAAAAAGTATGCCATTTAAAAAAAAAAAATCTCCTTCCATCAGCAAAGCCCAGAGAAAACATTTAGGTTCCTACTCGCTCAAATACACAGTGCATGCAGCACTAGCAGTGGCCCCAGGAGAGCAAAGCAAGGGAATGTGCAGAAACCTTCTCAAACCCAACCATTAGGAAAGGTTTGCTGACACAGGCACATCGAGCTCTACACCCTCAGCTCAGCGACAGATGCCCTGCAGCACCCTGAACATGCCACAGGCACATGTGTACCAACGGGCCCAGAGCTTTAGCCAAGAGCTAAAGCGGGGGAAGGAAGATGGGAGGAGATGGTAAGCTGGCAATGGTCCCTGACACCCTCTGGGGGCTGCAACAAAAGCACCAATTCCCCTGCAACTGGGAGCACCTTTGAAAACTTAAGCCTTGAAACAACTGGCAGTGCTACCCCACTGCAGCACCTTTGGTTATCTGCAAAGGAAAACCTGAGCTTAGAGCAGCCCTGGGAGCAGTGGAGCCCTGCTGAGGTGAGCTGGGGTGAGCTACTGCTGCAGCAGCCTGGCAGGGGGAGCTGGGGCCCAACCAGCCCCAGAATTAGCTCCAGCCCACTGGATTCACCCATCCTGCAAGTCCAGATTAATAGAGAGACAATGGCAAAGAGCAGGTATAGCCCTGCTGCTGATGCAAAGAGCACTCTGCCACGCTCACCTGATTTTCACATTTTGGGACCTTCACCAGGTCTATGCTCTGCCTAAATCCTCTGCCTGCAAGTTCTCAAAACTCTAAAGTGAAGCAGCCTGCCTGGAGTTAACAAATCCTTTGACCAGCTTAGAGACAGTCTTGGCTGTTACATCTCCTCATTCCAGAATATTTCCATGACATGATTCAGTTATTTCTGTTCCTAACCATGAAAATAAATATGGGGCTGATCTCATTAAAATCTCCCAGAGCCTTTGATGTAATTTTAATATATTACCACACTTCTGTTCTTACAGTTCTCTTGGGCTGAAGTGACACAGTTTTCCAACTGCTCTACCCAAAGCAGGCTGTAACACAGGTTGGTGTGAGTCAGCTCTCCCTGCGTGCAGCAAAGCAAGGCGATCTTTTTTTAATGTTGTAATTCTCAACACAGTCTTCTCTGCTTAGTAGCCACTATTTCCTCTGCTGGGGAATAAGACCTGCAGGTGCTTTACCCAATAGGTGGCTGTGCAAGAGCTAAATCCCTGCTTCTGAACAGCTCTTTGCCAGCTTCTCGCAGTGCCCTTTTTCTGCACACCTTCTCACACCCCTGAAACGCTCAGAAGCAGCACAGTCACTCCCTTCCCATAGCGGGGAAACACAGGATGACAGCAAAGTAAGATTAGCCAAGCTATCAAGCATTTAAAGGCAATTCTTTCAGGACTAACCCTCTCCACTCACTTCGGTTGGAGTCAAATACGACGCAGACTGAACGCCACTGCTCCCAGGCATCTGTATTCAGCCACCTTTTGCATTCATTCTGCTTTGAATGCTCCGAAACACAACATGGTAATACTCCACAGCTGTTTCTTAAAANAAAAAAAAAAAAGGCAAAAAACCCCAAACAAAACAAACTTCTGCCAAACGAAAACAATTTAAAACACCACTGGGATTTAACTGCTCTGAAAACGCAGTTGTCACTTGCCTCTTGCAAGAGACAAGTCCTTAAAATAGGATCTTTTTCACAAGTAAAGACACCCTACAGGGCATACCTAGATCATCCCATCTCCCAACAGGATTTTAAGGTGAAAACACACCCAAGGCAAACACACAAAATACAGAGTTTGGATATCAAAGAATAATTAAGAAAAAAAAATCAAATCACTGGAAAATACTATTAGAGAAACAACACTGGAGAGGGAAGCAAAACACACAAGAAAACTGACTTGCAAGCTAGCCAGCAAGGTCATCCATTGCAGTGCCACACAGAAAGTGTGAGGATGGGGGCAGGGGTAGAGGCACACTTACAAAATTGGTTTGTTTGACAGACTGAAAACATCAGAACACATGTTTTCGTCTCCAATTGCAAGGACAAAAGCGAGAAATGTTATACATGTTCACTTTACTCGATGTCACATCTTGCCAGTCAGTTCAGTGGCTGTCACCATAGGACATTACATCCCTTAATTCCATTCTGTGGTGTGGCAGTGGTCTGTTCTTTAGCTAAGCTGCAGCAAGGAGACTCTGCAGTAACACATTACCTCAATCTCCTTTTCCGCAAGGAAAGCAATCAATATTTTATGGCGAAAATTTCTGGCTCAGAGTCCTATAGCTTTGTACAGCTGATCTTTGCAGCAGTTCACATACTGATGCTGCTTCTGATCCCCAGTCCATGTGAAGGGCACTTAAGCATTAACTATCCCATATTTTTCAAAGAATTGAGCATTATTTACTTGTGTTTCCATCCTGTGATGGGAAACCATAAAGCCCCCAAATTGTCCAGACAGAAAACAACTGTAGCCCTGAGGAACAGTTAACCACATCCTCCTTTTGAGGGTTCTGTGAACAAATACTCAGCAAAAAGCTGAGTTTAGGTAGAACAGTTTTATAGATGAGAGTATTACAGTAAGCATTACAGGACATGAAGCAAGCAGTGGGAAGCAGTGCCCTGGGACAGACTGGAGGTTCCCAGCATGAAAAGGGGTCACAAGTACAATCCCCAACAGTCACAAGAACCATTCTTCCATACGCAAGGATTTCACATTCTGATCTGAAGACCTTCTTGCCCTATGGAAGTGACTGACTGTTACAGCTATAGAAAAGAGCTGATGACACATGTGGAAGAGGAATCACTTAGCCAACAGATCTTTATATATCTGCTAAATATCCCTGAGCCTTATCTAGTGACACAGTCACATCCATACTGCCCAGGGCATAGCAGTGTAGCTCTGTACATGCCATACTTTAAGCACAAGGATGTTTTGATCCACATCTATTCCAAGACTAATACTTTCCTGGTGCTGTTTTAGGGCATTGCTTCAGATCAAGTCACCTGTGGCTTCTGTACACACCACACGTACCTGGGGCTCCCAAAGGAACACACAATTTGTATCAGTAAAATCACTCTTTTCCTGCCCAAACTCAATCCAGGTCTCCAAATGGAGAAAACTGAAGCATCATGAAAATGTTGCCCATCTAACTGCATTTGTACCAGCACAGACAAATATCATCCCTGACTAATTTCCCATCCTGACATGAAACATTAACAAGTGGCTAATGTCAACCAAGCTTAAAAGGTCAGCAGTTACCTGCTCAGCATTTAAATGGATCCCAAAGTTTTCACAGAATATTGCTGAGGCTTCTCCATATAGGCCAGTAATGCCGTGAATTTAGCCCTGACACAAGATTTCAGAAGCTTTTTTGTTGCTCTTGCTGTTGTTTTTAAACAAAGGGTTCTCCAGAGACCATGCAACCTGAAGAAAATTATTAGCCAACATAGGGTGCTCTCAAAGTCAAAACACTTTTCACTCTCACTTCTGAATCAAGTCCTTTAGCTAAATCTCCAGGCTCTTAAAAAGGGCCTTAGAATTGTGGCAGAGTGTTTTCCTCACATTTTTTTAAATAAAAAAATTATGGAAAAGTAATTTGTGCAAACAGCATTAATCAAATACAGTACTGCTTGCAGTTTTCAGCCAGCTCAAAAAGATTTGGCAGGATTCCCCTGGTGCCATGCTCCCAAAGCTTCCTCAGTGTTTAGCTTCTTTTCCTGCCTTATCTCTCTGCTGTTTTCTGCTCGGAAAAGTACTCACAAAATTAACCAATGAAACTTCTGCATGTTGCAAGCTGGCGTATGAAGTCATGGAGAGGTACCTGGTCACCATGAGGCAACTGTTTCCAGAAAAGAAACTGTATTCTATTTTTATTCAAGAACAAACTGTATTACTTCTGTCATTGCCCACCATCCCAAATGTCATCAGGCAGGTCAAGCAGGTCTGTGTACAAAACTTTGTGAGCAAAAAGTATTCTTCAGCAGCACCACAAAGAAAGAACTGCAAACAAGTCACATTTTGCGAGGCTGGGCTCTCTGCTCTTGGTAGGGCGAGAAGCATCTGCAGATCAATGAAAACTGGGACACAAAAGCTGAAGCGAGAAGAAGTTGAGCAGAGTTAGGCTGAACCCTTGGACTGGAGGGCAAGCACTCATTAACAAGGGGAACAACTTGGGAACAACTCGTTACTTCCTACCTGCCTTATTCCAAATCTCCCACGCCCAAAGAACTGATTAACTCTCATTTGGAAAGGCAGAAATCCCCGCAAGGCAGGGAATGTGCTGGGGGAGGCACAAGTGAGGGGAAAAAAACCCCGGATGGCTGGGGCCTAGTGGCCTACATGCGGCTGAGATGAAGGTAGAAGTTTTAATTTTACTTCCACGGATTTTAACAGCAGTAAGAGCCAGGGCTTACTCAATTGGGATTCCTAAAAATAGCACTTGCCTAAGTAACCACACAGGACCACATGGGGCTCTATTTTCCTTAACTAGCTTTTGATCTAATGGAATTCTTCAGTTAAGTAAAAGAAGAAACGGGGTCTTTGTGGTGAAAGCACATGACCAGGAGTTAGGAAAACTGGCTTCTCCTCCACACTGCTACAGATTTGTCGTTTAGTCTTTCGTGCAAAACAATGTAGCTCTTAAAGTACCTTTCCACCTCAGACCAAAACCTGTGACTGCATTTAAAAGCTGAAACATCCGTGCCAGCTTCGCTCCTTCCAGCCAGCCATGCAGCTAGAGCTCAGTGCAGGACACAGGCTCTACCCATGAGCCAGACAAGGATTCAAACAATTAGCCTGGTTGCACTCCACACCTCAAAGCTACACTGGCTGCAACACGGCTGAGCTAAGAGAAGTTTTGGTATTTATCTTTCTGCACTGCGCTGTTGCACTGTCCTCTGCACTTCACTTGCCTCATGTAGAAGTGAAAATTAACCTCCTTGTAGATGCGAGCACAGTGCATTAAGCACTGATGGGGTGTTTGCCTAGCACCCAAAGATGCTTAAATCTCACAGCAAACCAAGGCAGCTAATGCACCCAACACAAGGAGGCAGAGCTGCAGTTCAGCGAGGCTGGAAAGCACAAGAGCAGAGCGGAAGCGACACATGCTGATATTTCAAACAGTCAACAAGCAACAAGTAACCTGGTAAGACCTCTGAGACCTTGACCAGGATAGACAAGCTCTGCCCTGCCAGAACTGGCTGCTTTCCTAAGTTTGCAGGACCCTACCTGCTTCCCACACCCAGGAGAGGGCTGCAAAGGGCTCGCAACTGAGATGCATCCTCCCACCCTGTAACCTGCCAGCCGAGCTGAACGCTTTCCCCAAATGCTCCCTTCCACCCTCCGCAGCCCCCGCGTGAGCTGCTACGGCTGAGGGCTCTGGAGATGGGATTCCCCACAGGAGTAGGTCCAAGGAGAAGACACTGGACAGCAAGAGACAAGCTAAAGTGGACTGTAACAGCAAATTAACCCCTTCTCTGGCTGCTGGGAAAGTGAGCCAAGCCTAGCACAAAAGGAGGAGACATTTCAGCGGCCACACTGCAGAGAAAGGACATAATACACCTGACAACACTTTTAAACAATGCAAAACATCCTTCCCAATGCCTGCAGCAAGTCAGCTCCTATCCTAAAGATCTAACACACTTGGGCCCACAAGCGCTTGCCAAGTTGTCAACATGGCCTTTGATATCAGAAAGCTTTGAAACCCCTGCCTTTAAGGCCAACACTTGCTTCTCCACCCATATTTGAAATGCAAGATGCCTGAAAGCTATAGAACTATTTTAACACTGAACATGCAGGAGTCTACACCGCAGAGCGGACACGTTCGCTGGGAACTGCACTTGGAAAACTAACAAGTCCCCTACTGCTACAATAACCGTAGCTGCGTAACGGAAGACATGCCAGGGATCGCAGGAAGCTCAAGCCTTCCAGCGCTTTCTGAAATCTCCATGGGGAGATCAGGCCAAGGAGCACCTTGTTTAAACCCATGCTAAATGCCAGGATAGCAAGGAATGTGGGGCAGGGAGGACAAATTGCCACCGTTCTCCTTAACAAAACAAAAAACCAAACAAAAACAACCATGCTTAAATCAAGTTTTGCACCAAACTGAGGCGTTATGAATGTTTGCTTTCGCTCGGGGGGGGCAAAACGATAGTCAGTAAAATGTTATTTCCCCAGATGTCAACAGAAAACCCATGCATCCCACCCTGCAACTCAAACATTACAGCTTCACGCTTTTTTCATCTACATGCAATCCATTCTCTATTTTACTTCTACTTCTTTTCCAGGGGGTATTGATGCAATTGCGATCTTCCAAAGTCAGAGGACATCTTCTTTGACCCCTCGCTTTCTGAGTTCCCCACTCTGATTTCACAGCTGAACCCACTACAACCCTGGCCATTCTTCAGAAACAAGAGCACTCCACAGCACACAAGATGCTGAGACCGTATCATGTGCCACAATCCACTGGCCCTGACCGTGACGGAGCCCCAAGGACCCAGCCCTCAAATCTACAGCCATTCCACACTCACGATTTCACTCATGCACAGCAGAGCCATCCACCAACTGTCCGAAGTACCCTTCTCCCCAGGCACGAACAAAACAGGGCAGCACGTGTTTCAGTAGGAGTTGAGTCTTCCTACCTTGGCACAGCAATTTAGGGGCTGTAAGACAAGCACTAAGGCTGGTCTGATCCAGCCTTTTACAAGCTTTACATTTCACACTGATGTTATCAGCAAGTAAATCAAACACATTGCAAACAAAAGAATTTTTCGTATGTTTTTCCTATATGCGTTCCTCTTAACTGAGTGTTCCGGATACATTAATTGTTTTCTGTCAGTCATCTTTCCAATTAAGATCTGCTCCTTCCTTCCTTCCTAATTTTGCCAGTATGTTACACAAAGTTTAGTTGCTGACATGTTCCAACAGGGACAAGAGGAATGATCACTAGAGATTAAAGCATGCCATGCATCAGCCAACTTTTCGAACAACTGACAAAAGAAACGCAAAACATCTTGAAAGGAGAGGTTTACAGAGATGGCAGCTCTCTTACGATGGTTGGCCCCAAGATCATCACCATTTCTGTCAGTTGTCAAAAGTGTTTTGTGTTGCATTTAAAAGAATGGCAATTAAATCCCCGAACACGCCCAAGAGGAGAGCCCACAAATGTTATCTCTATATTTTATTGGTTCAAATCCAAGCAAGACCATATAGAGTCATCTCTAATATGTACTAAATAACACCACAGAAGCTCTGTTCCAGGTTACACACAGGCAGAATCATTGATGAAACTAAGATGAAGATGATCGTGCCCTTATGGATTACTTCCATTAACATGAGCATCCAAGTTCTGCAGTCCTTAGGCACAGGCACTTGTCAAGGGCTCCAAATCAAGAGCTTGTCTGGCCACAAACATCTTGGTATAGAGAGTGCTATTTTAAGAGACCAGCACCTATGGCTCGACTCCAGATGAGCAGTAAATGAACCATCCATTCAATCCACAAACAGAGTAGCTAGTGGTAGGTTTTGTTTTCAAATAAAGATGCTACTGATTATACATCAGCAAGAAGTCAAGTTGCAAGGCATTAACTAGTATGCTCTCATCTCATTTTCCCACCAGCAACAGGATTCTCAGATCCAAGTTTTATTGCTCAATAGCCACAGCTTCTGCCAAAAATCACAAGGGAGCCAGGGGGAGGGGATGGCAAATATGAAATGGGACAACAGCTGTCAAGGTAATTTGATAGCAGCAATGGCTTCTTGAACCAGTGGACACTCTTGAGAATGTGAGCCAAGGCCTCCAGGCATCCACAGAAAAGCCAAGTAAGATAAAGAGCTCGGTGAGAGAGCAGATACAGATGTCTGAGACAGAGGAAAGAACAAAGAAAGCCAAGGCCATCTAACTTCTAAGAACTTCAGTTTTCCAAACAAAAAAAAAAATTCAGAGCAAGTGTCCAAATGAACCCTCCCAGCCATGAAGACAAACCATCTTTTGTTTGAAAAATGTTTGCAAGTTTTCCCAGTGCTCTTTCCAAAAACATCTCAAAACTACAACATCCAAACAGAGAAGAGGAGTGAAGAATGAGCTGACAGATTAAAAGATCAAGTCAATAAACCTCTACAGGTTCAAATCTAGCTCAACTTCCACTAACAAGTAGTCACCTGCATTATGAGATTCACATACATTAAACTTAGCACAAGTCGATTCCTAAGAGACCAATGCCCACAGTCAAAATTGTGTCCACAGCACAGAAAATATCCAAAGGAAGAGTTATCAGTGGAAACCCTGAAATTTCCATACTTTTAGTTGCTCTGCTAAATGAACCATCCCTTCAGCAGTGAGTCATATCCTTTGGTGGAACAGTAAGAAGAAAGCTCTTTTGCTTGTGTCTATGTGGCACCTGTTTTGGTAACGTTAAATGGATCGCAGAGACGTGCCAAAAACACAGGCGAGCACAAACAGCAAGGCAGGAACGTGTTAGCTGTGACAAGTGCAGCAGAGAGAGGTCAGACACTTTCATGATTACTCTCATCAGTAGGTTTTACTCTTCTTTTTAGGATAGTTTTCATTTTCTGTATTTTATGCTTTAAACTTCTCCCATGCACTGAACAATTGCTGTTTTCTTATTTTCCCTCCCCTCCCAGGGCTTCTGGATCCTCCTCAACCACCCCTATACACAGGCTCATCTCAGCAATCTCACAGGAGTTTGCAATAGCTGGGAGAGAAAAAAAAAAAGCCAACAGAAATGCTCCAAGCTTTGTTCAGTATTATTGCCACCTGCTACAGACGTGTGATATACCAAGGAACACGTACCCACAGATGCCTTTTGGCAGTGATCATGATGCAGATCAATTGTTTCTTCACGCTGAAGTTAACATTTTGACTGACAATAATAATGCAGTTAGCCATTTATGTTAAAAACAGCTCATTCTGATAGAGACATAAAAAACAGATGACAACTGGCTACCAGAATTTAGCATCAAATTTAAAATCAAACTGTAAACCTAGTTTAACATTTGGTTTCTCTAGTTGGATCTCCAAACATCGTACTTGAGGACAGCAGTCCCTGGTTTGTCTGAGGCTCCAGATCTCCCCGGAAGCCTTGCAGCTCCCTCACCTGACCTGGAGGTACAATCTACTGCTATTTTTGAAAGCACTTACTAAAAAAGCCCTCACCCAACACAGGAGTTTTTGCCCTAAGTGCTGGTCCTGCAGAGCAGACATCAGACATGGAAGAGGAGGGTGGCCTCTGCAGGCCTCCTGACCCTCACAGGCGCAGATAAAGAGAATCCACAGAATGACTGCCTCGAAGCCAAACAGGTTTAACAGCCCTGCACCATCTCTGAGGCAAAAGGCAATTTGCTTGGTATGTCACAGATAAAACGTGCCTGTGTTGAGGCGAGGGTAATGAGACATCTACCCCATGCCACTTCAAAAGGTTAACAACTCAAAGGTTGCAACACTCCCATCTCCTTGCTGCAAAGGCTGCCCTACTGAGTCCCACCATCACTCCTTTCAGGTCCCTGTTCCAACACGAAGGGATTAAAAATTAAGGAAAGATAATTTTATCTAAAACTATAAATCTACTTCTGTTACTTTCAGTAGCAACTTTGTCAATGAGACTTCTGAATTCACACTTTACTGAAGGGTACCCATTCACTCACCTCTTCATTTAGTGAGTCAAAGGAAGAAGAATGAACTAGTCTCTGTCCCCACCTTCCCTGCACAAGCCAAACTACTGGGACAGGGACGAGAAAACAGATCACGCCTTCACTGTCCCAGTCACATCCATTTTCTGAATGGAACAAGCAGGAAAATTCTCAGCTCCTCCCTCCTGTTCCTATCTCCTATGTCAAAGAAAACAATAAAGAGCCAGGTCACTATGATCACAAGCACAGCACATCTCTTCATGCCAGCAAAAATGGTGCCCTGGATTATGGTCAACACCGAGCTTCTGCACTAACAGACACTTTAATCAGACATCAGTCATTAACAGAAGCATAAAGAGACACAGTGATAATGGTATCATCAGGACACAGGTCCTTTCAATTCTGTGTCACAGAGGCAAGTGCACCCTAGGGAGCAACCACCGGAGCAGTTACAGGACCCAGTCTCTGCCAATGCCCTCAGGAAAAGCAGGACACACTGAGTGGCATAAGGAGGAGGCTGCCTGCACCACCCTGGAGCAGGCTTGGACCATCACAAGGACAAGTCTTGCACACCCCCTTAATTGCTGAAAAATGCCTGGTGGGCTGCGCTTTCCCCACATCACATCACTGACATGGAATAAGGGAAGAGTCCAACCAAACCATCCTTTTTATCCCAAATGAATAGGATTCACCAGCAGTGAGAACAGACTTGGATCTGTGCCACTGCATCCCTCTTAGCCAGCTTGCTCAAGATTGGAATGGGCGGCAGTGAGGAACAGTGCAGTGTTACCCTCTGGTATAACTGACCTGTCCATGGTGCAAGAACAACTTTCCAGTGGCACCAGGAACAAGAGCTCAAGACTTTCTGGTTCATGAGGGAGCTAACATATTCAATCATACTTGGGTTACCACCTTGTCACCAACAAGAAAAAAGGACAGTCACCTGCATATCCCTCAACACTGGGAATTTAAGCACTAACAGGTTTGCCATTTAAAGACTTGCCTACTAGGTTTTCAGCCCAGAAAAACAGAAAAATATTTAGTACATAATTAATCCTAAATTGGATATTCGTTTAAAATGGTCTGAAAGCAAAAGCCAAGCAGCACAGGATAAAAGGATAAATGGCATCTCTGATACAGCAAAGGAAAAACAACATATAAAACCCCTCTGTGTGTCAGTAAGAGGTAAGAAAGCACCCAACAATGAACTCTACAGCAGCAATTTTAGCAGCCAGAAAGCAGCACAGAACAGAGCACTAACCATGGGACAGTCACCTTAACTGTCTCCACACACCTGTCTAGCAGATGGCCTCATCTCATCTGTTTCCAAGTCACTTTCTGTTTTTCCTCACCTACTGCCAACAAATAGTGCCAGTGGAACTACACATTGATCTGAAAAAGGAGAGTGAAAACACTGGCATTGACAGCCAAGCAACTCAGGGCAAGAGAAACAAAACCTGAGTCACTGGAGGGGCTGTCAGTCTAAAGAAAGTTGCAATCATCATGCAATGAAGCTATTACATGAACATTAAACCAAACTCCTATTATAGAACCTAAATTACAGTAGACAAGCTGAAACATACTGGCTCCCACAAAACCAATTCAGTTGATATAGGGGAAGGGAGAAAAATGAGTCCTCATTCTACAGTAAAGTATTTGAGGCACAAGGAGAAGGCATCACAATCAACTACAACTTTGGACAGCGCTAGGAAATCCAAAAGATAAAACCCACCACTTTATCCTTGCCCAGTTCTCAACTCAGTTGAAGCAGTTATGCCCTTTATTTCCTTGGGTCATTTTTCCATTTTGAAGGAAAAGAAATGCAAGAATAGGAAAATTAAGTCTCAGTTTTACAAGGATTAAAAAAAAAAAAACCAAACCCAAAACAAGTTTGTTCCTATTTGTAAGAACTTTTGCATCTGGTCATATCTTGAGGTTTTTTTCAATGTCCCAATCATCCTCAAAGTCACAGAAAACACTGAGATGAGAATTCCTTTTGTTAGGAGAATTGTTCACAAGCATTACCACAGCAAGAGTTCTTCCTCCCAGGAACTACACGCTGCCTCTAACTGTGAGTACATGTTTAATCACAGTACACACTCATTCCTTGTCACAACTACTAACTGCAGCAGAGGATGCAGTTAAGATAACTGGAGAGGATAGTTAAGATAACCTCATTTCTTAAAAGAATCTTTGGAGTTTAAAGGACTTCATTCCCTCCTAAATGTTGACTCTAAAAACTGGCAGGACACTGCTGTTCCAGCGCTTTTCAACGGAAGTAGACCCAGACACTGAAATCCCCAAGCCTTCCAGCTTCTTCATGGCGACTCTTTGCTCAGCATCCTCCTTTGAACCTTTCAAGCACTGCTAGAGGCACTCAGCTCTTTCTACTGATCAGGAGGTGGATTCAGGTAGAAGACAGGGTATTTAGAAACAGACTCCAATACTTTCAAGTGTGTTTCCAGGTAGCGATTAGTCAGATAGTGGGAACAATGACAAACTACAGAGCATCATCAATACAAACTTGGTCAGAGACATTTTCTTCCTTTGTCTAACCCATGCTTGATTTAAGATAGTCCACATAGTTGTTACTTCCAGGATGGTTGCATGTCTGTCTGAAAAAAAACATGTACTGATCTCTCTGCAAGCCAAATAGTTTAAATACAAAACCATCAGGAATTACAGCTAGACAACTTCCCCCTTCCTGAATATTTTCCTTGGAACTTTTTGGTTGGAGCCTGTGCAATGCATACGGCTGAGAAGGCTATTACTCTTGGAAGCTATACTCTCAAATTCTTTCCTTTACTGGAAGATGTGAGGTTGATGATTTGCAAAGAAGAAATGTATTAAAGCCTCTTACCACTGGACCATATTCAAACAGCAGGCAAGCAACAAGTTTAAACTCAGTTTCCAGGCCAGGAATCAGAAATGAAAATGCCCTCAACACTAGAATGTATGCGTGTCTTCACTCTACCCCATGCGCTTCCACAGTGTCTTTCTCATAATAAAATAAAGCTTGTTCAAAGATTACAGCAAAGACTGGAAAATTCAAAACAGCTGCTCTGGAAAGAAAAAAAAAAACATTAACAGAATAGAGCCATTGACATCAGAGCTCTCCTGGTAGACCTCTCATCCCATGCACAGCAAGTGTTCCCATGCAGAGAGGAGGAGGAAAGACTGGGATTCCCGTCCGTGGTGCATCACACAGCACAGGGAAACCTTCATCCCCACCCTTAACCCCAGGGGCATTGAAGAAAGCAGGAAAAAAGAAAGCTACTCTATTTGCTTGCTTGTTGACTGCACACATTACAACTGTACTCACAGGTTCAACTCTATGACTGGCATCAAGCAACAGATTGCTGTAGTTCTTGGAGCCTGCATCCAGTAGGTAATTAAGTTTTTTCCCTGCCACAGCTGCCTTCCGCAAGCTCTATCCTCAGGGGATTCCCACGCTGGGAAGCTTCACCCCACACCAAGACTGCCTACAGGGTGAACTGTGCAACTTCCCCATTTCCAGGTTCTCCTTGGGAGCCTGCAGACAACACAAGCTGCATTAAACTAGCACACTACTGGCAAAGCAGTTTCACATTAGTGATGGCAAATCCCCTCTGGGCCTCTGTCAAACAAACAGAAAGACCTAGAAAACTGTCAGTCCTGATTATGATGGAGAGGCTGGGTCCATCATATGGGATCAGAGCTTTAAGTGGGCTGTGATCCCTGTAAGGGTCACAGGAAAACACAAACACACTAGTACAGAAGGATCAGAAGCTGGCTTTCCTCTACACGAGATACAAGAGAGTCTCCTATTTCTCCTGCAAGTGAGCACTAAAACCTTTAGTGGCTGACATTGAGTGTGAAGTACACTGTACAGCATTTTTATTAAGAGAGATATAGACAATGATTTGGACAGGGATCTTGATTTCTCTAGGAGAAATCCCATCCACATAGCATAAGCAATTCTTCAACACTAAGAGAAGGAAAAAAAAATACTCCCCATGAGCCGTGTGAAGTTCTTGAAATTCACTGTTTTGAAATTAGTGTTTTCAAACCTAACCACTCCAAAAGGCTCCAGGCAAATTAGAACATCAACAAGAAGATAAAAGTTATTCCCCATGAGGGTAGAGAACCAGCACACAACAAGACCAGATCACATCTGAAAAACAGCATAAATCCCATACCTCTACAACCATGTAGTCCACATAGTGAGCTACTCACAGTCCACTGCCCCAGCTTCCAGTGAGGAATCCCTTACTCCTCTACTCTGCTGGAGGAAAAGGAAGACCCAATGCAGTGAGTCTCCAAGGTACTTTGAGAGATTCTTCCTCACCCAATCCCCACACACTGCATCAAGACATTTAAATAAAAGCTGAAAGTCAAAAAGCTTTATCTGTACACACACCTCAGTTACATAGCAGGGGAAAAAAAAAACCAACACAAATTCACAGAGCAAAACATATCACACTAATTTATCCACCTTGAACCAAAAACTTAGTGACGCCCCTTGGAGTTCAACTTAGAGCTACTGAATAACTCTAATTGACAATTCTGGCCTACTTTAACTAGTAAAAAATTGAACTGAAGCCTCTTTACTAGATGTCCTGTAATATCAACTGAAGGTCCCTGTCTGCACTTGCTGTGTTTGGGAATTGTCTCTGTAAGAGCTGTTCTCGCTTCCAATGAAAAGATGTCCCAGGCAAGATAGGAAGAACTAAGCCTGCACCTTGCCTAAAACCCACAGCCACCCCTACTTTCAATGCCAGATTGTAAATTTTTATCAAGAACAAGTTCACACCAGCAGATTTTCTTCCTATTTGTAGGAATCTAGAAATTGCTGACAATTGCAATTCGCAAGCAATAAAAGCAGGCAACTTGTCCTCACATAACTGCTGCATGGAAAGGGGTCCTGCAGGCTGCACTTTGAACCCCCCAGTGCAAAGGGTAGGCAGAACAATCTTCTGAAAGCCGGAGGTGGAGTCCTGGAAGAAAACCAGAAATGGCAAGATCCTTCTTAAAATTGTTTGTTGGCAGCAGAGTATCCAACCAAGGCAGAATCAGCATTTTTGTTGCCCTCATTACCTATGGACAAATGGGGAAAATAAAGCCTTGTTCACCTCCACAAAGATCAGCTGTCACAAAAGGCTCTGTCACATCACTACAAGAGATTACACCACCATAAAAAAAACTCACTGTAAAGAAAATCCCAACTTTCATTCACATTTGCTGCGGGAAAGAACCTCGAGGAAGCAGGAGCCCAGCTCACCCTGCAGAGAGCAATGTGACCACACCACTCTCATTTGAAGAGCAGCTCCTTTTGGGACTGCCAGCAAAAGAATGGTGCAATCCCAACAGAAAGCATTACAGAAAACATAACTATACAGATCTTCCGTGCTGAATGTATGCATTCATCTCCCGGCCCCAGTGCCTTTGGCTGGAGCAAAGCTCTTGCCTGGTTAATTAGTAACTGCAGCAGAGTCCTGTTAACTTGTAAACTCTTGCAGCCTCCACAATCATCAGGTTTCAGCTTCCAGATTGACAGGCATCACACCTACTCTGTCCTTCGAAACACAATTCCTTGATGAGCAGGGCTATTGTTTCATGAACACTGAAATCATTATACCAAACAATTCACAAGTGAAATGCTTCAATATAAAGAGACACAATTAAGTCCCAACCACACAAGCTTTCTTTGCTTTGAGGTTTCTGTTTAATCTAGGGCTTGGATATTTTAAGACAAGTTGGTTACAAGACAAGTTGTTTTTCTAGTATTCTTTCATTAGTCCTTTCAAGCAGACATCATCACCAGTAGGTGAAGAGCAAGTCTGAGTCATGTTTTTAAATCACAAAAATAACCACAAACACCCATGTAAGAATCCCAATTTCAACATGCCAGCCAACCCAGACAAAGAAACACCTCTGGCATGACAGGTTGTGTACTACAACAACCCAATCCTCAAAGGCAAACAACCTATATGATTCCCCATAGACAGCATGGAAGTGTGGAAAATCCTGCAAGTTACTCTTCACTTCAGAGAAAACTGTCTGTCTACTACAACTCTGGAAGGCTCCCAGACAATTTTAACAGAAAACACGACAACAGTGGCTCAAAGATTCCCAAGGGTCCCTACCCATGACCCTTAAGAGCAGAAAGCTACTACAGACAAAGCCACAGACAGGGAAGAGAACACTTCTGAGTAAAGGAGGACAAAAAAATGAAAGAGTTAATGGAGGCAATTTTTAAAAAATCAAAGCTTCTTTATTACTGAGACCAAGAATGCAAAGATAAGCTGACCTGGCCACTGTGTCAAGAACATTTGGTACATGCAACTCCAGTGGCAAGTCAAAAGAACATTCAGTTCCTCTCCAGGCATGATGGATCACACTGCCATCTCTCCTTCTGCTATTGCAACTTCGTGTTTCAAGCTGGAGTGTCAAACAGGGACCTGGTCCTTCTATGCCCACTTTGCGAAAGCCACTCTATGGCTCGATGTCCTGGAGCCGTAACATTAGAGGGGGTTTCAGTGGGTTTCTTGTTGGTGTTTGGTTTTGGGTTTGGAGGTTTCTTTACGAAACTATGGGGAAAATTTCAGTTCCTCTGCCTCAACTCATAACAATATGTTTTGCAGAATCAGAACTTTATTATTCCGTGTTGTACAAAAAGCTATTTAGAACACTATAGGAACACCTCACGTGTTCCAAGCCATCCCTTTATCTTCCCTACATCTACCTCTATAAGACCACCTACACTGAAGTGACGAGGTCATCTATTCCCCTTATAGTTCTTTAACCAATCTTTCTTTTCATGCCCTTCTCACACATCCTTTGTATACCATCACACTCAGCCCTAGTTTATTCCCAGCATAGCTTCTTCTACCAAATATTGGGCCATGCAGATTTCTTGGCCAAGGGAAAAGATGCATTCCTCCAGAAGAAGGTTAATGACAGATTTATGCGTCTCACTTTCTATGATTATAAATGGGTGAAAAGTGAAACAAAACCCCATCCCTTGATAGTCCTGAAATGACTCTGTGACCTTGGCAGGAGCCAGGCTGGATCAACCACCTGGTAGGGACTGTTGGCCATGTTCTGCAGGCAGTAGCTCATTAGCACCAAGTATTTACACTCCTATTTGTAGCTGGTAGGCTGTAATTCAGGACCTCGTCAAATTAACAAGAGTGCCAGGTCACACTCACTGGGGTATGGTTCAGAGTACTCTGTGCTGGGGGCTAGTTTTATAAGCTCCATTAGTGAAATTGGAAGGGACTCAATACTAGAAGTGCAATTGGCCTACCTAAACTGGAAATTGCACCACAGCTCTGCAGAGGCACATAAGCAAATGCAAAAGTGAGCTCTTGCTAAATATTAATGAAAAAAGCACAGCTGGGTGGTGGATAGGCTCGCTCAACACTGCTCAGCCACTGCTTTCACTCTCGGTCTACTCAATCCTGACTAAGTTGCTGTAAGACTGACTTAGGACTCCTAATATTGAGAAGACATTAAATGTTTAGAAGAGGTGAAGTAGTGAAACTACTTTGAATCCTCCAGGTTTTAATTCCTGTGCACTGGGATGTGTGCCCTCTAAGTGAGCAAGACATAATCTGACACCAGATGACACCAGATGATGAGTAGATCTTGTCAGTCGAGTGGCATTGACGCTCCAAGTTAAGCAGCCTAATAACCCCCACAATACTTCCCCTCACAATAATGATTCCTTTAATAACACAGGAAGGGGGAACTCAGGCTCATAACACATATGAAGTGTGAGGTGGCTCATGCCCTCATTTCCTAAATTACCAGCTAGAGTGATACCATAGCCTGACAAAACAAAACCTACCTTTGGATGGCTTCATACAGAACTGACAATCAGAAATGTACTTCTAGACCCACCTCTCTCTGCCGCTAGCACTACACAGCCACAGACAGGAGACACCCACTACTGGTGTTTGTTTCTGTGCAAGAGCTGACAAAGGTTCAGTGTTGATTAGACATACTCACAGAGAGAAATAAGCATCCAGGGCTATTTAATAAAGACAGTATCTTTAGTCCCAGAACTTCCTGAATCACAGCCTGATGAGATCAGTAAGCTTCCGTGGGGAACAAAATAAATTGGCTCTTTTCTAATACTTTCTCTAAGCAGCCCCAGCCATTGTCAGAAATGACCTGCTGCAGAGGATTCGCTGTTATTGTTCTTATGCCCTCAGAGTCAACTGAAGTTCACTGAGAAAATGTTCTGCTCCTCAGAACCTCATGTCGGCAGAGAAAAAAAATGAAACTCAAAAAAAATCTTAGACCTGGAAGGACACTGCAATGGTTAAACTACCTGATCAGTTTCCTACACTAATGAATTTGCTCAGAAGTTTACATTCTGCCTCTTCGGTCTATCCTGCTCCAAAATTGTCTGTGAAATGCTGTTGGCTGCACAGACTGACCTGAAGTTTACATCTGTGCCTATTACAGATAACCTTTACAGACACAGAGAAAGCAGATAGGAGCATGGTTCACTTGTGGTGGAATTCACTCCCATCAGCTTCAGCACAGGAAAGCATTTGCTAACTGAGCAAACAGCTGAGGGGAGGAAAAGGCAACTTCTTGTGTTTGTCAAACAACAGGAGCTGCAAACAATCGGTTAAAAAGCAATCAAAGAATCATATCCAACATGGGCATCAAACTCAAACCTCTACTGCTTAAGCCGTTCAATTCACTTACTCCTCTCCCTGCCAGCCACCTGAAACACGTTTCTTCCTACTCTCAGCAGCAGAAGGAGTCCTCAGCTGGGCTCCTCACCAAGGCTGCTCTCCTAGTAGCCTCTCTTCTCCCAGTCCCTACAAAATGCTCCCAGTCAGGAGCCCAGGAAGAACTGGAGCTGTTCCCTGATGCATTCCCCTTGGCGCCTCTCCCTCAGCATACCAGCAGGAGGGCTGCCTGCAGTAACCCACATCCGCTGCTCTCCAGTGGAACAAGCACGCATCCCCCAGGAGCTCTGCAAGGCCAGCAAAGCTCTTGGCAGTGCAGTACCTGCGGGTGCTGCGCTGTCAGACAGCCAAGGAACAGTTTGTCACGAGGCAACCCCCACCCCCACATGCAATTTTTGTTGAGGGAATAAATCTGCAGGCATAGAGTATGCTAAGACTTCTGTTTCTTGGTGGCAAATTCCTTCCCACCCACCACTCCCCTACTCTCTCCACAAAGAAAAGTCTCCACACTGGACCTCCTCAACACTCCCTCTGTTATACGAATTTCCCCAAAAGGATCAGAGGAGGTGCCTTTTATTAGCTAAGCAGCCTTGAAAACGATATTGTTTTCCAAGAAGTTTTACGTGCCTTTCATAATCCCAGAAAGGATTTATGTAGTTTCTTCCACTTTCTCGTAATGCTGCAGTCACAGGGTTACACGGAAAATGCACCCAGGAGACAGTCAACCTGCTAGATAAACTAAGAAAGTGAGCATTCAGACCTACTAAATCAGAGTCACTCAAGGGAAGACTGGACTCAGATTCAGCAGGTCATAAAACTTGAAAGGAACCAGGAAAGAAGCCACCTACAAACCTGGATTAGAGCTGCACCAGAAAGGTAAGTGACCTAATAACAAAAAAAAGCTCCTCAGACCAAGTGACCTAATAACAGAAAACAAAACCCTCAGACGAACAACAGTGATGCAGAACTTTGGATCTCTGGGCAACGAATTACTTGCTATCCTACCTGTTCCCAAAAAAAGGATCTCTATGCTCAAAAGGGAAGTAGGTCTAGGTCTATTCTTCTCTGCACTCAAAAGTCAGAAGTTTATGTTTCAGGCTGCTGGGGCTTAGTTTTCCTTGGAGGGGGAAGAGGAACGAGAAAAGAAATGGACAACATTTTTCCCCACACCCACTCTAAATACAGCCACCAAACATACATGCTACTAAAACCAGACAATACAAGAACAACAAAGCCTGAAGAAAGTATCAATCAAGCTAAATCTGACATTGTTTTTAGGAAAGAAGGATCTTTTAAGGTCCAGTTGGCAATGATTTTCTCAAGGCTGCCATGTGATTCAGAAAACAAGAGCTCAGAACTGCTGCAGTTATTGTGGCTTCTTTGCAACAGGTTAGTAAGCTCTGATCTGTAGTATAAAATAATAGTGGAAACAGATATAAATAAGATCAAAACATATGACTCAAAGTTCCCAGATAAGGAGAACTCCAACTGAGAAACTGCTGCCCTCCAAAGCCATCCCGGTCACCAGGAATACAGCTGTACAATGGCTTGCAGAAAGTGGGCCAATCTTGAAATATTGGTATTACAACATGAGGCTTTTCAAGCTGAATTTTTGTAGCTCCAGCAGACAGGGTGCTAGAAATAGAAAGCTTTGGATTTAGGATCACACATGCAGAGGTCTGCCTGTGAAAAACACCAAGAGCAAGTGCCAGAGAGCATTTAAGCAGAGACCTAGGAAGACTGTCAAAAAGGAACAGAAAACAACAACAACAACAACAAAAAGCAGGTCCACACACATGTCGATGAGAAAAAGGAGATCAGTGGAGACAGTTCAGCAGCTTCTTTCCAAAAATGACTCTGTGGCTCTTTCACTGCCTGCTGCAGGTTAGGAGCCATGACACAAATCAATCCTGGAACAGGTAACACCTCGCTCCCCTTTACAGCAACAGCCAACATCAGATTAGCTCAGAGTGAACTCATTTCAGATGAGATACCTCTTTGCTCTGAGCAAAGTCAGGCAGGTCCTTTCCTAGGCCAGTAGAAAAGGTACCTTAGACTCCCTTGCATTAAATATGAAGGATTGAATTCAAGTTAAGCACTCAGCCTGCTCAACTTGCAGGCAAGTAGATTTGACAGCTCTGGTAAAGGTTTAAGGTCTGTTTTTAGAACAGAAAAATTGCACCTATTTCAAAAGCTATTTATTTATTTGCAAGTAAACCATGCTTTTTGGAGGAGAGGCTTGTTTGTGGACTGCTTCAGGAATCATGTTTATTCACACTTTAGGAGATTCGAGTGGCAAGGGAGTGGGAATGTGCTGAAGCCCTTTTAAAATTAAGTCTCTTGCCTGGCAGCATGGAAGTGAAACAGATACTTATTTTGCAATTGCGGTCAAAGAATGTTAACAATAGGCCCACCACCAAATCCTCCAGCTGTTCAGCCTAAGCACTAGAACAACTACAGAACTACCCATTTCATCTTCTGCAACAGCATAAGGATGTATATCCTGCCGTGCTTGGCTTTTAACCTCCTCCCTGTAAGCCTCCATTCCATATTTAGGTTAAGAATGTTTTGCTCCTGCCCAAAATGTGAGTTTCAAAACCCTACCTACCCAGCTAATTATCAAAGGAGAAACAATCCTCTCTCCTCAAATCAATTAAAGTGTTACCTGACAGCACTATCACACGAGCTGCCTGTTGCACCAATACTGGTAGCAGGGGCCTGACTATCAGAAAAAAGACACACTTGTGAGTTTTGAAGCAAGCTGGCTGTGGCAGAAGATCAGTGATGGGAAGGGAATGATTAAAAACTGTAAGCTTATTTATTTCCAACACTCTACTGGAGAGTAACACACGCGACTTGATTCTCACCCTTAATTTGTACATTCTCATGGGAATTTGGCAAGGTTGCTCTGAAGAAGAAAGTTGGAGGAGCTCTTGCAAAAGACACCGCGCTATGCCAGATCAAGCCAGCTATCAGTTATTTACATTCATTTCAAAGGACACAAAGGAAGCCACTTATTTCCACTATATCTGCACTTTTTAAAGAGAAACCAGTTAAGACAGAGCTGATCCTAACACAGGGCTTGCCCATACAGACCAACCAGCATAGCAACTCTGGAGTAAACATTTGAGTATGCTCAAACGAGCCTGAATTCATTCCTAACTACAGAAACTATTCCAGGACTCAGCTATCTCAGGAGGGAACGCACACGTTCAGAAGTGATCCTGAACTTGTGCTACTGGGATGTTTCCTAGCACGGGCAAGAGAAGCCCTCTGGCTACCAGGGAAACTGATCTCCAGCCTGCACCTTCCAAGCCATCCAGGAGAATTTTTAAGAAGCCTACTTGAAGCACCAGTTTTGGGAACTGTAAGGAGGCATTTGGCTCAGCCACACTCGCAGGATTAAAGTACACACCTAATTCTCCCAGCTGTTAAATGAAAGGACTGCTATGCTAACACACAGGAGTGCATTCCATCCTTTCAGACCAGGGAAATAAACCACCAATGTAACATCCATTTCTTCAGACACATTGTTGCATACAGAACTAGAAAACACCCACAAGTCTCACTACAGGCTAAGAACTCTATTGTGCTATCTGGAGTCTGAACAACAGGGACTGAGGGGAAGAAAAATCATCCTCTACTTGCACATGCAGCAAAATCCACCTTAACCAGCCAACAGTTAAGTGACATCACTGAGTTTCCCACATCCAAGCCACAGATCCTGCAGCATAGAAACCACAGCCAAGGGAGGCTCTCCCTCATCTCTCCTTCAACACCTCCAAAACCAAGTAAGACTTCCCCATCTCTACACACAGACTGAAAGAGATAACCACTGCTGCACCAGTCAGTAAAAAGAAGGAGTATGTTCACCTTCTATCCACAAAGATGAAGTAAAGATAAGGTAAGCCTCCAAATCCCCAAAATTGAGTTAAGCAGGATGAAGAAGATCAAATGCCATGACACCAGAGCTTAGCATGTGGACAAAACACCACCTGAAACTTAATTTACAATTTAAACTTATCTGGAAAGAACATTCACCAATTCACAAAGTTTTTTTCAAGGTTACTTTTGCAGTTAATAAAAGGTGAACTCAAATATTCCCCACTAGATTTCCCCTCTCAAGCAAATCACCTCCCAGGAACCAAGCTGTTCCGTGGTACGTTGATCAGATCTCCCTGGGTACGAACACAGCGTGGTGGCACTCCAAATGGCCTTTCTTTTTCCAGCACAGGAGTCCACCCATCCAATCTGTCTGAAATTTCACTTAACAACTACTTTGAATGCTCCCTCCTGCACAGGCCATAGAACATTATTATTTGGCTTGCAGAGAAGAACAGATATTAAAAGGAAAACAAAAAGAGGTTTTTCCTTTCTCATAAGCAAGAGCTTCTAACAAGAATTAAGATGCATTTATCAAGTCAGCACCACCTACAATTAAGACAAAGGCAGAAAGCCTCAGTCCTGTTCTGATGCAACTAATACACAAGCTACACTAAAGAGGTAGAAAGGGTCACGTCTCTGCTGAAGCTGTGATCCTGAGGCACAGGGAAGCCTGGGGAAAAAGAGCTGTAACTCTGAAGTGCAGCACCAACAGGTGCTTTGGAACATATTTTAAGACATTGAAATGATTTATGAGCTACAAGATCGAAGTGCCAATCAAAGTAACTAGAACACGAGCAGGGAGCTGAGGTCGGCTGGCTGAGCCTATGAATGGAGCTAAAACGCCTTGTTTATCTCAGCACGTGTGTGCACTGAGCCTGAAAGGCACCCGAGCAGCCCACCCACTCCTCCCCGTCAGGCCAGCTGAAAAAGCACAGAGAAGACACAGCCAAGGAATGGGCGCGGATTCCCGTCAGTGGTTCTCACTATAACGGACAGATGAGTGGAAAAAGCAAGAAAGAAAACAACCTTGCTTGGCACCATGCCCACACACACATCCCAGTGCACTGGGGGAAAAAGGCTGGGGGCACATCCCAGCCGTGGATCAGCTTTCTGGCCCAGGGAAAAAGCAGATCTGGTAGATGCCTAAATACCGGTCACTCACTGTCCAGAAGGCACCTTCCCACACCCCTCTGCGAGCAGGAACCCCAGAGGCCCCCCTGCAGAGCTCCCCTGCTGCAAGCAGGCAGATGCCGACCCCACCGCACACCCGCCACAGGCACGAGCCCACCTTTCTTGAACTCCTCCAGCATGGCATCGAGCTTGGTGTCATTGAAGACAAAATGCAGCGGGTGGTTGTAGAAGCGGGTGATGGTCTTGAGTGGCGTGCAGTCATCGGGGTCCACAAAAGCCAGGTCCTTAACAAAGAGCAAGTCCACGATGTTGGAGCGGTCACCCTCGAAAACAGGGATGCGGGTGTAACCGCTCTCCATGATCTCGGACATAGTGTTGAAGTCGAGCACAGCCTCGGCGGCGATCATAAAGCAGTCTCGGAGGGGAGTCATCACGTCCTCCACAGTCTTGGTGCGCAGTTCCAGGGCTCCTTGGATAATGTTGAGCTCCTCCTTGACTAGATCGTTATAAGGGTCGGTGACCCGCAGCATCTCCAACAACTTCTCACGGTTATAGACCGTGCCGATCTCCTGGCCCAGGACACAGTCCAGCAACTTGCTGACGGGGTAGGAGGCCGGGAAGGTCATCATCATGAAAAATTTGGTGAGGAAGATGGTGTTGGCGCCCACGGCCAGGCCGTGCCGAGAACAAATAGCCTGCGGCACGATCTCGCCGAAGATGACGATACCGATGGTGGAGACCACCACGGCCACCAGCCCAGAGCCGGCAATGTCGTCCAGCAGGATGGTAAGCGTGGTGTTGACCAGGACATTGCCCAGCAGGAGGGAGCACAGCAGGTAGTTGCCCTGACGCCGCACAGGCTCGATGCGCTTGGCATAGTTCTTCTCTTTGTCCGTGCCGCAGTTCTGCACGATGCGCAGCTCCATGGGGTCCAGGGCCATCAGGCCCAAGTTGAGGCCACTGAACATGCCCGAGAGGCACAAGAGGAGTGAGATGAAGATGACCTGCAGCCAGAAGGGCAGCAGGAACTTCTTCTCCTCGCCCACAATCATCTTGGTGTCCTCGCCGTCATGGTAGATCCAAGTGGTCTCACCCCAGGGCGGGGGTCCCGCCGGCCCTTCGGCGCCCGCCAGCCCTCCGGGAGCCCCGGGCCCCAGGGCGGCGGCGGCGGGGGCCGAGACGGAGGTGCACAGGTAGTAGGACTTGCTCTTCTCCGTTTTGCGCAGGGGCTTAATCTCGATCTCGATGATGCCCGAGGTGCGGCGGTTGAGCACGATGTGCGGCAGGATGATGATGTCCGAGGTGCGGATGCCGCAGCGCTGCGGGGCCCCGCCGCTGCCCGCCGACC
>VZRS01004823.1:244020-322099 GCA_013398055.1 Ifrita kowaldi
GGGCGGCTCTCTCAGCCGTGCCCGTTCCCCGGTCGGCCCCGAGCCGCCGCCGGTGCAGTACCGTGCGACGTTCAGAAATCGAGCCGTCGTACTGCGGCCCCCGGGCACCCTCTGCCCCCACAGCTCCTCGGTTGTGTCGCGCCTGACAGCGGAATTAACCATTAAATACTGAATACGGACGGGCCGCGCTCCTCCCTCACCTCTGCTCTGCTCCGTGCCGGGGCGTGGGGTGAGCGGGCCCGGGGTTTGGAGCTCCCATGGAGAACGTCCAAAGTCGCCCCGGTTGTCCCGCTCCGCTCACCCTCAGTACATGGATGCACGGAGGGCCGACAGCCCCGATTCAGGAAAGCACCTGTAAGCTCCCGTGTGCCATGTCCCACCGCCCTGAGAGCCCGGCTGTTCCCAAGGCCGCGGCTGCTGTGCCAACACACACCCCACACCCATCGCTCCATGTCCATCAGTCATGAAGGAGCCAGAAAACAGTTCAGCATCCTGGACAGCCAGAGACAAGCAGCCATGGGAACAACCAGTGTGGCTTGTGGTGGCTGACACCCTTTAGAGGAGGTAAAACAACCTCCCTTCTGTTTAAGTGCTTGGAAAATGGAAGAATAAGTTGTGCAGGACAACCCAATACGGTGTGGAGCAGAGCACGGTGCTCTGGGGGCTGTAGTCACAGCCGAATCTCCAAATCTCATTCAGCTCATCCTGAGGGAGTTCCGCAGGCCTGGTCCCCCAGGGAGGTGACAGGTGTCCCTCAGCCACAGCGACACCCTGCTAGCCGCAGTGAACAGGGACTCAGGAGTCTCTTCCCTTTCCCCTCGGGGTGAATCAGACCATCACAACTTCTGTCTGCTGCCATCACAACACCCTGTCTGCCTGCCGAGGGAGGACACCAATGCTGCAGAGCTTCACACGAGGAGAACAGGATTTGGGCCATCTCTACAATCACCAAAATACACAGACTGGGGTGTTGGACAGATTGTGCTGGGTTTCCTCACATGGGATGGGGCTGCAGGACTCCTCTTTTCATACACTGGCGGCTGAAAACCCCAAGGCTGTGCATGAACAAGCAAAGCCAGGCAGAGAGGACACCGCTGCATCCACAGCCTGCTGAGGACCTCTAATGCTCCACATCAAAGTCAAGTTCTCTTAGCTGCTTCCTCCCTGACACGCTGAGAATTTGGGAAAAACACAGTGCTATGCAAATACAGTGGCATTTAAGCTGTGGCCTTTTTCCGTATGCACAGAGAGGGGATCTCGCTGTGGATGCAGCTCTTCCCAGGCAAGTTGAAAGGCCAAGCCAGAGAATCATGTCTTTTTAATGAAGGGATTTGCAGGTAGGACCCCTCTGCCCCACCTGCTCTACCATTCCCACTGGGAAGGCTGTCTTTGATAGCAGGAGCTAATTGCTGCAAACCTCCCAGGATGAGCTGTTTGGGGACTTGGATGAAGTCTTTGTAAGTAGTCTAGGAAGAGGGCTGGGGTTGGGGTGGGGTGTGTGTACTAAACAGCTTCCTCCTCCCAAGGCCCCATCAGTGAGGTCATTCACAACAATTTCAGGGGTTCTGAATACCTGGACCCTCCTCAGCTGCTGCTGCTGCTACTGCAGAACATCCTTGGCAATGGCCCATGTTTGTTTTTGAACCCAAATTTTATTGGGTTTTGCTTCTTAACTTCCCCCATGCCACAGCAAGATGATGTTTAAGTGGCAGAGGCGGGAAATTTGGTCCCTCCTGGAAAATCACTGTGTGAGAAGGGGTGGAAATGGTCCTTCATTTCTAAGTTTAGCTGTTCAGCAGCCCCCAGCCTTTCCCAAACACCTTCTGTGGGCCAGGTCCTGTGGGATTCATGCTGGGCAGCAGGAATGCAGCCCATCACCTCCCACCACAGCCTCAAAGCCTTTGCACCTTGCTCTTTGCCTGCTGTGGGATGCAGCTGGACACGTTTCTGCTTTTCCAGAATTACTGTATTTCCCTGCAGAACTCCGCAGATGCAATGCCTGCAGGGGACTCGAGGCTTTCCAACTAGATGGGAGTCTGGGAGAAAACAGAAACCCCAGTGGCACTGCACAGGGAAAGAGAGAGCAATCCCCATCTCCTGGAACGGGCTGCAGGGCTGCAAGTGAGACAGAGACTATCCCTGCCTGTGTGCCCAAGCCAAAGAGCCACTGCCAGCCCCACAGTGACGGGGCCCACAGGACGGGTCCTCACTGCAACCAGGCACAACCTGCCCCACCAACCCTGCCCGGGAAGCACAGCACCCCCCGGCCCTGAGGCAGCACAAGCACACAGCTTTGAGCTCAGACATGTATTTGCTCTCAGGTAGAAGACATCACTGGGGCTAAGTCCTCTTGCCCTGCTGGTTTCCAATGGTGTGGGGGCACCACTTGCCACTCAGCAGCACCCTGGGGGACCACAGGTGCCACCAGGACAGCAGGCAGGACCTGGGGCTGTCAGCCGCTCCAGCAGCTGGAAGGGATCACGGATCTTCTCCTGGAGGGCAGAGAAAAACCCAGGGCAGGATCAGGCCAGTGGGAAGCAAGAGGCACCTGAGAAAGTGGTATTTGCCCCTGGCTCAATCCCTGCCCGCAGAGCAACCTGAGCAGACCCTCCTTAGCTATCATGGGGGGAAGTTCCTGGATCACCCCAGCTGCTTTTCCCCGTGGCAAGGAAGAAGCCAAGAGCTTGTCTGGGACTTTGCTTTTATCTGAGAAATGCCTCCTTGGACAGAGACCTGAGAAAATCTCCCCTTCCTAAGTACAAGGCTGTATTTCAGGGATACACAGCTGCAGGGTGTTATCTCCCTTGTCTCTCCTGGCCCATCTACAGGCTGAAGGGACCACCAAGGAGAAGGGAGAGGCTTCCAGCAGATAGAATGCTTTGTGCTGCAGGGTCAGGGTTGGCAGCCAGGGCCAGCCTGCTCTTCCATCAGCAGCCAGGAGAGCAATGGGCAGGAAAAAACTGTGAGGATGGGCCATCACCTCCCTGGGGCAGGTTGTGCACAGCCATGCCCTCAGGGGAAGGGTGACTCCCCTTGGGAGACCTCAGGGAAGTCCAGCTGTCAGCTTCACCATGGACATGTTGGGCTGGTTAGAGCAGACCCCCCTTTGGAGAACTCCAGCTTGGGTAAGGGTACACTTTGTCCTGACTCAGGCACCAGGCACCACTCTTGGTGTCCCATGAGCTCCTGCCCAGCCCAGAAGGACTCAGGTGTCTTGCTATCAAGCCACAGCCCCTCTGATACCCCAGGGCAACTCTGATGGCATGGGACACCCATTTCCCAATTCCTTAACCCAGCCACAGAGCTGTCTCCTGCCAACCTTCACTCCCTTGCGACAGCAGCCCTGCAGTGCTGCGGCGTCGGCCCCACCAGCTCGGATCAGGAACTCCTCTGCAAACCTGGAGCTCTGCAAGATCGCAGCCATCTCAGCATCCACGTCCACCACCTCTCCTTTCTGGGGGCAGAGGAATGGTCACAGGCCTGGGGTCCTGGATATGTGACCCAGGGGCTCCAGCCACCCAGCCACATGACGGGGAGAGTGAAAGCAGGGGCACATTTTGACCCAAAACCTGAAGAAACACCCGCAAAACCCAAGCATCAGGCCTCAAGCCCTTCTGGGAAGCCACCATGGATGTTCTGCTTCTACCTTTACCACAATGCAGCGCATGCACCTGCCTCCCTTTCCTGCCCATTTGCACTCCCCTGGGTTTACACAGCCCCTCTGCTTCCACCCACCACCCCCTCCACCAAAGCTTGCCCCCCACATCACAGAGGATGTTGCTGAGTAGCAGCTTCATCAGCTTCAACCCTTCCCTGCAGAGCCCCAGCGTGCCTCCCCTCACCTTGAATGTGAAGTTGACATCAAACACCAGCTCTCGCTCGTGCCCCACGATCCCACCATTGTAGATGACCTGTCCTGGCCCAGCCTGGCTGCCACCCGGCACCTTGAACAGGCGGAACGTTGCAGAAACAAAGCGGCAGTCACCTACAAGGGAGAGGATGGTGGGCTGGGCACTGAACACCTGGGCTGGGATCCCAGCAGAGCTCCCCACAGCTGCCCAGAGCTGACAGTGCCTGGCTGGATCCTCACCGACAATGCCCTCCAGCTCCTTGTCGCCAATGGTGATGGGGCTGGTGGTGACCAGGCACGGGGGGCTGAACCCCACCTCCTCAGCAATGCTGTACAGGTCTCTCCAGTACAGGGCTCCTGCCAGGCATTCTCCTGGCACAAGACCACAGACATGGGGGATGGAGGCAAAGGTCCAGTCCCCCCATGCCCTGTCACCCCCATCCCACAGCCCTACGCACCCCACAGCACCCGGTGCCTCCGGACGGTCTCGCTCAGGCGCTGGCTGGCGTAGATGTCACTGAAGTACATCTCTCCCCCAGGCTGGAGGGCAGCAAGGAGTGAAGGGAGACCTCAAGAAGCAAAGGGACAAAAGGGGCAGGGAGAATTGGGAATCCCCTAATCCTACCCTGCTTGGGACCCTCTGCAGAGATGCCCTCCCCTGACCCCATCCTACATCCCCGCCTTGCTGGATCCCATTTACTGCTTCTCAGTGGCACCCCAACAACAGGGCCACCCCAAGCCTGCTTTGGTGCCGCAGGCACCAGCCCACCATCACCTTCAACACACGGAAGGCCTCCCGCAGCACAGCCCTCTTGTCAGGGGCAAGGTTGATCACGCAGTTGGAACTGTGGAGGAGGAGACCAAGGCTTATTTGCACCCTCTTGCACACTTAACACCACCAGCTGCTGCACATCCACCAGCTGCTGTGTGTCCCATCGCTTCACACAGGATTTGGAAACACCAATTTGACCATGAAAAGTGCAGTTCATACTCCCAGACTCTAGCCCAGACTCCGGCTTGGGTGACCCATTGGGATGCAGACCCAGCCCACAGCCCCGGGAAGCAGCAGGACTGGGGGTGACTGTGCCCTGCATGGCACCTACATGACAATATCGTAGCTCTCGTCAGCCAGCCCGGCATCACCCAGCTTCTCCATGTAACCATGGAAGAACTCCACGTTCGGCTTCTGGTAGCCAAACTTATCCATGTGGTAGGCAATGTGCTTCTTCGCCACCTCAACCTGGCAGGAGGAAGGGAACGATGTGGGGGGGCTGCTGGAGGATGAGGGGGAGCCCCAGATCTGTGCCGTACTTGGCCCTGGGTCATATCTATCCCGGTGACGTGGCCCTGCTCCCCAACCAGCTGGCTCAGCAGGTAGCAGTCCCTGCCGCTGCCGCTGCCCAGGTCCAGGATCCGGCACGACGTCAGGCGCTCAGGGATCACCAGACCGCAGCCGTAGTACCTAGGTAGATGCTGAGCTGAGCTGGGTGGAGGTGCCCCGTGGCACGGCCGAGAAGGGGCTGCAGCCCATGGGGATGCAGCAGTGGAGGAGGGACCCTGGGGTTTACCTGGCCACCACCTCCTCATGGACACGCTCCAGAGCATCTCTCACCACCTTGGGAAGGGGCCTGGCTGAGGTGGTGCACGCATTGGTTTTGAGGTCCTCTAACTTCTGCAGCTCTTTGCCGTAGTAATCCTGAGATGGGAAGGACAGAGGCCACTAAACTGTGGCAAGTTGTGCCCTGGGAACTCCCCATGCTCCAAAACGTGGGGGCCATGCCTGCACTCGGGCTGTACATGCCTGCATGTCCTCTGGCACTGGTACTCTTTCCACCCAGCCAAAAACTGCGCCAAGATCAGGCATCCCCTTGCCCCTATCCTCCCCAGCTCCCTTTGCTCACACACACAGATGTGTTTGTGCAGGAGGGAATTTAATTCCCATTTGCAGTAACTTTGCAGGCTGCAGCCACCATTTCCCTGGCCGAGAAGGGTGCAGGGAACAAGGGCAGGGAAACACCGGGTTGCTCAGCCCCCCATCCCTGTGCGCAACAGGAGCAGAGCTGCCAACCACACCTGACATTTTCATCTGGGCCCCAAAACAAGCTTTATCCTCTGGCAGCAGCAGGAACCCTGGCACAGCCCAGGCACACACGCCCTGCCCACCTGCCCCATCCCTCTGCCAGTCCCCATCCGCGCCCCTCACCTGCACCTCCTGGTGGATCTGCTCTCCGCAGGGAGTTGCCACTACAACGATAATGTGGGGCTGACACCACAGAGGTGGGCACCACACCAAGTCCTCCCAAGCGCTCTGAATCCCCCTTTTTCCCCCAGGTACCAGAGCACTTTTTGCTCTCCCCCAGCAGAACCCTGAGACCCTCCCGAAACTTGCAGTCTAGTAGGACGCTCCAGGGGGCACCTGGCAACATCTCCCCACCCCAAAAAAAACCCAGTCCCAGCTGCCCTGGAGAGATGAGCCCCCAGAACATCCCTGTAGGGTAAATCCCCCTCCCCTGCAGCCCCAGCACTCCCGGCAGGGGCCCTGGGCTGCCTTACTGCCTCCAGCTGCAGTGCCTCAGCTGGACTCTGCCCAGCATGGGCCTCGCTCCTCCCCGATACCCTGTGCTTGTCCCGGCATCCCGCGCTGCCCAGGCCTGGCTTCCGCCCTGACACCGGCTCCCGCCTGCCCGGGCCCCTGGCACCCGGCCCAGCAGGGGCACAGGCACAGCCAGGGCTGCTGGCCCCGCTCCCGTGCTGGGCACGCTGCCATCATTCATGGTTCTTGCTGCACCCACACCTCCAAAACCCACCCTGCTCCCTGTTCCCCAACAGTTCTGCACCTCCACGGTGCAGCCCTGTCCCTGCTTGCCCCAAAGGGGCAGGTTTAATGCCGCAGGTTTCATGCCGCAGGTTTCATGCCACAGGACTGCTGTAGCCTCTGTGGAGGACAGGACCTTGGAAGGGACAAACTACCTGCAACAAGGTCACACTGCCTCTGCAAAGCCCTCCGAGCAGAAGCAGAATGGGGGACCCTGTGGGGCAGAGACCCACCATCCCAAACAGTCTCCTGATGCACAGGGACCGCCAGCAACGGAATCCAGGACAGACTGCTGCAGTTTGGTGGTGTTCAGGACAGCTTTTATTCCCAGCAAGAAAGTCACACGGAAAAGTCTCATTCCCAAAGTGCACCTGCAAAGCTGGGGTCAGAATGTCACCCAAGGCAAAAATACTGGCAGGGATGGTGAAATCTAGGCCAGGAGAAGGCTCTGCAGCACAGGAGCCAGACTCCAGCAGCATTCCAACAGGAATGTGGCAGGCCAATGTCAGCTCTCAGCCTGCCTGCTCCTATCAGCTGCTGAAAAGCACACTCAGGGAAACAAGTGCTTCCCGTGCACTCCAAGTGCTCCAGATAAGTGACTTACCAAAAACAAGACACAGTATTTATAGTTGGGCCTGGATGTGAACAGATCACTGGTCTTCAACAGAGCAGTGTGGAACTGAGCACACCAGCTCGTGATGCTCTCCTGCCTGCTTCCTGGACAGGCCTTTGGATACCTTCCCAACCAGATACGAACACACACCACAGCCAAGGCTGCTCCATCAGGAGTTGGAGCAGCAGCCCAGAAAAAGGAATGCAGTTGAAGGCCGAACGCAGCACACATGGGCTGGCAAAGGGATGATGTTCCAAACTCTGGCAGAGTGGAAAATAAGATAACCTCTTAGGAGGACGATGGCCAAACCACATTCAGCTAAGCCACTGGCAGATGTGTGTGCCCAGATTTCTGGTTTCAGAAATTCTGTGCTGGGACTGGCACTGCAGCCTACACTGAAGCACCTCTCATCCACCCAGGCACTTGCAGCTCACACTGATTAAAACGCCCTAAATAAACTGCACTCTGTGCCACCTCTGTGGCTAAATACAGACCAATGGCAAACTGCAGGCACCTGCATTTAAATGCCATGCCTCAATTCTGCATTTCTTGCCAGGGGTGCTGGTGTGGGCTGAGCACCTCACGCTGCACGGGAAGTAAGCGGACACAGGAATTGCTGGAAGGAGCAAAGCTTCAGGAAGTTTGTGTCAGCCAGGTCTGGGTGCACAGGTGAGCGTTCCAGAGCAGAGGTGTGGATGCAGGCACATGAGAGGGGTGACATGCCCACAAACACAGACTCTGCACATATCCCAGCCGACATCCAGCATCATCCACACACAGTTCTGAGCCCCGGGAGCTGGAGGGGAGAGGACGCTTCACTCCCTCGGTGCCAGGCAAGATGTCCTCGTGCCTTCAGCTCCCCTTCATTTCAGCAAGTGGCTCAGCTGGTCCTGCAGGTTTGAGGAGCGCTCCACACTGGGCACCAAGCAAGAGGAGATTCGTGGTGAGATCTGCTCCCAGACTGTGCTGTGCTGCCTGTGCCCGAGGGAGCAGAGCAGCTCTAGTGCTGGCACTACAGCAAAGAGAAACCCTGGAGTACCCTCCACCCTCTCTGTGTCCCCACAAGGCAAGCCTCACTCTGCGCACCCTACTGTACACAGCTCTGCTCCCACCACCCTCATCTCCTGCCACAAGCGGCCTCACAGGTTCTATCACATCACTGAAACAAAAGGAAGTTTCGGTATGAATCCCATCTCTTCACACTACTGAAGCATTACCCTGCTGGGCCAGCATCTGCCTCAAAGGCAGCTGCAAAAACCTTCCCACTCTGCTTTCCCCCATCCAACTCCATCACCTTCCCCTTTCCAGCCCTGCATGCGTGTTCCCCAGGTCCTCCTAGAACTCACTTCTTTTGAATTGCTTCTTGCCTAGATGAGAAAAGGAGAGACGAAAAGAGCATTAGAAAAACAAAATCTCAGTCACAGTTTATGTTATGTCAAACAAGGGCTCAAAGGCCAAAACTCCAGGGTGTTTCTGGATTAAGTCCTGGGGGACAGAAGCAGCACTGGCTTCTCCCTCTTGGTCCCAGGTGCGTCATACACACTCATGGGAGACACAGTGCATGACAAACAGCTCCCACCCCGAAACAGCCTGAAGAGGGCTGGAAAATTCCAGCTCCAGGGCCTGCTCAGCTTTGAAGAGCTGAAAAAGAGGGATCAGTCTGAGCCAGCTCCATGCAAAGTCTTTAAGGAGAACAGAGAAGGACTGAGGGATCCACTCAGCCCCCAAGAGCGAATGCCTACTTATTGGTGTCCCCTACTTACTGGTACTGTAGATGAGTAGTTATTATGGCCATTTTTCTTAAACTCTGTGGAGAATAAAACAAAGAATGAATGTCTACAGAAATCCCAGTGCAAGATGTCCTAATGCCCCGGGGAGTTCCTCCAGCACAGCTGGAGGATACAGCGCTGTATTGCTGCACTGCCTCCAAAACACCCCCGTCGGTGTCTGCCAGCACTGTTTCCCTCTCCTTTCCAATGACAGGCAGAGACACAAGTGCTTTGTTTCAGCCCACAGTCCCTCGAGCTTTCTGTCACAGAGGGCACACCTTGAGGGCTGGCCAGGCTGCAGGACACTGGGAGTCCAGCAGCACTGGGTTTGAGGAAGCACTAAATGATTCTGGCCACCAGCCCCGCTGCCTGAAGCCATGTATTTCACTGCAGGGCTCCAGCAGCACGGCTGCAAACTGTTCTTACCACCCTCCTCTCCTCCTGTCCCTAGAAACACTGCTGCTCGAGCAGAAGAACACAGCTTACATCTTCCGAGTGCAAGATGGCATCTTCTTGCATCACCATGTTTCTCGCAGCTTGACCCAGGAGCTAAAAGACAAACGCACAGACCAGGCTGAGACGCTGCAGCTTTGCATTTCCCGAGGCCCCCGTGACGGCTGGCAGGGTGACACTCGGGGTGACACCGTGCGGGGATCACCGCGGTGCCGTGAGAGCACATCCACCGTGAGCGCCTGAGGCACCGCTCCCACCTGGAGAGCCGGCAGTTACCCTCCCGCCTGCCACCGCCGGAGTCCCGAGGCGCTGCCCAGCCGTGCCCGCATCCCAGCCCCGCTGTCCCCGTCCCTGCCCAGACACGAGGATGTGTTCTCTCCTCGGACTACAGCTCCCAGCAGGCATTGCACCGCCCACCCCGCTCCCAGCGCCCCGCTCCGCTCCGGCCCTGTAACCGGCCGCCCGCCGGCACCCGCCGCTCACCTCGGCGCTACGGGAGCCCTTCAGCACCTGCTTAGTGAGAGCGATCACGTCGGTGCCGCAGCTCGTCACCTTCTCGGTCAAAAGCCCCTTCACAGAGTGCCCAAAGCGCGCCTGGGCATCCGCCGCGCCCCCCGCCGCCATCTTACCCCGCCCACGCCCCGCCCCGCCTACCCCGGGAGCCGCTACGGCGAGCGCGGGGAGCCTGAAGGGTCGGGAAGGCGCAGAGCTCGCGGTGGTCTGGGACACTGCCGGGAGTGGCTTCTGTTCTCACAGGAGTCCCCCAGGACACCTCATCACCTCGGGCACGGACACCCACAGGCTGCCCAGCACTGACCAGGGCTGACAAGCACAGACCAAGGCTGACCAGCGCTGACCAGGGTTTCTCAGCACTGCCCAGGGCTGACCAGCTCCGACCAGGATTTCTCAGCCCTGGCCAGTGCTGCCCCTGTACTGCCCAGGGCTGACCAATTGTACCAGGGGCTGACCAGCGCTCACTAGCACTGCCGAGGGCTGCCCAGCAGTGTCAAGTGCTACCTATGTCTCCCCAGCACTGACAAGAGCTGATGATCAGGGATGCTCAGGGCTTCTCAGCATTTCTAGTGCTGCCCATTCCCTCCCGGGTCTGTCGAGGCGCTCCCAGGCTGGGGATGGATTCCAGTGCCTGGATTCCACCAGACCCCCCAGCTGTGCTCGTGGCACCCAGGACAGACCTCGAGGGCTCAGATGTCCCCACACCCCCGGCCCACCACAGGGCCCTGGGGACGGAACCCCAAGGACGGATCCGACCCTGGGCATCCTCTGGCCCCCAGCGCGCTGGAAGGAGCTCCCCCAGGGCCACCCAGGGTGGCCGTGGCCCCGCTGCCCTCGCCCCCCGCCATGTGCCCACAGCTGCAGAGCTGGNGGTGGGGAGCCTGCTGCAGCTGGCCGGGCACCCCCAGCTCCACCTGCGGCTGTGGCGCCTGCAGGGACGCTACGGCAGCCTCTACGCCCTCTGGATGGGCTCCCACTACGTGGTGGTGGTCAACAGCTTTCGGCACGCCAGGGAGGTGCTGCTCAAGAAGGGCAAAGACTTCGCCGGACGGCCCCGCACCGTGAGTCGGCAGCAGGTTTTGGGGACCCCTTTCCCACTGTGGCGTGGGGTGAGGCGAGGGACGCTCCCAAGAAGGATACTGGCACGCAGCAGGGTCCGTGTCCCCTCCCCATCCCGCCCGCAGCAAGCCAGGGCCAGGGCAGCCCCTCCACACCCTGTTCCCCAGGGTACAGCCTGGGGAACCTGTCATACTCCATCCCAAGGGTGCCCGTCTTTCCTGCAGCTGGCTGCATCCCTGGGCACGGGGATGTGGGTTCAGGTACCACCAGGGTCCCCGCACCCCTTAAATTCCCTGAGCATCCTAGAGCCCCTAACCCTCCCATCTGTCCCCAAACCTCTTTATCAGTCCTTGGCAGGGGGAAGGCAAAGCCCATGTCCTGTGCTTTGCCTGCCTGCGCTAACCCCCAGCCCCCCGGACCATCCCTGGGATGGGATGAGATGATCATCCGTCCCCCGCGGGGCTGCCCTGCAGCGGGGTGACCCTGGGACTGCCTGTCCCTCAGGTGACCACGGACCTGCTGTCCCGGGGGGGCAAGGACATCGCTTTCGCCAGCTACGGACCCCTCTGGAAGTTCCAGCGCAAGCTGGTGCACACTGCCCTCTCCATGTTCGGGGAGGGCTCGCTCGCCCTCGAGAGGATCAGTAAGTGCCTCCCACCAGCCCCAGGCTCCCTCCCAGCTCCGGTTCCCTCCTACGCTGGACTTTTTCTTAAGTGCCCTGATTCCCTGGGAACCAAGGGAAGACTCCGGGTCAGCCCATGTCCCCCGCTGTCCCCTCAGCTTGCCAGACAGGGGCTCTGTTCCTCTCTTTCTATCTCCTGTACTTCACCAACAGCTCTCCGTGTGTTTTCCACACTGAACTTTAGTTCCCCTCACTCACAGATGGGGAAATGGAGGCATGGAGCCAGCTCCCCGCTCCACCCAGGAGGACATCCTTGCACATCTCCTGCACATCCTTGCACATCCTCTCTGCTCCTCCACCCGGCATTGTCCCTTCTGCCCACCCGGCATTGTCCCTTCTGCCCATCCCAGCCCCTCAGGGCGCAGCCCTGTCTCGGGGGTGCCCTCTGCAGGCTGCACGCCCTGAATGAGCAGGGGACCCTTCCTTCCAGCCCCCAGCTGCCCCTTTCACCCCCTTGGCCTAATCATCAACTCCCTCATCACCCCCTGGCTGCCTCTCCCCCGCCCCAGTCTGCCGGGAGGCTGCATCCCTGTGCGAGACGCTCAGCGCTGCGCAGGACACGGCCCTGGACATGGCCCCCGAGCTCACACGGGCCGTCACCAACGTGGTCTGCTCCCTCTGCTTTAACTCCTCGTACCGGCGTGGGGACCCCGAGTTCGAGGCCATGCTGGAGTACAGCCAGGGAATCGTGGACACTGTGGCCAAGGAGAGCTTGGTGGACATCTTCCCCTGGCTCCAGGTGAGCAGGGATATGGGCACTGCCCATTCCTCTCACCTCAGATGAGAGGAAGGAGCTGGGATGTGTCCTGTAGCCTGTTGTAATGTGGCTTTTCTCCCTCAGATATTTCCCAACAAGGACCTGGCCCTGCTAAAGAAATGCCTCCAGGTCCGGGACAAGCTGCTCCAGCAGAAATTCACTGAACACAAGGTGCCAGCAGGGCCAGGACAGGGAGATGCTGGAGCTTGGGTGGTGAGCACTGTGCCCAGGACAGCCTGGCTGATGCATGTTCCTCGTCAGGAAGCTTTCTGCAGAGACACCGTGAAGGACCTCATGGATGCCCTCCTGCAAGTGAGGCTCAGTGCTGAGAACAGCAGCCCCCCAGAGCCAGGGCTGGAGCTGACTGACGACCACCTCCTCATGACAGTGGGGGACATCTTTGGGGCCGGTGTGGAGACCACCACAACTGTGCTCAAATGGGCTGTGCTCTACCTGCTCCACTACCCTGAGGTAGGGTCTGCACTCCACAGCGGGGGCCTGGGTTCCCTTCAGCACCAGGAATGTCACGGGGAGCTTTGGAGAAGGCAGGTGCCAAAAGAGAAATCAGGCTCTGCAGATAAGCAAGATCAGGCTGTGGGCACTTTACTTCTGCCCCACACAACATGACAGGACATGCTGATGATGCTGGGTATACCCCACTGTGCACAGGGCACCCTGCTCCCTGGGCTCCCACACTGGTCTTTGCTCCCCTCCCAGGTCCAGAGGAAGATCCAGGAGGAAATGGACCACAAGATCGGCCTGGTGCGTCACCCCCACCTCAGCGACCGCCCGCTGCTGCCCTACCTGGAGGCCACCATCAGCGAAGTGCTGCGCATCCGACCTGTGTCCCCCCTGCTCATCCCGCATGTGTCCCTTGCCGACACCAGGTGAGATCCCCCTGGGGCACATCCGGGTTGTGGGCAGAGACTGCGGGCAGGGAGCGACTGCCTCACTCTGTGTCCTCTTTGCAGCATTGGGGAATACTCCATCCCCAAGGGTGCCAGGGTCATCATCAACCTCTGGTCTGTGCACCACGACGAGAAGGAGTGGGACAAGCCTGAGGAGTTCAATCCTGGTGGGTTTGTGATCCCCATCCTCTCCTGGGCCAGGGGAAGGTAGGGTGGGTGCAGCAGGAGAGGCTGAGCCCTGGGGGAGGCTTGGTGCTGGGAGGTTGGATCATGCTCCTGTCTGGGGCACTCGCACCTCTCTGCTCCTGCAGCTCCCGCGAGGGACATATGTGTGATGAACTCGGGCAGGTCTCAGGCAGAAGGGCTTGATTCCTGCTGATGCCAGTGGTGCCCCTTCCCCTTGCAGGCCGCTTCCTGGATGAGCGGGGCCAGCACATCCATTCGCCCTCACCCAGCTACCTCCCCTTTGGAGCCGGGATCCGTGTCTGCCTGGGTAAAGTCCTGGCCAAGATGGAGCTCTTCCTCTTCCTGGCCTGGGTGCTGCAGAGGTTCACACTCGAGTGCCCTGAGGACCAGCCCCTGCCCTCGCTGGAGGGCAAGTTTGGTGTCGTGCTGCAGGTGCAGAAGTTTCAGGTGAAGGCCAGGCTGAGGGAGCCCTGGAGAGCAGCCTCATGATGGGGAGGAGCCCTGGATCCCAGGCAGTGGGGCGTGGGGGGTGGGACCACAGAGGCTGCCCCATGGATGGGGGGTTATCCAGATAAAGCTATTCCCAATACAGCATGGCTCCGGCAATTTTTTGGGCAGGGGATGGCAGGCAGGGTTTGGTGTGAGATGTATGGTGGCCCCACAACTTGCTGTGAGCACTGGGCTGAGTTGGGAGGCTGTGGCAGCATGGTAGCTCCTGCCTGCTCACTGTCCTGAGCACTCACTCTCTTCCTGGATTTTGGCCATTGCTCCAGCAGCAGCACAACCTTCCTGTAACGCAAGGGGCCGTGTTTGCTTTGCTTTCACCAAAAACTACTGTGCCATGGAGGGCAGCGTGTAATTAGGTTTCTGGTTCTCTATTACTTGACCTCTTAATATCTAACTGAGTAGCTGCACAGCTATGGCTCAGGGCCCCTGGAGGGAAAGCAGCCAAGGCAGAGGGGAAAGCCCCACAGAGCCCCAGCACAATGTGACACTCCAGCCCTGCGAACTCCCTCATCTTCCCCCTGCTCTTTCTCTTGTTAGCAGGCAGGAAAACAGGCATAAACTTCCCCACCACTGAACTTCCTGCTCGGTGTGTTTGAGTTCTTTCAAACCCCCAGAACTTGGCTTTCACGCAGGCCTTTCAACACCAGCATCCGATGCCAAATGGGTCCTGTCAGCCTGTGGCACGAGGATCATGATGAAGGCAATGCGTTTGCAGCCTGGCACAGCACTGGGAGCATTCTCCCAGTCCATTTTCTGGGGGGCTCAGTGTGGTGGGGAGGAGCTGGAGGTAAAACTGCCATGCACATGCCTGCCCCAAGGGCAATCCTCAGGCTGATTTGAGCAGCTGACCCACCAGAAGCTGGGCAGAGGGAGCACAGCAGGAGCTCAGCCCCACTGCTGCTGCATGGAGTCTCTGATGACTCCTAAGGGCTGAGCCCCACACACCTTCCTGCTGCCCTGCCTGTTTCCATCACACCAGGGGTGCCACTGGGTTTCCAATCCCTCCACTTCTGCTAGGACACACTGAAGCTGGATGGGTGAAGGGGGACGGGACTCAGAACGGGCTTTGGGAAAACCTGGCTAAACATGATGCTCTGGGCTTCCCTGGGGATTGGCACCTCCATGCCAGCCTGGTCCTTCCCCTGCCCCAGATCCTGTCACTGGCAGCACCCACTGGTAGGGAGGCTCCATTCCAGTCTCCTGCAGCATCGGGATGCCGCCAGGAGCATCAACAGGACCTCCAGCACATTTGTGCCCCTTTGCCAAGGCATTTGATTTCGCTCTTGGTACAGGAAGGGATTTTCTCCTTGCCAGAATCAACACGGGGCCAAGGCCTTGCTGTTTGCCGGGGCACTCACACAAGTGCTAAAAGCCAGCGTCCACCTTGGGGCAGAAATGGGGACCTTTGAACCAGGGATGTTTCTAACCTGGAGAATGCCTCCAGCCACAGCTGCTTGCACTCCACCTCCCCCATTTGCCAGGGCTAGCATGTGCTGTCCTAGGCCGGGAGACCAGCACATGCTGCAAATCCCAGCACCCCAAGCTCGGCCCTGCTGCAGGGTGTCTTGCTCCCCACCCAGCCCACCTCCTCCCCACCGGGAGAAGATGCAGCTGGGGGAATTCAGTGCCCAGAACCAGCTGCCTGGCACTTTGTGAGCTGGTAAACAGCCCCCGGCATGGCTGCTCCCTGCTCTGGGAGCAGGCAGAGGCACTGCTGAATCACCCGGCTGGTATTTCTATCCTGACAGCTGCTCCGGGGCTGTGCTGCTGCACCCAAACCCCTGGCTCCACCAGAAAGCTTCACCTGGGCCACTGGCTCCAGCTACCTGAGACAAAGGGGGTCTGCAAGGCAGGAATTGGTGCTGATGGAAAGAATGAAGCTTTTTCATTCATGGCTGTTCCCACAGTTTCTTGGGTACACCATGAAGCAGATGTGCAGCTTGCTGAGGGCACTGGGCAGAGCAAGCCTGAGCCTTTCCCTAGCACAAACTCATTTTGGGGGGCACAGCCACCCCCACAGCATTTAGCTGACCCGGCTGTGCCACAGGGCTCAGCTCAGAAGCCCTCCAAGCTTGAGAGGCTTCTCTTTGCACCAGGCACTGGCTGACCCTGGACTGTGCTGGAGAGTGACGGCCAGTCCAGGAGGAGCAGGAGGCGCTTGGAATACCTGCGGGCTCTGCAGCGGGCATGGTGCCAAGAGAGCTGAGTAAGCACAGACCTCAGGACACAGCTGTTTGCCGGCTGAAAACAAATCGAGAAAGAAGCCGGCAGCCTGTGACCCCCCCAGCACAGACTGCAGCGCTTGCACCACCGTCGCGACGGCCCCGCTGCGGGCACCCGTCCCATCTGATAAAAACAGATCTGTGCTGCAATGATGGGGGGAACCAGCTCTGACGAAGAGACAACTCATCCTGGCCTTCCCAGGCTGCCCACTGTGGGATGCTGTGGGGCTTGCCTGAGCCAGGGGCTGGCCTGTCTGCCCCCCACTCCCGGCCTGGTCCAGGCTTTTCTTATATAAACCAAAGAAGAAAAAAGAAAAGGGGCAAAAGCCTCCCTGGGATGTGTTGCACAGGTGGTGGTGGGGGGCCAGGAAGCAGCAGCCCTCGGGGAGAACCACTCATTCAGGACAGCAAATGAGTTTATGCACCGGAGCTGGACTGTGCCCCAGCTCCCTGCAAAACGCTGCCGGGAGCTGATCAGGCTGGGATGAGCTCAGCCAGGGCATGCAGAGAACCAGAGGAGATACGGCTGCGGGAGCCCGGGCTGTGCAGAGCAGGAAGCGAGCACAGCCCCGGCTCTCACCACTGACCCACGTCCCCGAGCGGTGAGGGGTGCCCAGGGAGCCCAAAGCTCCCATCGCTTGGTGTAACAGCCTCATGCTGGCAGTGGAGCCCGCTCATTTTGCTTCTCTCCAGGCTTCCTGCCCCAGGAAGCTTTTGATGACTGTGTAACACAGAGGCTTAGCTGCGCCTCGGCTTTCCTTAGCCTCCAGTTAGGCACACAAAGCTCTGAGAGCAGGCTGCCAGCAAGCATCAAGACACGATTCCCTCCTCCTCCATCTTCAGCCAACACCCATCCACAGGGTTGTACAAACATGCAATGATATACGGTAGGAAGATCACACCAGTGCTCCCAGACGAGTTTGCATCATCGGAGAGCTGAAGAGTCCCTTGGGAACACCAAGGAGATGCTGCAGTACCCACTGATCCCAGGAGCCCCCGTTGTGCCCAGGGGACACTTGCTAAGCTACCACACTGTTCACCTCTCCCCAAGCAACACAACCCCAGCCCACCAGGACACCTGCGGGGTCCCTGCCCCAGAGCCAGCTTCGGTGGCCAAAAACATTCCGTGTAAGCAGCTCTGCACTGCCACAGACTCCAACAAAAACAGACTGCAAGGAGTACTGGCAGCCACACCTAGAGCACACTGTAAAGCAGTTGACTCTAATTTGCTGTCAAACCTGCTGCATTATTGCAACTCAGCTTTGAAACGATGTATTCATGACTCCCAAAAACCACCCCTTATAGCTGGGAATGGGTGGGGTTTGGTGCTCCAGTGTTGGAGATGCACATCTGCCCATGTCCTCACACCTCCAGCATTTTACGGTGGGCATTCTTTGGGCCATGCTGGCTTCCTACACAGGGATACACGTGAGGATCGAGCACCCTTCTAAAGCTCCAAAGCTGGAGCTTTGGGAGTCCTCTGCCTGCCTGAAGAGGCAGCAGCCGGGGTATGTCCAAGGAGCTCATCTGCCCCATTGTCCTGCCCTTCACCACTCCTTCTCCCCCTACCAGCTGTCCCTTGGCTGCAGGTCTAAAATCCTAAAGCACTGAAAGCCATTAACAGTCCTGCTCCTCAGGCACTTGTGAGCTGAACAGACATGGTTTGTGCCCCCTTTCTTTCTTTATGGTCTCTAAATGGCCAAAAAACCTCCAGGAGTCATAAAAGAGGGACACAGCTGCTTCTTCCTGACTTTTTAAAATCAGAAACATCAGCTTGGCTAACAGGTACGTACCCCCATGTCCAGAGGATTCCCCTGCCCTTAGTGGGATGGCCAGAAAGCAAATATGGAGATTTCTGTCTTATGCCAACAGAAATGTTGGCAAAGGGTCTCCCGCTGGCACAGGGCCATCCCCAGGATTTACAGCAGTAAACCCCATTCCTTACAGACTGATGAGATTTTTTAGCTTCCTCTGTGGTGCGAGGAACAAAACCAGGTGCCAATATGTACAGAATTCCTGGGAGTGGCACTGAGGACCTTTAATTCTCCTCTCAGAAGATACATGTGGTCAGTGTACACAGCTGGAAGTGACCAGTCCCCAGGTAGCCGGGCTCTGGGGCACGCACAGCCTCTCTGTTACCACTCATCCAAGTATCCAGGCTCCAGACATCCAGGAACGAGGTCTCCTGAATCCAAATCAAAGTCATTCATTGTTAAGAGCACCCTAAGACACAAACTGAAGAGCTGTCCTTATCAACTGTTTTGAGGGAAGAGAAAGGCTGTGATGGGCAAAGGAGTGAGATTCTTCTAAACCCTGTAAGGTCAAAGTGCTCCCCTCAAATGTGCAGGTAAAACACTGGCATAAGCACCACTTCCCTTGCTCTACAGCCAGCACAGTGCCAGCACACCTCCAGGGAGAACAACAAAACAAATCCACAAACTAAAGACAAATCTTGTTCTTAGCTCACAGAATGATACACATACACGTGGACAAGTTATCAGAAAAGGCATTATATTTTGGTTTCCACCTTATTTAAAACTGATTTTGGTTTTCAATTAATCAGATCTCAGTATGTCCGAGTTCAGGTTTCAATGGTTTTTTCCCCATAACAGTAATGATCTGGACGACCATAATTATAAAAGGGACGGGGAGAAATCCCAAGAACAAGTTACACAGTCTGAACTGTGCTCTCTTCCACATGAGCACTCTAGGGAATGTTAGTTTCAGCTCTTCCTTTTTTTTCCTTTTTTCTTTTTTTCTTCCTTCAGGTTGTTACTAACAAAAATCTCTACTGTTTATTAAAGCAAAGCTACAGTAAATTTTCTTGCAGTCTTACAGCAGGTTGTTGTATTACCAGTAGGACTCGCATGCATGGATTGCAGTCACACACACACACGCTCACAGACATTATACAGTAGCCAGTTGCCACCATTAAAAAAAAAAACCAAAAAGAAAGAGAAAGAAAACAGACATTCATTTCTTTAAGTGGTCATGATTAGAATCGCACCAAACTTTTGGATTAAAAAAAAATACTGCACAGGTCTTCCACATCGACATGGTAAATCATCCCTTTCGCAATGGACGGAGCTCTCGTCTCCATTTGTTCAACATGCATCACTGAAGCTTGAAGGCACGCTGGCCAAGGAGAGCCCTGTTCTTTTGTCATCTGAACTCCAGTGTGCTGCTATCGGGGTGCAAAAAAAGGACAAAAATAAAGCCAAGCCCTTTTGCAGCACACCGGGAAAAGGTCATTCGGAGACCACAGTACTTGGAAGGCAGCCCAGCTGCCTGGATTCTACCGCTAACTGTGCTCTTGGAGGCATTGAAGGAACACACTTGTCTTTAAAAATGACACATAAAGGCAAATTTCTGCAAACCCTTTCTTTTCAAACTGCCTATGGTAGACTGACACTCCTTCTAGAAGAAACTGGTCCTTCAGTCACCAGCTTCAAGTGGGAAATTTCCTACCTGCTGTCTTAAATACTGAAGCACCAGAGATTATAGGGCTGATGTGTTTGGGCATCCATCAGCTTCAGGGAAACTTAACATCAGGAAAGAAAAAAAAACCCAAACAAAAAGAACCGAAGGAAAAAAGATGGAAAGAAATCCCCAATGCCTCAAGAGCACTATATCAAACCAGAACTCTTGGGCTACTGACTGCCGGCACTGTCAGAAGCTGCTCGCTTCTGGGAAGACACCTGGAGGTTGAAGCCTTATGGTGATCTGGTATCCTCCCAGGGTGAGATTTGCTGAGTTTTATTGATTGCAAGATAAAGCAGTGTTTCAGAAAACTAAAACCAACAAACTCATAATAACCATCACCAAAATCACCATTGGAAAAATTCCGTTTTTTAGAAGGTCTCATTGAGAAACATCAGTCCTTACTCCATGGAGCAGGGCAGATACGATTAACAAAACCCAGAGTGACCCGTCTCCCACAAGCCGGGCCTTCGAGGACAAGTCCCCATATTATATTGGAGGGGAGAAAGAAAAATAAACAAAAAAACCCCCGTTGTATCACCTTTTCCTCCTGTTAAAGTTTTAATCCGCTTATTCCATTTTTATTTGTTTTTTTCCCCCGATTCTCCCTTCCACTCTGCCGCCTTAGCTGGGGGAGTTATTGGTACAAGAGTTTGGAGAGTCCTGCTCATTTATTGTGTTCAAGAGTACACACACCGGCTGCCGGGGCAGGTGGTGGTGGCTGTGTTCGCCGTGCTGCTCCTCTGTGGCACTGAAAAGCCCTTCCTCCTCGTCCCCGTGGGGACGGCCGCTGCAGCTGTCACAGAAGTCCAGGGGCCCGTCCAGGGCGTCATCGATGAGCCCGTCAAACTCCTTGAGGTCGTCGTCGTGATGACCCCGGTTGCATACGCAGACCTCTATGCCCGAGTCGCCCGTGAAACGGCGCTGCCTGCCCGGCGTCTTGTCCTTGGCGTCGGGAATGGCGCTGCTCTGCTCTAAGCTCTCAGAGCTGTAACCTTTCAGCAGTTCCTCCTTGCATTCTGTATCCTTATCGGGACCGGCCCTCTCCACTAGCTCGGCTCCCGTGCTGGTACTGCCGGGCTCGACGCTTTGCATTTTGGCGACGGCTCTCTCGCCCAGCACGGTGGTGGAGGGCTCGGGGTCCCCACGGCCGGGCGCCCCGGGGCTGTCAGTACTGCTGTTATTGCTGCTGGGTGCTGCAGAGCTGCTCTGTGCTGGCTGCAGGGTCCTGGGCGTGTCCGGGATTGTGCTACTGCTGCCTGCTGGGACGAACTGCTGATGTAAGGCACTGTACGGGGGCGGGGGGGTCGGCGGTCGGTTCACCACTTCCTCATAGGGAGGTAGCAAATAGTTTGGCAAAAACCCTAGAAGTGGGAGGCAAGGAGGAGAAGTTATTTCAGGAGCAGCTTATCTCAGGAAACGAGTCACTAATACAGGTCGGTATGGCATCTGTCACCGACCAACACCTTCCCACTGAACAGCACAACGGGCCCTACAAAGGGGTGCCAGAACTTGACCCAAGTGAGGCATGTCATGTTTTAGAGAAGCAGCAAACACGGCACAGAGGGCACCACTACAGGAGAGATGGACACAACTGGGAACAGCAGCCTGATCTCCTGGCTCTCTCTATGCTTACCAGGCAAACGTACCCGAACCATGTACCCCAATACAGCCCCATAAACCACCCACACACACCGGGGGTGGCCTGTGCTGGCTGGAAGGAATAACTCCCCAGCCCTCTCCAACACTGCCTTCTCAGCCGAATTTCCACTTTCAAGAGCAAAGATTTCATCTCACAAAGCATTGTGCAAATATGAAGAGACATGAGCAGTTACAAGGAACCTGGAGGTCCTGGCTTTTGGTTTCTGTTTTAATGCTGGATTCAATTTTTCTCGTGCAGTCAGAATAAATTTACAGTACTGGCAAAAGAATTTGGCTTATTGTACTTACAGCCTTTCAAATCCATGAAAAATTTTGTTTATTTCTTAAGAGGCAACAAAATAGTCTATACAGACAGAATGTACTTAAACACTGGAAACATTTAAGGATAGCACTGCAATTTTCCATGTGCAGTTGCATATCCCTGGGGCTAGGGAGGAAAAGGCTGCTGGGGATGATTTCTGAGGTGACTGTCAGAGTTTAACAAGAAAAGCAAGTTCATACATGCAACTCAACAGTCTGTCAGAGGAAACTCAGCTGTGGTACCTCCAGTCAGAAGGAGACTTGCTGTCCTAGCACAGCGTAGCAGAACACAAGGAGAGCACAAAGTGATTGTACTTTCCCTGCGTTGTGGGCAACAGCTCCTTCACACAAAGTCCTAGGGCTGCTCACCAGCAGTATGGCCTGGGAACCACAGCACAGGGTGAGAGCCAGCAGAGTCTCTGCTGAGACTCCACTTTCTCCCAGCCTGTGTGACCAAATTTTATGAAGCCACTTCCCACATCTCAGTCCCACCAGCAGCAAGTCCGGGCTGGAAAGGAGGAACATCCACAAAGTCCTGAATGAGGTATTTTAAGAACCTTTGCAGAAAAACACCCAGGGAATCACCACACTCTCAGGGGTGGGTGTGAAGGTGCTGTAGTTGGTGTGGTTCAACTCCAGACTCAAGGAGGCTCAAATGCATCCAACACCACCTCCTCTCTACATGCCCACAGCCTCTTGCTGAGTCCAGCTACTGCTCCCTCCTTCCACCCAACACAGGAAACTCACTGCTGCCATGCTCCCCACGGTCTCTGGGCAAAGCAGAGCGAGGTACGTACGGAAATAGAAGGGCAGGGCTGAGTAGTTATGGGCCTCCCGGTAAGCGATCAGGTTGATCTCGTGCTGCCGCTGCTGGGCCTGGAGGCGGTGCTTGGTGCGGCGGTGATGGCAAACACAACAGCAGCTGAGGATGATGATGATGGTCCACACCAGCCAAAACCCTGCAGCGGGGGAGAGCAAGCGTTAGTCATCGTATGAGAGCTGCATCCAAATCCAGGAAACCCCAAGAAGCCAATGGAGAAGATCATCTGAAAGCCTGGATCTGAACCTGCACCGCTCTAAAGGCAGAAATATGTGTTGGGCCAGGAGACTTCAACATGGACCTTCCTGCCTGCGTGGGACACTGCTACTCCAACAGCCTTGCCAGAATTGGATAACTGAACACACTCTGGTACAGTGTAGATAGATCATGTTCAATAAGAACAGCTCTGGAGAAGAACAAAATATGAAGACAGGGCCCCCCCCTCCACTGCTCCTACCCTTTGGTTACCATTTCTTCCAGCCAAAAATGAGCAGAGCTGCGAATAGCATTGAACTTGCCTCCCACAGCCACTTTGGTTTGAAAATAACAATCAAGACACAAAAGACACTCTGCAGACTGACCACAGAAGAAGAGAAAAACCCCAAGCACTATGTTTTGCTTTTGTTTGCACTGCTCTTTAATTTCCAGCCCAAATCCTTCATTGTTATGTTTAACAAAAACATACTCTTTTTTCATAAATAACTCAAAATATTTTTAAAACTTATTTTTGTATTCAATGCCTTAAATTATCCAAAATTAAATTAAACTAGCCTCCCTCTCTGAATCCTCAAGAAACCTAACTTCTGCTCTGTTTGTGGTCATGGCTGGTTTCTGTGCACAGTTGTACTGTATGTACACTGCTCCTTAAAAGGGAATTTTAAAAGACCACTTCCTGAATTTTACCCACGCCCTCAGACATGTGGAATAACTCTTCCTTTCCATGAATTTCTCACTTGCATGCACTACAAAATGTTTCCGAGACACACTTCAAAAAGCTGGAACATTCATTCCAGATTAGGCTTTTGTCTCCTGCAACTGCAGCCCACAGCTTGACCTGCCCCAGTGTCTGTAAGGTCTATCTTTTTTAAGCTCAGTTTTTGCATCTAAAGATACTGGCAGAGCTCTTCCTTTAGAAACACATAGGCTTGGCAGCCACTCCTCACTAGAGATCACAACACCGTTTTTCTTTCTGTAACACCTCTGCCGCTCTTCACTATCCCAAACAGTCAAAATGGACATTCCTAATGCTACAGCCCATTTTCAGGAAGGCCAGTCTATCCTGTGGTATCAAACTGCTCTTCTCTCCCCACTAAAAACCTCTAGTCACGCCTTTACAGTACCTTGATGGTTCCAGCATCCCCTGCTGTGTTTGCAAATGTTTTCTCTGCTAAGAGCTAGGTGGGGAAAGGTGAACAGTTTAGGAATTTGAAGAATGAAAGGAGTATTGCTCTGGCTCAGGACAAAGTGCAATGGATCCCTATCACCCATCTCACAAACCTGCACTGGGCTGTTTGTAGGTGAACTGGATCACGCCATATCGTGTCTCTGAGCATTCTGAGTGGGGACTTTCACCTCCCTGTGTCGTAACCCGAATTCCTCATGTATTTTGGCACAACAAACTGAAATCTCTCTCCTGCCTTGTGCAATCTATTTCCCTAATCAACTGGAACCTGCCTTACCACCAAACTTATCAAAACCTGCCATCAATTGAAGGTGTTACATATTCCCCCTCCATCTTTTTTTTCTTCTTGGCTGGAAATGAAGGTTCCTGGGTAGTTTCTCTTGCCAGCCTGCTCAGCTGTACCAAGATGACCAGAGAGGAGACTGAGATCTTCACTCCAGAGAGGCAAAGGACAAAGTACTCAAGACACTCTCTGCACTTCCCAAACCAAAATGAGAATGTGGCCACTGCCCTCTGAATACCCTCCTGTTTCTAAAAAACCCCTTTTTATATAAACGAAAAGGACTAGTCCAGTCCACCCTTCGCTCCAAAGCCAAACATTTGCAACCATTTCTGTAGCCTCTACCACTACCAAAATCTTGGTACACAAATACAATACTTCAGCTGTCTCACAGTTTGAAGACTCTCACCAATAAACACACTTTATTTCTCGCTAAGAGACAGTCCCTTGGCTCTTGCTTGCTGAGGAAGCAAGAATACACTCATCAAAACCAGGTCATTGGCACAGCATGCCACCATGCACTGAGGCAGGCCTGCAGTTCATCTTCTAAGTACTCCTTATTTTCGAAAAGCAGTCCATGATCAGGAGTTCAATAACAATGGAAAATTACACCCAGCTATCCAGGGATTTTAGCTACAGTTATGAGAACAGATGCTTTTTAACACATTTGATCATGTCCTTTCCCAAGGAGTCTAGATACAATGGTAGCAAGCAGCACTTAGTTAGTTAAGATGTCCTGGAGAACTGCCACTGTTAAGCAATCTCAGCTGTAGCAGCCAAATATTTCTGCAGGGAATAACTGCTCCCACCCAAGCCTGCATCCAGAAGATTAAAAAAGTATTTCTTTAGAAAACTTCTCTGCCCGTTCCAAAAAAGAATCCCAAAGTGCTTTGCACACAAACCAATGCACAAGCTCAGAGTAGGGGTCAGAGTAAGCTCAGCCATTCCTGGGAAGAGGTGTGGCAACTCTGTTAACAACATGCAGTAACAACATACAACAGCTAAGGATAATAAATTAATGTTGGATCCTACTGAAACCACAGGTGGCATTTAAGTAAACACACCACAATTTAGTGGATTGCAATTTGGCCTCGGTGCCAGGAACAACACCTTCATTCTCGTGCAAAGGGTCTGTGCACGCTCGCAAGCACGAGAGGATGAGATCTGTTGTTTTTCATGAGAACTTCCAGAAAAAGAACCCACTAATACCACATTATTGCCTGGTTTCATTAACCGCTGACACTTCCTAGAGCTTCTAGGAATTACTCAACCCCTGACTCAGTTTGAGCCCGGAGGACTTGCCTGGATGATCGCAGGAGATCAGCAGCATCTGCCCACCACAGTCATTTGCTGGCCTGGCCTCTGGTGTCCTCTTTAATGGCGGTGTCCCCACCTTGTCACCCGACAGCACATCTGCACCGCAGGGCTGGGAGGCCCCCCGTGCATCACAAGCAAGAGGATGGGACACCCATGGGAGCTGGGACACACGAGGGGCTCCCTGGCTGTCACTTGGGCAGAGGTGCCAGTGCTGGGAGAAGGACTGGGCACAGCTCTGGTTGCAAGTCCAGCACGGTGCTCGGAGTTCAGGGCCTCCATAAAAGGCTCTACAACACTCCCTTGCCAGGAGTTTGGGCACAGCTGCAGTTTTGGCTGCAGAACAGAAAAACTGCAAAAGCCCAGCAAATATCTAGTATGGTCATTTATTTGGAATAACGCTATGCTCCAAGGCCAAGTGCAATTGTAAATATAATGTCTAAAAGTATGGAGTGAACAGTGAAGATGTTCATGGCTGAGCTGTGCATTTGTACACCTGGTGAGGCTTGGCTTCAAACCAGCAGCAGGGAGGTGAGCTGAGCAGACCACTGGCCTGTGCAGCCAGCAGCTCATTTGGCAGGAGGGGAATTGCAAATTCACCCAAAGACAACACTACACGAGCAGGAAACACAGGAGCCAAAGCACAGCAGCAGCACACACTAACACCTCCTTCAGGGTAAAAACAGGTACCAACTCTGCCTCGTGTTGAAAATGGGTAAGATGTACAGAGGCAACTGATGTTTGGCATTAAAAAGCCTCTAAAAGCCAAGTAAAACTGAGCTTCTGGTTGTCTTCCGTATCCTCAAAAGCCTTCACTGTTGCCAAAAGCCTTTCTCATGCTCTTCAAGATGTACCTTCTTCCCAAATGGATATGAGGTGCTTTTCAGCAGCATTGTGTTGAGCTACTGCTGCAGTCACTGGAAAGGAAAAAAGGCTGGGAGACACATCCTAAGCCAAATTTGCCATTAAATGTCTGATTTGAGAGTATTTTCCACAGCCACCTGCTAGTGACCACTGGGATCAAAAGCTTGGGGCAACCTGAGGACAACACGACAGACAAAAAAACAAACAGTGACTTTGGAAATACAACTTCTAATGGATAGCCTGAGCAGAAGCAAAGTACCAATCTGGAGGAAAACAGGCACCAGGAGACCACTAGACTTGAAGGCAATTTCAGTCTTGCTCTCAGTTTATGGAAGAGTCAGAAGTTGCAACACTCTCTAGCTCAAAAACGACTGAGTCCTGAGAAACACTGCTATATTTTTTGTTAAATTCACTAGTGATGCCTATGGGTGGATAATGATGCAAGCAAAGGTGAAACAGACACAGCCAAGGAATTGATTATTGCCAAGAGATTTCCCTGCCAGAGCACCAAAACCTTTCATGAAAGTGAAAGAAGCAGCACCAATCTCTTACCCAGCATCTGACAGGCTCAGAGCTGTAAGCCTGTCACAAGCACCAAGCTCAGGAAGTCAGAATGGGAGCTGCAGAAACATCAGGGAATGGAATTAGCTCCCATGAAAGCCATCTCTCACAACCAGAGGAAACACTGAAGAAAGAGAAGGCTGCCACATTAACAGTATTCTTGGGAAAGGGAGCCCCATCACACGGCCATCCACCAGAGATGTTTCCTACCACCTGTGAAAGAACATGCTTAAAGCTTCAAGAAAACCCTTTCCAGGACACTAACCATAGTTTTGCTCAAACTTCCAAATAAGTAAGAATAAAACAGTTTAAGAATTAAAAAAACAGAGCACTCCTTCCTCATGAAAAAGGAGGGAGCAATGTTTGCTTTGATGCTGTACTGTATTTGCTGCCTGGGATGTTGCCATCAACAATGCAGTTGAGGGAAGCTCCTTTTATCCTGTGCAAAATGGAAAATGTTTTCTGGAGCGTTCCAAGCGTACAAACAGAGAAATTTGCCCCCAAGTTCATGGTAAACTTGGGCAAATGCCATGGCTCTGTTGGCAGGAAATCCCCTAAAAGCAAGCCAAAACATACTGCAAAGTGCCTTTGTGTCTGCCTGACAAGCATCTGGGTAATAGCTTTGGCTCCATGAGAGCTGGTTCTGAACAGAAGGAGAAGTGGGACACTTTCACTGACTAAGAAGTGTCCCAAATGGTGGCCTCACAGTCAGTCATGGCTGGAAAAAAATTGTCTTTCACAGGGCCAAAACTATAATCAAAAAGGAAAGAGAAATTTACTTGGTACCACAACCTGGATGCCCTTGGGTTTAATCGTGTCCTTTGGCAGAGAGGTCACATCGTCTCCTGCCACTGCAGGCATGAGCCTGTATGAGCCAACACTGCTGCTCAAGAATGCCAGATGAAGGATCCAGGCCATAGGCCCATGAACATTTTAAGAAGGACTAAAAGAAGCTGCTGAACGACGCAATCCTCTCCTGCCTGTCTCAACCATACCTCCTGCTGCTTCCTCCACCTCTTCTTGTGCCGGCACAAAGTTGTGCGCAACTGTGGTTTGAACTGGTTTGAGGGAACCAGAACAGGTTGAAACTCGTTTGGCAAACACAGCAGCAGCAGCAAGAGAAAGACTGTGACTTTCAGTGACAGTTTTATGTTAGTTTAAGTCATTGGAACTGCAGTCCCAGCCTGACCTCACCGCAGGAAAAAGTTACTGAATATTTGTAGAGTACAATGGCAAAAGAAAAAAGCTGAAGACATCTCCAACTCCTGCTTGCTTGCTCCCAGACTGGTAACAAAAGGAGATGCAAAAGTTAACTGCAACTGGTTGCTAGTTTTCAGAATAGTGTCCACTATATATGGTGCACCCACTGCAATGAGAGAAGATGGAAAAACACAAGTTTCTTTTCCTATCTTCCAATGAGAGCCAACTTGAGGCAGTAAATCTGCAGACACTGTTCTTATGCCTCTCTCCTAGAGAGGGAGCCTTGCAAGGGCAATTACTCCCATGTTCCAGATGAGACATTCGTAAGTCCAGTTCCTCCCAAGAGATCTATGTTGGTAAAAATGCATGTTGAACAATAGTCTAACAGAGACCAGAGTGGAACATCCAGCTGAGACCATGTCCTGAACGTCCGGGAACAACAGATCTGGGCACCTGGTGAGGAGCTGGGTTGGAGGTATGTAGGGCACGGGGTGAAACAGCACCAGGAAGTTCTCTTGCCTTTCCATGCTGTTTAACACAGCTCAGGTGGAAGCAGCCACACAGGGCAAAAGTCAGTATCTGCACAGCCCGGCTATGCCAGACAGCTTGCCTTCTGCTTTGGATCTGGAAATTTTACTGAGCCAGACCAAAACAAACTTAAGGTGATTTGGCTGTCTGGATTAGGCTACAAGAAGTCCAAGGAAATCAGGAAATAACTCCCTCGGTGACCCTGTTTATTATGAGTTTCTGTATGGTTGAGACATCTGTTGTTTGCCCTATACTGTCAGTGAGGCTTTGTCATGGCAGGGTTATCGCTGCAGCACAGCTGAGGAGGAACAGCCAAAGGGGAAGTTTGAGACACCCAGGAAAGAGAAGCAAGTACAACCACACAGAAGGCTGGGTGAAAGGCAAGGAACAGCAAAAATCTCTCTTTGAAAAAGGATGTGGGATAACACAACACAGGGTAAGGACGAAAATGTGGGACTGGTGCATTGTTTGACTGAGTGTTTTGGAGACTGCAGCAAAGTCTTGGACATGAATTCCTATTATAAAGCTGACCTCCTGGAATATGTACATGGTACAGCAGTTGCTTTAGTTTTAGCAACTAAGCGGATCCTTGCCAGGATTTTCTGGCAGCATGCTTTTTGGGAAAAGAGCTGTCTAGCGATTCCAAGGGGAAGCGTGCAGAGATGAGCAGAATGTTCAAAATCAGCAAAAACATTGACTGTGCTGCTTGCAAACAGAACATTTTTTCCTGTACAACCCTTCCACTAGGACCTAAACAGTCAAGATCTTTTTCCTCTCATTTCTTTCAGAAAGAGGAGCTCAGTATCACTGCTAAAAAAGACAGTGAAACAAAACAGGCACAAGCAATATATGAACACTCACTCACTGCCAATGCTGGGATGCTGTGCAGTACCTAAGTGACCCAAGACCAGCTAAGCCCTCAAACTTCGAAATCCTACAACTTTTTGCAAGCAGTGAGCAGCTGTTTCCATGCTCCATGATTCCTGAGGCACAGTGTACTATTTTTCCAACCACACAATGAAATATACTTTCTACAGCTTTGCTTGCTGTCTTGAGAGCCTCTGGAATCACTTAATGATTCCAAAGGCAAGGAGAAACTCAAGGATGGATGCCAGGAGATCTGGATTTAGTTTTCAGTCCACATTATACCCTTAAACCTGGGAAAATCTAGAACCTCTGAGCCTTACTTCTTAACCTGCAAAACACGGGAACTGCATTCCTCGATTACCTTCTCTACTGTTATTTTGGAAAGTGGTATTTTGGAATGTTTAAGCAGTAAGACACCTGTCAGGCCTGGAAAAAGGCCAACATTTGAAAACTCCAGCAAATCACAATCACATCATAGAGACCCAAATAAAAACTGCTAGGAAGCAAAATCCAGTGGCTGCTGCCATTCTCCCCCTTGGGGACCATGAGTTCTCTGGGGAGCACAAGTAAATTGTTCAATTAAAATGATGACCCAGCTCATCCACCATCCAAACATCTTTCCCTATGTGACGAAATGCAACAGTAAATTTTTCTGTTTCATTGTTTATTATTATGTTGCAAGAAAATTAAAAGACATAATGCAGCTTTCCCCCCACCATGCTACCAGCTACCAAGCTTGAGTTAAGAACTAATTAGACCTTTACACAGTTATCAGACCTGTATCTACAAATCCGTATATAGTTTTATTATTTGGCAACACAGCACTGCATTTTTTTTTTAATAAGAGATAGGTGGGGAATCTGAACTGGGCTGTTATCTAATTTTAAATATGGGCTGTCCACCTGCTTGGCATATCATATTCTCCATTCCTCTACTCCACCCCTTAACAAAATAATACCTTGATTTTACATCCTATTCCACTACCCTCAACAACTGGTTTAAAATTACCACAAGCCTAGAATTGCTGAGATCAGCCATTTTCAAAGCCAACCTTCCCTCAAATTCCTAAACAGGGAAAAAGGTCCTTTTTACAGGAAAAATTCCAAGTGGCCACAAAACAGGATCACGTTTCAGAAAGCATGTCCAGCAAAGACAGACCAGTTTTCTTTTCCATTTCAAATGCCACCCTCCTCTGCTTCTTCTTCCCACAAAGATGGGGTGGTAAATAAATCCAGGATTTAATTCAACAGGACTAGCAAGAAGGTCTATTTTCAGGCACACAAAAGCACCAGTGGTCTGAGAAGGTCGAGAGAAGCAAAAACTTCTCAAAAGCTACTTCAGTACATGCATACGCTGGTTAAAATCAAAACAGAACAACCATGAAGCCATGCTTAAAAGGTGCTGCTATGTTAACTGTTCATTAACCAGAAGTTATTATTAACTTTTAAAAAGCTAATCTATTCTCAAGCATGTAAAGCTGTTGCTCTCCACTGCTCATATTAAGACTATTTACATTTACTATCACCACTTTTCACCTTGAAGGCTTTCAGAGTGCCTCACCACATGTACCTATCAAAGATACTCCACAACTCCTGAGCAGCTAAGCTCACAAGCTCTACAATATGGGTTTACTTTTAAAGGACATGCTCCCTCTATGACTCCTTCCCATCCAAAAGAAACTTTTCTCCTACCATTCAAAATGGCAAAGCAAGCTTTGAAAACATTAACTGATTTTAAATCAATGCTGGATGTTTGCCTGAATTTGCAGAAAGCCTAGAAGACGGGTCTCATGTTTGAATTATTCCCCTCATCTTGCTGTGATACACAATGCTCTCCGTGAGGCAGAAGGAATGTGAACACAGAAACCTATCTCTCCTGAGGAACCATCCAGCAGTGTGTGCAACCAACACGTTTATTCCATGATCTCAGTGTGACCTGGGCGCCTGCTCTAAAAAGAAGCCTTTAATATTCTGCTTCCTTCTAACAAAATCTGGTTCTATCTTCCAAGAACTTTTATGATGCAGCCAGGCACTGCCAAGTATAAAAGTCTGTACCATATTGAGAGCACAAAGACAGCTAAACCATCCCATTGAAATGGCAGGGGGCTATTGCTTATCCCAGACTGTTTGTGTGCAATTCAACCATGCCTCTCTCTCAAGATGTCCACGGGAGAAACACGGTGACCGTGCCACCAGCCCCAGTGTGCAGCTGCACTCCATGCTGCAGCTCTGTTTAGATCCTGCTTGCCACAGAGCCTGTAAGCCCTTGCACACATCCATCTTCCTCTACATTCCCACTCACACAAACACAAAACCAGGTTTGACCTTCCCCACTCTGTTCTGTCCATGCATCCCCCTCTAGTATGAACAAATTCCTGTCATCTGTCCTGCCTGTGCTGCTGACTGCTACAACCTGATCCAGGCAGTCCAATATATTCATGTCTGTTTCTCAGCCTGCTACGGTCCCTGGAGCTGCCCCCCGGCCCCCTATCCTGAATTGTTTCTTGAACTGTTTGGACATTTTGGAAAATAAGTCTGCTGCAAAAGATCTGCAATACATTAAAATCCTGCCATTAGTATCGACACAGCCAGCCACTGGAGTCTGAGCACAGTGTGTCTTGAAGATGCTTACTATAGAGTCTTGTTTAGTTTATAACCACATCCTTCATACTTCATTGGCTAATTTGAGAAGTAAAAGCATGTTTCTAGACTAAAGGATGAAGTGTCAGCTATTCTTGTCCTTGGATCCCGGTTAAGTGACAGTCTTCGTATGTATAACACATTTCCACACACAAGCTACTTCGGGAAAATGAAACTGTGGGCACAACAGAGGGATTAACTAGAAAGCACAGTTGCATAAAAACTAGAAGATACCATTGGGTGTGGTAAGAAAGCACCTCCAGTCTCAAATGTAGGGGTACAATGTTCAGAGTGCCACATTTCCAAATTCCAGGAGCAGAGACGCCCTCCCAGCCTAGGCTCAGGTCAGTACAACAGCACAACATCAGTGTTCAACCTTTTGTGCTCCTCCTTGAGAAAGAAGACACCATCAGACCAAACCAGCTGAAGCTTTCCTTTAAAATTCAGCATTTCTTTCTTATGCTTTCAACTTCCCATTTTTCCATATATCTTTATCAGGTTTTGCTGACCACCTGCTTTGACCTGCCTGCTGCCATCTAAGGGGACTCAGCAGGTACAGTCATTCAACCATTCACTGAAAACTCTGGTATTTTGAAATCCCACTTTTTGGCAAAGAGGAGATAAGAGGGGTTGCAATGGGCAATGTGTGTTCCTCACAGCAAAGCATTCAGCCACTGCAAACCCACAGGATTTACCCAAGACTCTCTCTAAGCAAGGACTCCAAACATAGTGACTCCTGAAGAGAATAAGCACCCTGGCCCTCCTCTTTGAAAGGACATCTATAAAAAAGTACACCAGATTTAAACTGTCGTGTTTGCAAAGAACTAAACCAACAAGATGAAAGACACTGAATTAATTCCCTGTTTGAGTGTGTCAAGCTCTAGTGTTGTGCATATGGCTTTCTCCCTCAAGCCAGTTTCCTCACTCCTATATAATGTTATCTTGAGTACCCAAATCAGTGAGAAGAGCAAACAACAGTGGCAAGATGACCCACTACTCCTGAGAAAGCACCCCCTGTGACAACCCTATTTCCTTGTCATGTCACATCAGCTCCGGATTGTGTTGCAGTGAAATGCAATGGCAGTGCACAACAAGGGCTGAATACAAAACCCCACGGGACACAAGCCAGACCTGTAGTATGGTATGAGAGCCATGCAGATTAGGAAGGGAAGCCATACAAAACGGAAGGACTTACACCAGAGTTCATAGTAGTAGTTGCAACACTGGGATTGTCCACAACAGTGGCCCGTTTCACATATGTAACTTTGATTGTTGACACCCATGCAGGTTTCCTTGTCCTAAAATTAAACAGACACACTTTTAAGATGCTTTGTCAGTATCTTTTGGAAATGTTTGACTCAATGATCTGCAAGCATTTGAAAAGTTACGGTCTTTGGAAACTCTAAAATACATAAGGAGGTTAGAAGACATGTAAGGACCACCAAAAACCACAAAGGACCATTCAGAAGAAAATCCCCATATCTATATCTCCAAACTCATGAGTTACACTGTTTTAGCATCTAGTCAGTGCTGCTGTCTCATCATCCCTCTCCTTTTCCATTACAAGTTACCACATTTTGGGAGCCAGGCATTCTCTTAAAAGAAGAGATGACATTTGTTTCACATTGTACACAATATCACTGTATTACTGGGGCTGAATGCCAAGTAGAGGAAAAGCATTCATAAAGGGAACGTTATAATCTGAGAAAAGACTGCTTGGATTCATTTAGATCTAAATGATAATTACAATATGTTCCTGCAAGATTCCAATCTAAAATGATTCCTTCATAATTAGCCATGTGCTTTATTAAAGTAAGATCAGCATTCCTGTAAAACTTCTTCCTGGAATAGCAAAGTAGTCCAGGAGCAGAGCCAAATCAGCTGTAGCGTGTAACCCAGCGGGTCCTCAAGACACCTAACATGGAAAATGTCTGTGGTGTGAGGTCTCAGTTCCCCACATGGTGTGCCACTTCCCAGAAGTCCATGTTTTCCTGCTAGTCTGAAAACATGCCTGGGAAAAAGTACAAAACACAAGAAAACAGAAGCATTTTACAGGCTGTGGTTTGTACATCCTCTAATAGGTTTTGGGGCAACCTGGGAGTTCAAAGAACACTATGGAGTTTAAGAAACAAACAAATCTTAATTAAAACCACTGTAGCAAAGCTTTTATTTTCACTTGCTTTCGCTTGAAATTTCTTATAAGGAAAAGAAAATGTGGGTAGACTTATACTGAAAGCTGTGTTGAAAAAAATAATTTTGAAAGTACCGATCCACTAAAGAACAACAAAACCCCACCAGCAGGGTACAGGGATGCACATCCATGGATCCCAACCCTGGCTGAACTGCACCATTCTCTTTTATGTGAGTGCACCAGGCCACACTTCTCACAAACCTCTATGGAGCCACCATACATGTAAAATACCAAGTGCTTTTCAAACGTTGAACCACCTCACTGAACAAGGGATGTGAGGCAGCAGCTTCAATGCATAAGAGTCCTGCACTAAGTTTTCAGTACATTTGGGGACCTGGAGGAACACCAGCACTTCCCCACCACACAGCAGCCCAGCTGGAGCCGCACCTCCCCAACACAGGTCTCTCACCTGAGCACCCAAATTACAGCAGCAACATAACTTCTAAAAGCAGAACAACCTCCTGCCACCTGAGGCTCAACAGGAACGATCCCACGTTGCTTCTTTTCTCCTAAGAAGTCACACCAACTTTTGAAAGGGTTTTGATCAACTGAGGGCAAAATTCAGCAAACACAACACAGCATAGGATGTACTGCTTCACTTCCTTACATGGATATGACGATTTCCACAAAAGGCTCTAAAAAGCACCTCTAAAATTCACCTACAGAGGCAACAAGCCGGAGGGGTACGTGCCTCTATTTTTCAGGAAGAGAAGAACATTTTGCTGGACAGACCAGTCCAACTACTACAGGCAGCTAAAGCAAACATTTACTTCTTGTCTTGAGAGGTTGCATGTCAACAGTAGAAACACCATTTTCCTATACAGTAAGGAGGTGTTTCCATCTCTAACTGGAGAGGCTGGTGACAACTTTTAGGAGACCTTGCTGAGCTGGCACAGCATTTTCTGCTTCAAGCACACTATTCATTCCAAAAATTGTAATTTTAGCCAGCAAAAGAACTAGAAATAGGACACATCTATTCTCTTATCTGTTCTTATTAGTTTATTTACATTTTTCCTCATTTTTGTTGGCCTTGCAGAGCTAATGTAACTGATGAACAGCATAGATTTTGGCTCTCATAGGAAGAGAATTGAGAAATTAAGACACCATTGCAAAATTGCAATCCTGATGACAATGCTCCTGTCAGAGAATGACTGGCTGAGGTTTGTGGTTGTGACACATGAAGATCAACGTGACCTGTTGAACCACCAAATGAATCACACGGAGCTGGTGAAAAACCAGATTTTCACAGTGCCATTTCATGATCTCCTCTGCAACACCACACTCGATCCATCCTTGACCACTTCTGGTTTACTTCCCAAAAATTTCATCCATTCAAGTGTTGCCTCCTTCAAAGAGTAGCAATAAGGAACAAATCTGTCTTTGGGCAGCAGCAACTTACAACATCTTCAACTATATTTTTCCCACCTAAAAACTTGCAGCAGTCCTGATTTCAGAGACTTTCATCACACCATCCTTTTATCTGAACTTACTGCCTCCCTCTTGCCAACCTCATTCTACTTGAAATGATCTTTCCACACATGCTTACGTGCAGGGTTGCTCCTTGTTAACCTAGCTGGCCAACAGGTGTGTCAGTACATGCTCAACAGAGGATCCTGAGCAACTAGGATGGTATTCTGCAGGTTGTTCCTGGAGATCAAGACTCAGGCAACACCCTGCTTCCCATCTAGAGCAGAGTTTAAATCTTACTGTCCAGAGCTTCTTTACACACTGACCAAGACAAATGCTCTTCCTTGCTAATGCACCCATACTTGTACCTTCAAATAGTCTTGCAGTTGGCTTTCAACTCCCACAGTTCAGAACAGCCAGGGGTTTTGAAGTCCTTGCAGTGCTGATCACCAGCCACACTCCTCAAAGTCCAAGCAGCTCATTTTGGAGCCTCTCTCCAGCCCTCTGCCAGCCCAGCCACCCAACAGGATTCTGGGAACACGGAGCTGTCAGACTTGGGGGCCACATGTCAGACCCAGAACTGTCACCCGTGTTTCCAAACAGTTTCACAGAATCAAGGAATAATTTGGTTTGGAAAGGATCCCAGCAGGTCACATGGTCGAACTACTGCTCGGAGCATGGCTACCTCCAACAGTGGGTTACGCAGCCTGGCACAGGGGAAGAGATAAAAGGTAAAGGCAACAGATCTTCAGAAATAAAAGTCTACTAGGGAAAGATTCCAGCACAAGGAGAGCATTGTTTTGGGATATGTTACAGGTGACTCCTTTGGAACAAGTGTTTCAGTCTCCTTTCCCTTTTTAAGTCAAGACTCATTTCTGTGAAGAGCTGAGCCACTGTACAGTTTGCTCCTTTTCTGCAAGTCAAGGAAGAGGTTATTTAGAGCCACCCTGGCCATGACAGAGACTCTGACATTCTTTGTTAGGAAATTCCTACCTATTTCCAAGCTCTTTGATCTGGCTCCACTTTCTTTTAAATCCAAGGCTGTACTTTTCATACCAGCAGCATTTTATTATTTCTACTTCCTTCTCCCGTGCAGTCTTTCTGTCATAGGCTGCCAACCTAACTACCCAAGACATATCAGCCATACAGTTATCTAGAGTCTAAATGTCTCCTGGAAACAATGGCCCAAGTGCTTGTGCTATGAAAGCATACCATTTCCTCTCTCACACTAAGAGCCATAGACAAGGCACAGGGTTGCAAGAGTAATTTTATAGATAAGAAAAAAATATATGGAGGAAAAAACGCTCATGGAAGCAAAGTTGGAGCACTCATATTTTATTGGCCTGCCTTTGTGTTTAGTTTCCATTGCAAGCAGCACTTGTAATGGTAATTTTTAATCATTCTTAGCAGCATGGGGTTTTTATTGAACTAGTACAGAGGGTTTTGGAGGTTTTTTTAGGTAGCCTTATGAAAAAAAGGAAGGGGGAGGGCTTCTTTCCAAAAGCACTTTCTTCCCCAATAGCCACTGGCTATTACATTCCAGAGTGGGCTTCCCTGCTGAAGGAGTCCTGTTTTCTTGCTGTCCAGGCAAGCAAGCACATCTCTCCCCACCAGCCTTTGTTCAGCTAACTGTAGATGCCTCCAGGCAGGATTACTAAGCAGGATCTACACGGGTCTGCTCTCCAAGAGCATTCAACTCCATTAGAGCAGAATAGTCTTGTTTCACAACTAAGAAGCCACAACATGCCATCCATTAACTCCCACCTGCAAAACCTAGGAGATTCCCAGCTCATTTCAAGGGATTCACTTTGTCCTGTAAATCAGCACCTACCCTAGGCTGCATGTGCACCACTGCCTCCGTGGTACCATCTTAAGAGCTGGTCTGAGATACTGGAATCACTCAGTCCCTGACACACAAGAAGCCAGGAACACTCTGCAGACACGGAGCCTGTGTTCCCTCCCAGTCCAGTCCAACAGAAACCATTTGTGATAAGTGGTACAGGCTCTCTGTCATGAAAACTGGCTGAGCTAGGAAGACCTCATCTGGTGCATTTTGAGTCTCTTTGTATCCAGATGTGGCATTTTGCATCAGTTTTCACATGTCATAAAACTGCAAAAAGTAACATTGAATAAAAATAAATTCCTTTTTTACTTATTTTCTTGCTGATCTTTGGCATTTGTGATAACCCCACAATCATACTGGCAACTCTGCAACTAGCACACTTTTGCTGTCAAGTGCTTTTACAAATAATCCTTAAAATAGCCAGCAGTGGTACGTATAAGAGAACTCAGGGCAGTGCTGTATGTTGTCACATCTGAAGCCACAGCAAACAGTAATGTCAGTGCCAAGGAAAAAAGCCAATTATTCTCTTCACCTTCCAGTTTAGTATTAGACCTTTACTGGAGGTCTATGTGACAAATTGAAGGTCAAAATCTGGGGCACGATCAAGACAAGAGGCATTCATGAAGGTCTGTAGGTTGAATGAGCTGCTCCTCACTGCAAGGAAGGATGGAACAGACCTCCTTACCCTACTTTTGTAAAGGTTTTCAGTAGTAAATGGCTGGGTAAATCTGTTAGGATTTATTGCGTCTGAAGCCAGTGCTGGAAATGAAGGGAAATAACTGATTGACAGTGGAGTTCCATCACAATAAAAGGATCAAGGCACTTCACTCTTTTCTACTCTCAAAAGTCAGCAGTTAGCCTAGGCACGTACTGTTGCTAAGTCAGAAGGGAGAAAGATGAAGATGAGCAAATTCCAGGCTAGCGTGGCTATTTTCCAAGCTGAAAATTAATATGTGCAACTGCAGCAACAAACACCACAGCCCACGCTCAGAAGTGCATAGTTGGCAGCCAACCACCTACAAAAGTTGACTCCTCGGTTGGCATTAATCAGGTAACCAAAACCAGCAGTGGCCCGTATCACGAAATCTAATAACCATTTTAGCTTTTTGCTCTCTCTCCTCTTTCCACAGAAATCCAGCCTCCATTATCCTAAATATGAGCACCTTTACCTGGCCTCTATGTGTCATTCAACCTACCAGAGTATCCATTCATCCTTACCTTGGTAATACCCTGGGAAACACTTGGAAATGTGACTTGCATTTACTTACAGCAATTTATAGGCCATTCATGTCTCCTAGGATAGCCTGTTTTTTAGACCTCCTCTAATTCCCTTATTTCTCCAAACTCCACTACAGAATTTGTCAAGGCACTAAGCAGCAAATTACTATTTTAACTGGAAGAGATGGAGAATAACAACAGGATGACAGGGGTGAGTGAAGGACTGAATAAGAAGCATGCAGACAGAGAGACTCAGAGAAAAGCCCAGCAGCAGGATGAAGAGAGACTGCCAAAATGGCATCTGCTGAAGGGCAAGATACAACTGGTTTTAACAGGACCTGGGCTCAACCTGTGACCACTCCAGACCTTCTGGTTTCACAGCTCTCATAGGGACTTTGGTAATAAGCATCTATTTAATAATAAATAAAAATCCTGACCTAGTTATTTCACTTAATCTCATTACTCGCAGGCAGCAGTCCCTTGCTCTCAGTACCCAGTCACACCCATACAACGAGCAGCATGGATTTAAGCAAGTGACACTATCCCCAGAAAAATGTATTAAAGTATGTATTCTGAGTAACTCACAATCAGTATTTGAACCATATATGTTCTTTACGCATTCTGAGTAAAGGAATGGAAGTGGTTGTCAATATATTAAATATGCCAGAAATAACTATTTGATATCCACTATTTATTAGTACCCACTTGGCTGTTACTCAACCTCACATATCAGACTATCACTAGTGCTGGTTAGCCAAGTGCATCAGCAACAGCTCATGAGAATGCAAACACAAAGCTACCAACAAAAATGATCTCTGTCAGATAAGGCACTCAAGTGGTAGTAAGTTAAAATTGCTACTGGAAATACTAGGCTGGAACGCCAAATCTTGCCACAGGGTTTACTACATTTCCTGGTTTGCCAGCAGCCCCCCAGTTGCTACTCAAAGTTAATCTTAAATAAAACCTCACTAGATCCTTTCAGAGAAGGACAGCAGGTGGGATCACAGCAAGGACAGGCAGAACTGCTGGGAACCCCTGGATCACCAGGGCAGCTCAGGACCCACCGACACCAGTGTGGCTGATCCTGCACTAAAGCCTCCAGACATCTCCTGTCTTCACAAACATTACACCTGTTAGTCCTTTGAAACATAAAAGCAAAAATCCACCATCTGAGCAAGTGTCATGTCTTTGGTGGGTTCAGTTTAACAAAACCACGTAAGATTGCCAAAGATGAAAGGGGCTTTGGCTGCTGGGAGTTACTGGAACCTCGTGTGCCAGGCCCTGCCAGCACGACATGGGACAGATTCCTGTAAGCCTGCCTTGTGACAGACAGCTGAGGCCAGGCAATAAATCAAGTCTGGATGCTTCTTCATAAGTCACCCACCACAAATTTTGTTTTGCCGAATGTGGAAAAAAGAAAGTGCAATAAGTGCAAATATCCAAATACTTAAAAGTATAATAAGTGGGGAAGGAATGATGCCTCTGAGCTGTCTCAGGCACAATAATGATCTCCAGAATGGGAATTCTAATCCACAACATTTATTGCTTCCCTAATGCCAGCATCAGGAGAATTATATTTAGATCACCATGATTAATCAGCCACAGCAGACCCATCCTCACCCCCAGCGGATGCAGAACCTCCAAGGTTTTATTAACCTTTATCTGAGGAACAAATTGGTTTGTTGCATCCATTTATCCTGGAGAAATACTCCAACAATCTTTAAAGGGACACTATCCTTTCACAGACCATGGACACTTTGATATATTTCAGTAAGAGCTGGTTTCGTTTTTGTTTATTGCAAGTTTCGCTTTCAGACTCCAAGAACTACAAACTGGTGTTTTAAGCACCATGTGACTGTTTACTTCCTCACCCCTTGCTAGAAGCTTCCCAGCGGTTGTCCTTTGCCCTCTCACATTACAAATACACACTTCTAGGAAATTACAGCTTTGAGGAGGCAGTCTTTCATTTTGTTGGTTTAAACCACCAAACAGAAGACCATGCTGAAAACCTCAAGCAGTTAAAATTAAAACTGAAAACGTTAGGAATCCAACATCTTCACCTTTTTCACCTTTTTTTTTTTTCATTTATGTAGTGAACTAGGTGAATGTGTTCGAGCTTCCACCTCTAACTTTAGGAGGAAATGCTCATTTAAAACTAAAAGCAGAGATCCTCTACAATCATGTTTCCTTGGATGGGAGCTTTAAACACCCACATTGCAATGATGTCAGACAGTGCTGACCTAGCTTTTTAGACATTTAAATATCATCCCCACTGCAATAATAAAAAATCCCAAAATCAAGCAAACACCTTACTTTTACCAGGTGTTCAGTAGTCCATCTGCAATGCTACAATGCTGCTGGCTCCCAAAGAAGAAATGAAGGCAGATCCAGGGAAAGCAGCTGTTCAGTGCAGTCCAGGGGTACAGAGCAAGGGGTGCTGGTCCTGGGGAGCCAAAGATTTCACTCTGATCCTTCCATCCTTGTCACACAGCTCACGGGAGGACACCCCACTCAGCACCTCTTCCCTGAGCCTGCAGCCCAGGATCAGCATTCCTTGTGTTGAGTGAGAACAACAAAGGGCATCCCAGACAGCCAAGTGTTTACAGTCCGAATGTACCGAGTATAAACCAAGAGACAACGGAGGTGATGAGATGTTCCTGAATTCCTCCCACACTTTCAATTAAACAGCACTGTTCAGTATCAACCCTTGGAAAAAGAAATTTCTGTATAGTCTTTGCATGCAGGACACAGTCACAAATATTTAATTTTTTCAAGACTAAAAATGATTAAAACTAAGAAAAGTTCAAGCAGCTCTTTCCCACTATGTCCTTTATCAGTGGATAAAAATAGTCAAGAGCTTTGCTCTCGTGTTCTTGAGGCAACACCTTTTTTTCCTGCTTCCTGTAAATGCCTCTATCGATGCTGAAAAGTTACCAGCAGAGAAAAAAGTACCATCCCTCCACTGAGATAACCAGATGTTTCACTGTTCCACCAAATGAAGCCAAATTACACCTAACTTCTGCTTTTGCACCTTATACAGCACCCCAGCAGCACTGAACACATCTCTAAAACAAAAAGATTAATTTAAAAACAGGAACTTTAGAGAAAAACACACCCGTGAGTCTCGAGCAACCTCAGCATTTGAGGCAGCTACGTCTCACTGCAGTTTGAGAGTTACCTAAAGCCATTCTGCCTTTGTGCCCGAATTTCTCCCTCTGGTTCAGTTTCGAGTTTTTAGGGCAAGTCTCTTTGCCCTGAGTGCTAACAAGTGAACGATTATTTATAGCTATTGCACCAATCACAGAAGGTCATTGCGCTGGAGGTAGTTTCTTATGTAAAACTGTTTACAGATGGGGGGTGTGGGGGTGGGGAGAGAGCTGCGTTTCACCAAAACTGAACTGATAAGGAAAAAGAGACAGCACTGTTTACTCAGCAGCGCGTTGAAGTCTTTTAGGGCTGCTGAACAACTGAAAGTAAGTAGTTTAAAACATGTTATGGTCCAATCTCGACTTTTTAATTTTAAATTAGAAACTGCAAGCAGCACTCTGATATAATTCAATATATATTTATTGTGGATTACAGATCACATCAGTGCTGGAAAGAGTTTACAATTAGATTCCCCTACAGACGTGCCTCCCAAACCAAAAAAAGGGTTTGCTCTCCCCAACCTAGGAACACATAGTTGGCACCTCCTCCAGCAGAGAGCAGCTGGGCAGTTCCTACCATTTCTCATTCCACTCGATATTACCAGCTATTAAATTATCCCAAGTTTCTTGTTCAAGCTCAAACTCTCTCAAAACAATTTAAAAATCACCCAGCTGTGGGTCACAGCATGTTGCCATTTTCCATTTGCTGACTTTTGTTAGAGATGAGACACACACACTCTTTCTGTTTTTCTGGGGTTTTTTCTGGTTTCTCTTCCCCCCCCTTTAAAAAATCCACAGGTAAAATCCACAGTTTAACACGTAAAATAATGCCTGAACAACAAAACAGTTCAAACTTTGGCATGTTTTTAAGCAATGCAAACGCAATTCCATTTTAAGGACTGTGGAAAGCACCCTAAAACCCAACCAACCAAAAACTGCACAGGAGCACGACACAAAGAGCCTCCCTGCCGCAAAGCCTCCAACAACAACAAGGAAGTTTCTATCCCTGGCTCACAGTTTTGCTCCTTCCTTGCTAATAAAAAACTTCTCTCACACAACTGTGTCCCCCGATCACAAGCCACGGGTGGGGAAGTGCTGATTGTACAGTTCCATTTTGGGAAAGTCAGAAATCATTTCCTTAGAGGTGAGGGAAATAAAAATAAAAGCAGTCAGTCACATCCTCCACCTGAGCAAGCAGCTCCCACCGCACTTAAGCCGGTTACCTGTCTGAGACCCAGGAGGAAAGGCATTCTGCAGGCTCATCCTCCACGCCAGCACATGGGAAGGCAGGAATTTAAAGCCCCACAGCAACCATTTCTTCATCTGCTGTGGGCAGCCCGCTCCTCCGATCCTATTTAAACCAGGGCTTCCTCAGCTGGGAATGCTAAGTAAACAGGGTCCTGGGACACTGCACGCACTCGCTGGCTCCCCCTCCTCCTCCTCCCACTCCCTGTGACATATCTCAGACGCAGCCCAGCCGGAGTGTTTGCAAGAGGGAAATGACATCAGGTCGGGCAGTTCTGAAAAAAAAAAACAAAAAACCTGCCCAAAACCAAAAAATCAAAACCAGAAACAACCCCACAACACGAAAACACATACAAAAAAACCCCCCAACACAAACAAAGAAAACTCCAAAATACACCACCACCAAAATATAAAATAAAATAAAACAAAACAAAACAAAATAAAATAAAATAAAAAGACAGCCCTGAACCTTAAAACTGCTGAGCTGCTGGGTGACACCAGGCAGGTCACTGCAAACGGGACCTGTCAGGGAGCCCTAGTGGAGCAGAAGTGCCCTCCACCCTGCTAAGGGGATGCTGCAGTGGAGGGCAATCTATTAAAAATGTTGTCATGAGCCAGCAGCTCGGTGATGATTAAATCTTGCTAAGCAAAAATAGACAGTTCATCTATTTCTGAGGAGAAAGCTAAGTTTGAAGCTGCCCGCTGGACAACACTGGAGCCCTAGAAGCCACCACCATGGCTTCTCCAAGTACCTCCAGACCCTGGGGACCTGAGTAGTCTTCACAGATCCAAAGCACTCCCATGCCACCTTCTGCCTGCCACCACAGCTCCACTTTTTCTGACTCACAACACTGTTCAACTCTCAGCCCCTCCAGATAACAGCTGTCCCTCTAAAGAAACAGCAACAACTTCCCTGATTTCAGCAGGATCAGGATTGGACCCCTCCAGCATCAGACAGGTGATGATGGGAAGAGTTTCAAATCCACCTCTCCCGAAGGAAAATCTGACTAGCCCTGTTGAAAGGTTTCTCATTCTACTTGAGCTCATTTCACATTTTCATGCCAAGGGGCAATTAAGCCTTATAAACAAATTTATCATCCAGTGCCCAGGATGGCATGTCTTGTTTGTCCTCCCCCAAGCAAGGAGTACAGCAAGTTCCACAGTGGTGTAGAAGATGACACTGCAGAAGGTAATCTAAATTTAACTCTCTTTTCTACCTCCACTTTGAAAGTTCAGCAACCTGTTTTTTTTGTGCTTCTCTTTAATCAGCAGCTGTCCTCGTCTGTCGGGGGGGACGGGGACACCATCGCCACTCCCATATGCCCCAGCAGCAGCTCCATGGATATTTGACAGAGGACAAACTCCCCTGGCTTTTGGCCTCTTTGGCTTTGGAGCCCAGCACATTAAAATATATGACAAGAAAAGGAATATACTTTTTTGCCATACTAAGTTCACTGAATGCCTTTTTTAGTAGCAGTTTTAATAATACTTTCAGTACATCAGAAGAGAGAGAGAAATCACATAAAATTCTTGCAAATGCTAATTTGCAACAGAAGAAAAAAAATTAAAGAGGATACTAAAAAAAAAAAGCAGAACAGACACCCCTTGCCACCCAACAGCTAGACAGCTTTCAGCAGGGGCAGAAAAAGACACCCATTTTGCACATGCCAAAACCACTAAGTGACCACCACTGCTGCCTCCTCCCAGCCCAGCCCAGCCCAGCCCAGCCCAGCCCGGAGTGGTTTCCCAAACGAGAAGCCAACTGTGTGTGTCCCCTACACAACTGGGCTGTGAGACTACACACAAGCATTATTTTTACACCAACTTAAAGGCACCATCTAAAAATGCTGTTTAAGGGTAAGCACATCCCTGATTTTCCTAAGAGAAAACAAGCAACGAAGCAATTTCCTGGAGGATACAAAACATCAGCTTTAACTAGCATCAGCCAAGCAATGGGATTTTCCAGCTTTTCTGCTCTTGGATCAAACAAACTCTCAACCTTTGCTTTTCTAATTCTATGGACAAACACCAGTGATATAAAAGGGTAGCTTTCTGTTTTAGTAATCTGTTCTGTGGCCTCACGCTGGCCTTTGAAACATCCGATTTTGGCTGTTGCTATCCAGAGCTCTGGACTAGGCAGATCTCAGGGCTGAGCCAATGCAGCAGTTTCTAAATCCCTACTGTCAGAAGGAATCTAACTTTAACCACCCGCCTCTCCCCCAGCACATACTCAAAAGGCAAAGCGTCATTCCAGATCTAAGACAAGTTGTGAAGGACTATCAAAAGCAGTAACTCGGCGGAAAAGCAAAAGCATCCTAATTTATGTGTGAATTTAGCAATCCTGGAAAGACTGATACAAAAAAGGTGGTTTGCAAGCAGGCATTACCACATTCGACTGCAGCAGGAGCAGCCACCCTCTCTTGCAGTCCCTGAGTGACACCGGCCAGTAACATGCTCCACAACTCTGTTATAGGCGACTATGGAAAAAACCCTGTAGAGGGACAGAAAAAAAAAAAAAGAGCTGGACAAGGTAGCTCATACCCTTATAAAACCCTGATCAACACCCTCAGAACCTTTGTAAAACACCTAGGTTCTCCTAATCATTGCAATTGCTTTGTGTATACCAACTGGTATCCTTTTACCCCCTCCTCTTTTTTAAGTCCGTAAGTTCTTGCCCCAAAGCTCTGTCTGGCGGCAGTGAGTTTCACAGACAGTGGTCATGAACAAATAGTTTCTTTCATCAGGAATGAATTCACCTCTAATTTGACTTTCATATTATTAGCAGGTGGAAACAGAAGTCCTCATCCATCTTCTCACCCATTCATTACTCTGTACCTGTTAGCTATCTTCTTATAAAAGATATCAATCTTCCCTATCCTCTTAATGTAAAATCTTTTCCCAAAGCCTTCAGCTGCTCACTGTCCATTTCCAAAACCTTTCTAATTTTCTACTGCTCTCTGCTTGAGGGAAACCAGAGCTGAAATAATAATTATTTTAATGAAAACAAGAGCAGCTCTAAGGCAGGCTCAGCATGGGTTCACTTCCTTTATACAAACCTGGAATTTAAGATCTGCAAAGGCTACACAAGAGTGCGTCTATCCAAAATATAATGAACAAAACAAACACAAGTTTTCTGTTCCTCAGTAGATGACTCTCTTGAGGGCTCTGAAAAGTCAGGACTAATGTCAGGACAGATTATGGGATCTATATTACTTTCAAAGTTTGCTTGTTTAGGCAGCCACCAACCATCCTTTTTTGGCATGTCAGAATAATGGTGAGCAGATTTCTGCTGGGAAAGAGGGAGTAGAGGCCTCTAGGCATCACCAGTCTGTAATACTGCTCCCCTGAACTTGCCATCTGCCCCAAACATGATGTCAAGCAAAGGATGCTGCTCAGTACCTTCACAGGCCAACACACTGTGCCTCATGACCTCAGATACAACACACAAGTGAAGCACATGATGGAAGTTGTTTGGGCCATTTTAGAGTTGCTTTTCATGTTTGATGGGAGATGCTTGCAAGCAGGTCTGGTAACTAAGCAGGGTACAGTATTCATTTTGATTCCCCCTGAGGAGACAGCCGGACCTTTAAGTGATCCAGTTACAATAACACGATTGCAACAAAAATTGATGTTGTGCATCTCAAATCTGTCAGGCTTGAAGCACGAGGCTGCTCTCAGCTGCTCCACTATTACAGTCCTAGGCAGGGAGAGGTTTTGAACAGTAAATACAGATGATGTGCAATAGCCTCGTGATTAAACTTTAATATCATAGTTCTGCAGCTACAATAGAAAGGTTGACCAAAAAATTGGAACGATTTTATCTAAATCTTCTTCCATTTGCCCCAGTGCATTCTGTTATTTTCATGTAGGTAAGAGGAGCATTTCTGGAGCACCAGCTATCCATTTTTGTTAGTCAGCCCGCAGCCCTGTGTGCTAGGACTGGGACTTCACAAATCTGGCATGCACTCAAAACACAGTGTGAAAGAAGCAACCTCAACGAAGGTGACTTTATCTTTCCCCATCCTGGAGATGGTTCTGGGAATAAAGAAAAGACAAAAGGAAAGAAACATACAGAAAGGTGTAAAAGCAGATCTCTGTTTCTCTAGAATAAGACAATATCCAGGAACAACAAGCTCCATCTGCTTTGACAGCAAATATTCTAAAGGGACTTGTTACCTTGCAAAACTAGCATGAAACACTAGGAGACCACCAATGCTGGAACAGCAATGCAGTGCTAAATCTGCCTACAAACCATTTCTGTCTGCCCACCTGTGCACTTGTAGATCCCTGAAGAGTGAAGGGCAACTTCCCCACCCTAATGATACCATTACAAGAACATGATGACTTTCCAATGTGAGGACCAGGTGTCCTGGGTTCATGTAACATACAGCACTGGCACTGCCGACCAAGAATGCCATCAACAAATTCCAGAGGACCCAGAAGAACAGGTCAGGCTGGTAACTTCCCCATACCTAGAGGACCTAGAGTATCTACTCTTCTGCTCAGGGAACAAGTGGCCCAAAACAAACCTTTCACTCTGTCTAGTATTACTGTATTGTTTAGGAGTGAGGTAAAGTGGGTCCCCCAATTTGCATGCACTTCAACTACAAAACAAGAACACTGAAGTAATCGCATTTACTATTTTTCAGGCAGAACTGTTTTAAGCTTTGTTGGAGAAAGCAAAGAATAATTTCAGGAAAAGACACCAAACATGTTGGAACTGGCTTGTGAGCTAGCACTGCAACCAGTCCGATGGATCAATAAATTTTAATGTACAACAAAGCACAAGGGCTTGCAGTGGTGAGACGCTGTCCCTCTTCCCCACAGGCTGTCACTTCTGTCAGCTCAGTGATTTAGAAGTGCAGAAAACTTTAGCAGCTTAGTAAGTTAAGGAAATAGAGACAGTGCATTTCAACCTCACTGCTGTCACCTGTCTTTCTCTCTGAGTAAATGGTTAACCAGGAAGGATGAGACTGTGCACTCCAAAATACACTCAGCGTTACAGAGAGCCCCAACAGCAACAGCTCATGCTTGATTCCAATTGACTCTCGATTCCAACTGAATCCCAAACAGCAACTGTCAGCCAAGCAGACAAGTACAAATATGTGCCACATCTTCACCCAAAAGACATGTGTAAGCCCTGAACTCAAGCAGTGTGCACCACAGAGGAAGCCACTACCCACTCTGTCACCTGCTATTTCAGTGAGAGCCTGTCCTCCTCTTCACTGCTCCTTTGTGGGTGAAGAAATGCCAACAGTAAAGCACTTCCCTTTGCACTTTTGTACAGCAAACAATCCCTCCTCTGAAGCTGCCTTCTGTATTAAGCTATCCTAAGGGCACTCAAGGAAAGAGCAGGGAGCAGACAAGGGGTGGTTGTGGAGGACACATTCAAGAGGAGTCCTCTCCAACACCCATCTGACAGAGGAGATAAAAGCAGCCACATCCAGGCTGTTCAGACACTCCTACCCACTTTGCTGTTCAGCTGATGGGAGAGTGGTGGCAGTAAAAAGTCCAGGCTCTTCTGAGACCAAAATAGTTTTTTGTAACTGTAGCTTGAGGTTTCCAGCTCTCAGTGACATTGTTCCCACTGCTGTTTCCCCATAGAGCAGAAAATGATAGCTACAGGTCCAGCTTGCTTTTCTTCACAGCAATAGAGTTGTGGACAAGCCAATGCAACTGTAATGCCAAAGTCTGTGTGAATCATCAACTTTTGTATGACCACTCCTTCAAAACCCACGCCTGCCATCCAAGCCCAGAGATGTTAAAAAGCTTCAAAGTCCTTCGCCACTGAGGCACAGAGGGACTAAAGGGTTGAAAGTGCCCTACTGAGAAGTGACGCTAACTGCTTCAAAAGAGATAGGGTTGATTCTGTCCCTGTAGCGTTCCCAGGTTTTTGGACACCTGAGATGCCCAAATGAAGATGTCAGGCTTCACTTTTAGTCTGGAGTGGGTAATGAAGTCACGGGAAAGCCTACTCAGCTTTCTCTAAGCCTGCTGGGAGGGGGAGAAGGAGGGAAGGGGGAGTTCGTTCAGCTGTTAAATATTTGACGAGACTGTCTCAGGAGGGCAAGTGTATCTGGGGTGGTACAGGGACACCAGCTTGGCTCCTTGCTTTTTGGCACTACAGCTCTTGTCTTCCTGATGCCCATGTATGCAAACAGGACTTTGGTAATGGCTCGAGAGGAGACGGTCTGCTCCAGACAGGGAAGAAGGCAGAGTCTGCAGACAGTAACAGGATCCCCTAAGCACAGAATCAAGACGGTAAGCGTCTGTTCTAGTTTTAGAGTCTTGCACCATGTGGGTACCAAAAATACAGCCTGCGTGTGCCCTTTGGTCACATCATCACAGACATGCATTGTCCCAAAGATGCTTACCAGCACAACCTTGATGGAGATCTTGGATGCCCTACTCTTACAAGTGCTATTTGATTTCTGTACAAATGACAGCAACTCACTATTTTTAGTGCTCATCTCATGTCTGCTTGGCGTTTCCCTTGGGCCTTACTTACCCTTGTTTCACAGCTTTGGTGCCAGCTCCCACGAAGCGTTTTTTTGATGCCAGAGGGGATGATGCCAAGTCTGTCTGTGTTGATGCCAAAATGGCAGCTGGCTTTATTGTTGAGACAGGATTTGCCAAAACTAACAACACTAGTGCTGGGGTGACTAGAATTGACTTTAAGGTTTTCATCTTCTTTCTTTCTTCTTCTATTGCCTCTAGATTCCATGGGATAATGCTGCTCTAAGTACCTTTCTGGGGTCCTACAAGACAGATTTTTTCATCACAGTCTAAGTCAATAGGCAATTATACAGCAGACAGTCTTAACTTAGAGATCCTTGGAGAGAAGGATACCTTTATACATGAAGCAATTATCTGGGATGCAGCACTGCTGCTGCTGGGCCCAACTACACAGGCCAAGGCCTGCTGCAGATAAGGCAGGGCATGAACTCTTGGAGCCTGCAAATGTGTTTATAAAGAACCTACCACAAAAACAGACAATCTATTGAAGATAAGGGTGGCTACGTGATATTTTATTACCAAGATATACCTACAACAGAAGTCTGGAGTGCACAAGAAGGTCAGAGATCAGCCAAATTGCATTACATCCCCATGAGCAAGAAGACCAAATCCAAGAAAGTTCATTGCCCTTTGCCCCTTTTGCACTTCACGAGTGCCACTGTGTGAAAAGCCACTATTCAGATAAAATCCAGTCTCACACACGATGCACAGGCATGCTGGTCATGGGTAACACCCACAGAGATAAGAACAGATAGCAGACATGATAGGCAATCACACATGTGCACTTGCATGTGACTCAGTGTGATGGTATCCCTGCAAATTAGGATGTAATTTGATGTTAACCTCTGCTACTTTTCTTATAAATCTAAAACCCACACCTTGCTCAGAAGCGATGGTGACAAATGGGCACCCGATTGCCCAAAGATGCTCAGCTCTTGCTTCAGGAACAGTGTATTGGTTAACCTGACAAGAGGTAAACAATTGGTTAAAAAGGCTTTGTCATCAGGTAAGACTTTGCTGGGAGAATCTGTTATGCATAGTCTGGTGAGATCTCTCTTAAGTTTGTTGGCCTTTCCTGGGCTTAAGTTTACATCTTCAAGTTTGGAAAAGCCCCCCCAAATCCCAGCAGTCTTGTTTTCCACAGCTCATTTTACAAGAAAGAGGTTTTTTTATTGAGTTCTAAGTAGTTTCTGTTTCCAGCAGAACACCACTTCTACATGGCCTGAACCCTTCTTTAGAGGAACAGATTTTCTGGGAAATCCTTCAAGGGGAAAAAAAAAAAGAAGACATCATCAGCCGCCCCTTCCTGAGCACACTATTGGACATTACTGCTTGGTAATGTTACACAGCAGAGCAATATCACATAGGTTATGCTGAGGTAGATGTCCTCAAATTGCTCTCTATCCATGTACACCCTCGAGAACTTTCCTATTATCCCTGGACTTTTCACTCTAGGCCCTGCAGTGCCACCTACATCCCCACTGATGAATATGTTCTGGTCTGCAGAAGACTGGGTTTGCAGTACTCAAACCACAAACCATTGGTTTTACTGAATCTTCTTCCTCTTAGAAAATACATGTGTATCACAATACGACATTGCCAAAATTAAAAGTCTGTCAACCCGATGGGTTGTGCAGTACCTAGAGTTTTACAGGATTTCTGTTATCTAGCAGAAACACAAACTCATCTGTACTGCTGTAAGTAGGCTTGGAATTTGTGGCATAAGCATGAGGAAAGCCCCTCCACACAGCGTGGTGGTCTATTAGAAAGACAGAAAGACTTCTCCTCTTCCAAAATGAAGGGCACTGAAGATCACATATTTCTTCATACAACCAAAATGAAAAATGAAAGGAAATCACAAGTTTAACTATTAAGAAAGGTCAATACCACAAGCATTTAAAAGATCACAGCACAACAGTATTGAAGACACCACTTTTAAATCTCTAGGCAGAATTCTTTGAGAGCTATTCAAACTCCACTGTTAAAAACTTCCTTAAAAATGCAACTTTACAGAAAAAACACTTCAGAAAACCTAATTTTTAACAAAAGATTGTCTTTTCTAGCTTGAATTACTGCATTGCTTATGATATCTCCAAGTACTTGGAAGAAGAACACAAAAGTAAGGAATAAACCAGCATTTTGTATGATTAAGGGCAGATTCAAGCTGAGTTTACCTGTATCTGTGAAAGAAAATAAAACATAAAATACCTTAAAGCCTAATCTCTCCCCTGTTACAGTACTGGTTCTGTTTTGACTGACATCTTTACCAGGGAAACAAGAAAAGCTCCCCGAAAGGCGACACACTTTGGTGCTCTGCCAACCAGAGAGCAGATGTTTTGAGGGGGCCCTCAGAAAGCATGATGTACATAAACCAGAGCTGACAGGTGTAAGTTTCCAGGTACGATGAAGCTGGTTCAAACCAAGCATACAGGGCAAAAATTCAGTGCCTCTCACCACCAGACCTTAACCATCCTGCTTCATTTTCCCTCTTTGCAGCTGTTTTCCCTAACCATAGAATGGGGATAATGCCTGAGATACTACAACCATTGGACTCAGAATGCAATTCATTGCTATTCTTTCTATGCCTAGCAGAACTGCCACTGGCCACCCAAATATTTCCTGTCGGGCTCAGCTCATCTAGAGGCCCGCCCCGGGAAGCCCCAAGTTATGTAAGGAACAGGCGGCCGGGAGGAAGCGATGTCCCGGTGTCGCGTTTCAGCACCGGCCCTGGCATTATGCAGTTTGCACTCTGCTTAAGCATTAAAGGCACTGGTGGCACCTGGAATCACAGCCAGCTTCTAAATTTCAGTGACAAACCTGCTGGCCAGGCGGCTTTGCCCTTTCAAGGGCAGATACCTCCAACCCCGTGTGGTCTCACTTCCCTTCCTTCCTGGTATCTGTAGGATTTTCCCTTTAAGTGTATGCAAAACGTATTCTTCTCTTGTGTGCATAAGCTTATTTCAGAGAGTTTAGTAATTAAAACTTTAATTCAGTTTTATTTTGGGAAGAAACGTTGATAACCATAGCCTGCCTTTATGGGCATTATCTTATCCAAACTGCTACAATTTCCATTAGTGCTTGTTATTCCACTGGCAGATAAAGTGAACGTGCCCCTGGCTGTGCAGAGCAGAAGGACGACCCACACGGTTTTACCTCTTTCATGCACTTCTCTGCAGCAAGGTTGCAGGAAAAGAGAGAAGACCAAGCACTTGTTTTCTCCTTACTCAAGCCTGGCTCCCAGACATGCATGTGCTCTAGATCCCAAAACCAGAGACCTCTTAGCCCTGCAACCATTGCTTCTTTTGAAAATCTTCCACAGCATAAACCAAATAGTATGTATGCATAGGTATAAAAAAATCAAAACAGATCAAAACCTGATTGACATCATACCTTTTTATAGGAAAGTAGTTGGTGCTAATTAGAGTGACTACATTAAAACAGTAAATTGAAAAAAAAAAAGCCGAAACAAACCCTAAAACCCCAAACTAACAAAACCCAGTTACTTTCTTCTTCAAAGAGTGAACAATATATGTTACCCTCAGCACTCAGAAAGCTCACAGCCCTGTGGGTGACTGTTAAATGAAGAAACTCTAAGGCAAGGAAACATTTTCCATTTTTAGAAATACTCACTTCTGACACATCATAGGCTCCTACAGTAGTATTTTTCCCCTGAAGAAGGTAATTTGGGGAGTAGAAATTCTGAAAATCTCCTTTGGAACACCAGGACACCAACCCTCATTTCCTGGAAACAAGTGAGAAAACTAACACCAATTTAATTTCAGAGACCCAGACTGCATCTTGTAAAGTCATTAGACCATTGAAAAGACATCTTCCAGGTAAAAATACATAAAGAACTTAAGGACAGACAGCAACATTTGTGAGCAGGATTTAGTTACGGATTTAATTACAGACTGACCATCAGACTTGTCCTCCTTTCAGCACTTGTTCCTTACACAGGCTTCAAAAGTCAGGCTTGTTTGAAAATCAAAGACGCAAACCCAGAGGCACCAGGCTGTCAAACTGCTCTGGGAATGATTTGCTGCATCCAAAGCATCAATATTTCTCTAACCTATTCTTAAGGCAACTGCAATCTCTTGTGTACCCACTGCCTCAATGGGGGACGTGCTCCTGTGCTCGATGCCCTCTAAACACAAGGATGTTCTTTCCCTTTTACATTAACTCAGGCCTTAGTGCAAGGTAAGGCAGTAATTTTTTCTTCTCCACTAAAAACAAGTCAACTGATCACAGTGATCTTCTTAACTTAGCTCACCTGGAAAATTGTTCCATTCCTCTATAAGCTGCTTCCAGAAGACCAAAGAAGTCTTTATTTCCTAGACTGCCAGGATTAAATCATGGTTTTACTGGTTTTCTCAGTCTGAAACTTAAACCCATCTTAAAATGTGGGATCCAAAATGGTGCATATCACTTACTAGCGTGGAGTATTACAAAACACCTGTATAGGACATTTCTACACCATTAAAGATTTGCTAAGTTTTTTACTGAAAGAACTGCATTCAGTTTCTGGTCTAAAATCCCAGACTATTTCACTTTTTCCATCGCTAAGTACTCTGCATTTTCACTTGAGGAAAAGTGAAATAGGCTTCAGGCTATTTCTTCAAGTTGTTCTACTGTTTTAAAAAACACACACAACCTTCCATCTGCATCTCAAGTGTTTTCTCTTTGTCTCTCAAACTGTTGGCACAGGGGCAGAACAAATCCCTCCAGGATCCCAGTCACCAGTACAGACACTCTTTAGCATATATTCATCACTTAATGGACCCTCATGAACACAGATCCTCACTCAGTATCCCATAACCAATGTGCTGCCTCACTCAGGCTGGGCTGTAAAACATCCATTGAATTAACCAAATTAAATTCATCAGCCCCCTCCCATGAGGTTGTTACTGATAAATCCACACTGCTCGTTTCCTGTTGCCTTAGAGATGCTTATAAAACCTTCAGGGATTTATTCTAGTCCTTCAATAGAAACTGAAGCATTTCACCATTTTCTGACTTTTTCTTATTTTTTCCCTTTAATCTGACCCCCTACACATTTAGTATTTATTTTAATATGCGTAGATTTACAAATAGGAGTTTGTGCACTTTCTGTTTGGGTTTTTTGCCCCCTCAAGAACCAAAAGAGCTGCAAAACCTTTCAGTCTTTATCAGTTACTGAGTTATTGTACACTCACTTCCCTCATTAAATTTTAGATCAATATCTTTTTACCTTTTTTTCCTTTTTTTTAATCTAACACTGTTTTGCAGAACCTTTTCCTAAGCCTTTGTGTGTTCCTTAGTAGCTGCAATACACTTTTTACATCAAAGATAAGCAATACAAACAGTAAAACCTTTACTGTTCCTTCAGTTTTAGATGTCTGGATTTAGTAGATGGTTTTAACATCAGCAAAATACAACAAAGACGATAATAAATTTCAGAATCCTTTTCAAATGCAGGTCTGGCATGAGAAAGAAAAACATTAACAACTTTTACCACATATACTCAGCATAAACTGACAGCATGGCTTTATCTTTTAAGAGTGTCAGTACACACTGGACTATCTATTGCAGTCTGAGCTCACACTGACTTGAAGTCACCATGAAGAAAAATAAGTGACCATCAAAAATGTCCCAAAATTCTTGGGAAATTCAAAGCAAAGCAAATTCAAAAAAGATAAAGCCATCTTTTGTAAATGTAAAAACTTATTAGTGAAATGGAACTTTTATCTGCCAAAGCAAGCCAGCAGAACCAGTGGCATTCAGTGCATCCACCATGCACCAAAAGAGACCCTCAGAGATGCCTGAAGGATTCAGGTTGCAAACCACATCCATAACAGAGACAAATCAAGCAGCTTTGCTGTCAGAAAAAGCACGCTGGACAAGGGCTAATTCTCATACATGCAACTAGTGTATGCTTGAGCTGTGCAGTTAAGAGAACAGTCTCTGAGCTGTTTTATGCTCCACAGTCCTGTAGCTCTGCACAGCTGAGCCTCTCTACTTCCCTTTTCAAGGCAGGCTGGAGGAAGCGCAACCCTGCTGCTTCCTCATTAGCGTGAAGTGCTGCTGTCAAATTGTCTGCAGCCTGCTTTTGAACTACCCCGAGCAACAGCCAGGCCTCCAAAAACTCAAAACACACATGGAAAATGCTTCTTCCTAAACTTCCCAAGAGGAGAAGGATGCAGCACTGGCTCCAACGGTCTATGAACTGCAGCTAGCTTGGGAGTGTCTGCCGCTTACAGCAGTTCTCACCAGATTCCTGTTCAAGTCCTCCACTCTTTGCTCTCATTTAGATGACCTGGAAGAAATTTCGATGCACGCAGATGCCAAGGACATCCCTTGAGAGTTGCATCCTTAGGTATGAGATATGCTACTTGAGTCAGGGGTTTGACTGAGAGCCCAGATCTTGCTGTAATGTGATAGCTCTGCCGGAGCCATCCTGCCAGGTCTATAAATCCCAGTATTTCACGAAGTAACAGTGGAATCTGAAATAAGATTAGTTTCTGAAGGACAAGTTGGTGGTCTGGAGGTTTGGTTTTATTTCAGAGCATTGCCCTAGGTCAGCTGACCACACAGGCAAGGAGCACAGGCTGCTGCTGTACCACTGGAAATGCCAAGCATTCAGTATCAGCAGTAAACGCTAATGCCAGAACAAAAGACAAGAACGTTTTCCCAAGTTCAACAGAGTCACCCCACAGACCCAGTTTTAGTTGGATTGTGTCTAGGAACAACCACTTTTTCACAGTAGAGATGGATTTATTCTTGGCAAAAAAACCCCAAACAAACAAACAAAAAAACCATGGTGGGTCAGATCTCTCAGAGACATTCTGGCATCTTCAAGAAAGGTCAAGAACTCACCCCCAACCCCTCCAAGCCCTACTAAGAATGAACAGAAATGAAAGAAATCCTCTCTCTATTCAGTAGCACAGATTCAGACATTCTGTCAAGAACAGAACACTTTTACCATGTTTTTTTCCCAGCACAGCCTGTGGCTCAAAAACATTCTTGACCATGAAGGTTCATATAAATTTACCAAATTAGAGTCAGAAAGATCTTCAAATGTAATTTACAACTCAGCCAGTCAGCAAAAATATGAAAATCCAACGACTAAAAGAAAGGGCACTACCCTGTATATTCCCCCCATATAAAAACACTCAGAGCAGCATCAAAATTTGTACTGCAATAATGTCTCCGTGAGACAGTTGATCTTTAGTGATCTAGGAAGTTGTGGATAAACCTCAAGACTGAGAATGTTTTTGGTGCATATTCTCATTTCTCCCCAGGGAATGTTGATCTTCAGAGGAATATTAACATGAAGTATGCAAAACATTTTATGGACTGTTTATAACCTAATGACTCGAAGTGTAACCTTAGATGTCATTCTGCAAAGACTTAGTCATGTTCAGCAATCTGAGCAGAGGGAGAATGCTAAAGCCTCTAGGGCAGATCACTTTTATTGCTCTTTTAGCTCTGTTCATGCAATTTCACATAATACAGTTATCTTCTACTGGTATCAGCAAAACACTGCTCAGAATCAAGCTGACATAAAACTCATGGCTGCATTATTAACTAGTAAAATCCTTCCAAGGACTTGTGTTTGTAAATGTCTGTTCACATATACAGCCAAATCTGAAAATGCAAAAGATTCTTACTTAAATATTACTTAATGGTAGTGTTAAAACTAGTGTTCTTCTGAAAAAGAGATTTTGAAATAAATACTCTAATCCTTCAATAAAAGACAAACATGGAAACCATACGGTTCTCACTGGGTAGGCTTACTGCAAATCAAGTTACCATCCTGGAAACTCAGTGTGTATTTGCTAAATGAAAACAAAGCATCTCTTATGGCTTCACAATTCGAATTTAAAAAGCCAGATGCTGCAGGACTTATGGTTTTCTTCACAATGTGAGTTTACCAGTTATACATCTTGAAGGCTAAAAACAAGTATTTAAGGAGAAAAGAATGTCACAATCTGTGAAGTTAATATTTGTGTTAAAAATACTCATGGAAGAATCTAGCTGTTTGCTTTCCAGAAGCCACTATTTGGTCTCTCCTATTTTTCAAATAAGAAGAGGCCTTTGCAGAATTATAAATAAACCACCGAAAGCTCCATGTGACTTTCCCATATGTAGTTTTTCAACAGCCAAGTGATTTCCCCTATCCCATCCCCACTGTTTGCATACTAAGGCAATGTTTGGCAAGTTTGAAGTAGAGAGTTTGTAAGCCAAATTTGTAAAACCAAGAAGATAAAGATTTTGTTAATATCCTTTGATCACAGATAAACCTCATAAGAAGAGTTAAACTGTGGAGAAGAGCAAGAGAAAAAAAGATTTTCTGTTTTACCATCAATTTACCAGGAATGTCACTCTGTCAGTGTAGAATATGAGCATGCCAACGCCAGCTTCTCTGAGTTTTTGAGAGCCCTATATGTAGCCATCCCACTTCTGCACATGTTTGGAGACATAATACTCTTCAATCACTGAACAAACAAGCAGATTTAACTTTAAAAGTGGAGGAGTTAAGAGAACATCTCAGTTTTATTCCTCCAGGACTACTGGCAGATGCAGCAGACAGAAGCATTTTCCTGCCTGTTGTTTTTCTGGTTGCCTTCATTCCCACCACAATATCCAAATATGTGAAAGCCCAACATCCAAATGGCTCTCCGTGCTATGCATCACATCCAAAAAGCTTGTGGAGGTGACTTAAAACCAGGCTTCCAGTTTTCTGACAGGTGGGACCTGTGGCCACATCTACAAGGAACAACACAGCAGGTAATTCTGAGCCAAAAGGAGACGGCAGGCAAGGCTGGAGCACACATACCTGGACAACAGAAAGGATTGCTTGCCAGAGGAAAAAGCAGAGGACAAAGTACAGAGCTGGTCATCAATTTAACAAGTAGGGCAGGCCAACAAGGAATGCAGGAAAGTCACCTGCCACAGAACATTAAGACGCCATGTTAGACTGAATGCCCCACAGCAGAAGTCCAAGGCTTGTTCTTCCCAGGACACCAAAGTATCTCTTTTCCAGTCTAAGCTGCAGCGCAACATTCATTCCTACTGACCTCACTTTTCCCCTTGGATGAGGAACACACCCAAGGTACTATCTTGATCAATGCAATCACAAAAGCCTGTTCATTACATGCAACGGTTTAGTAAAGCACATCTGGCAGCATGACAAAAATCTGCACATGGACACCTTGAAATTCTCATGTTTGATTTGACCTACATCCAATCCCACTAATATCGAAACACTCCTCTGTCACCAGGAGTGGAAGAGCTGTGGCTGTGGGCTGGTGACAGCCTGCAGCTTCACTCCACGTGGCCCCCAGACTGTGTCGTGAGAGCCTGGCACCAAGACTTACATGAACAAACTGCACACACAAAGGGGATGGAAAAGCCTGCTCCGCCCTTATGAAAGAAGGTGTTCTCTGGCCTTACTTACAGACTGAAAAGTGAGGGGAAAGAGATTCTGTCTCTATTCTCTGCAGTCTTGCTCAGCCCTGCTCGATGCCTGCACTCCTAAGTTTACGGGTACTTCCTGTTGACAAATATGTTCCTCTGCAATCTATTTCACCGATTTTCAAAAAGACAGGTAACACTTTTTTTTTCGTTAGCCAGGTTTCTTTTGCAAGACAAATTATGGTCTCTATATAAAACAGAACTGGGATTCCAAATAACTAGTCGTCCATTCTCAAAATGTACTGGGCTTCATGTCTGGCAAAGTTACTGTTTTCTATTCTTTCCTTTTCTACCAGCAGAATAAGAACAGAATTTACTCTATCAGAAACAGAGTAAGTCATTAATGTTTATAGAGAACACCTATTACTTTACATTACACAAGAGATTTTGACATGTTTCATTTTTCTTATTTGATATTTTTCATACTAGTTCCGTGTATTAATATTTGTATATGTACTGAAAACTGTTCTTAAAAGCTCACAGGTTTCAGAAAAGGACATTCTGTGATTGAGTTATTTGCAAGTAATAAGGGAAAACAAATACAAAATCATACTGTTTATGAAAACTAGTAGTTGTTGATGATGACCATATTTTTAGGGCCGATCTTTGGAGAACTGTCAGTAAAAAGAAGCACCTTCCTTTTATTTACCCCTGTCCTGCACCAAATATCTATATTAAATATAAATTAAAAAATCAAGACAACTCTATTTTCTTCTATTCTTCCACATTTTCAAGGAGACTGAAAGCATAAGTCATTCTAATAATTTTCTGTAAGGGAGGATTTCATTGTTAACTATAGTAAGCAAACACCAGATTTAACTTTTCCTTTGCAACTTGCCAATCTTCTCATGATTCGGCTTAAAAAAAAAGTTTTCTTTCCACTTCAGTAACTTTCCTCTCTTGGGAAAGTTTTTCCTCTCCTCTCCAGCAAAAAGATGGATGAGAATTCAGAAAGATTCCTAGCCATGCATCATTTCTGGCTGATATCAGTTACAAGCCAAAAAGCAATCAGAGATTTAAAATACTGGCAAAAATAGTTTAGTAGTTGGTATTCCTTTGCTAAGGCAGAACTTCAATACTGCCTTTATAAAATCAGCATCAAAAGAGACGCAGAAATATGTACTCAATGCTTCTGACATACTTGATTGTAACTGAATATTCTAAGTAGGAAGTCAAATACATTGCCAGCAGCCACTGAGATAACCAGCAAAATGGTAGAAATAAGTGGCATCATGATTGAAAATGAAAGATACCATAATTTCTCCCAAAGTGCCAAGAACTCAGACCTTCACATGACTGAAGACTCTTTACAGAGTAAACACACATGAAAATGTATATTCCAGACTCACAGGACTGGAACCCTTGTAACAAAGTGCCTCAGTGATAACTCAAGTTCTATGGGCAATTTTTTTTTCATGCCATTAAATATCTAATTTTTCTCTCTCCACACCTCACAACCTACTTTTTTGTACCTCAAAATACTGACAAAAGTCACCAGTGATCTCCCATGGCATGAGATGCACGGGAAGCTATGCGACAGCCTTTGGGGTGGGGAAGGCAGCTCAGATCCTAATTTCTCAACTCAGGAGCACAAAGGAAAGAACACTTGTACCGGCTTTCACATCTCTCTTCTTCCCATCTTGACGTCTCTGCTAACAGATTCTAACAACCAGGACACCAGAATTCATACTTCAGCGTCTTCAACTTCTTTCCTGAAGGACTCCAGCTATTGATTCCTGATAATGCTGCCAAGCTGGTCCCTGAAACAAGCCAGAGAGCGCTCAGGAAACATTCAGGAAAAGGTTGGAAGCAAGAGGCAGTTGCAGGCAGATCCCAGCACACAAAAGGTCAGCCCCTGACTGCAGGGATTAGCAAGGCTTTCCATATCCCAGTACATCTCAAAGAGACTGCAAGGACTTCAGAATAACAACTTGACAAAGAGGAACCATGAAGCTGCAAAAGCCTGTGTGGCTGAACTGAACCCTTCGAGCTCTCTGCAGCCTGGGCAAGGTACAGTCCAGTGCATTATCACCAGATGTTACTCTACACTGAAGTCCACACTTCTTGACCAGAAACCTGAGTTCAGAGGTCAGATTTAGCAGTGCAGCTTTCTGTGCAGGATTCTGTCATGAATGCTAGAAGAAACAAACAAGAAAGAAAGAAAAAAAAAAGCCAACCAACCATCATTGTTTAGAAAAGCAGCTGCCTGGAAGAATTTCAGAAATACTTCGTCCAAAAGTGTTTCAGTTGCCATTCAAAATACTCTCCCATTGCACTTCCAATTTCAAAATCTCTTTGCCTTCTGTGTCCTCCTATATTTTATTCAAAGGCCCTTGCAATTTAACAGTCATAGAAAAGCATACCAAAAATATCAGACTTGACTAAATGCATCAATTTCTCTGCAACCTTTATTCCTTCTAAAGCTCCATGTGTGCTGACAAGCATATACAGATACTAACACAAGCCAAACAGGATTTTCTCCTATAGAAAAAGCTGTTTCTAGTGTTTTTTTCCACTTGAACCACAATTTTGAATAGCAGATGCTCCAATTTTAGTTTAAGCAAGTAAACATAAACCCTGATGAAAGGCATTAGGGGTATAAAAACGCCCATTACCTCTTTAGACTAGATTTGAACTGGTGACCTAATGATGTGACACTCAGTGGTTCTTTAACTCTGATCACAGATATTTGCATCAGCAAATACTTAAATCCCAGGAGATGATACTTCCATGGGAAGAAAGGAAATCTTCAGAAGTAGGAGTCTACATTTGTGCAATTTTAACAAGCAAGAAAATACAAGTAACAGTCACTTGATTCCAATGGGTTTCTAGAAGATCCTTGTATTACAAGTGCACAACACATGAGTTTGTACCAAAAGCCAGTACTTGCAAAGCTCAGCATTCACTACCAGACAGGAGTAAACACAGAAAGTCCCAAGAGTATCTGTCATGGCTTTAGAAATTTACTAAAAATGAAGACACACTTTGTATCAAAATGCACAAATAGATCCACTTTAAGACAACTTACTAGGAACCAAAGTTTTCACAATCTGTTCAAATCTATCCTGCAAATATGCAGAGCCTGGCATCACAACACCCACCCTACCAGAACTACCCAGGCTCCTGGCAATCCAGGAGCCTTGCATCAATACCCTGGTGCTACGGCAATGCAGGTAGGTGCAGGTCCCAATGAGGCAAGCACATGCTTCTCACCTGGTTCCGAAGAGGCATCAGTTGAAGGCAGCTATCAGCTTCATCTTGAAGAGAAGCATTCTCTGATATTTTATTTGGTTGTAAAAATTTCACAATGGTTCATCTCCCAGCGAGGCAGACAGAGCCAAAAGCACAATTAACAATTCCCAGCAGAGGGTAGATACTGTTTAACATTTTTCAAAAAGTACTGCATATGTGCAGGTGCTCCATTTCACTGGAGAATCTCCAAAGCTACCTCCTAATCAATAGCAATATCTTTAATCTCCCTGATGAAAAATAATACTCCCATGAACAGCCATCAGCCCCTCTCCCCATCACATATGCAAACTCAACCAGAAGTGTGACCAATCTTACAAAAAGGCTCTTGAGAAGAAGCATCTGTACAACAGCGATCTGCCTGCCAGGGGATGGAAGTCCTTTGCTTGGGTTTGGTTTGGAACTACAGATGTGCTTCAGCTGCCCTACACTCATTCAGCCACCCCAAACATATCAGCCAAAACTGTTAGGCCATCCACATGAAGACAGTCACGTTCTCCAGTTAGCATCCAAGAAGGGTGCAATTTAGGACTTGCCAAGAAAAGGTACTTATCATAGGTAATTTTTACAGTATCACACACAGCATTAAAGTAACTTCAAGAAAGGAAAGAAAAATATAATATAAATTATAAAGGCAGGTAATAAATCTTCCAAAAGCATTCGAAAAGATCACAGTAAAAGCTTGTAAGGGTGAGCAACCTGATTTCATAAACATGCTTCCGATTAACCCTTTTACAGCTTCAAAAAGATACAATCTCTGTGTTCCTAAGCACATCTGCCAGAGCTTGCCAAGAAAAGCATGAGCAAGCAGCTTCAAAGGCAGGATGACGTACCTATAGCAGTAAACCCTAATCCTTGCTGGGGAAACCACGCAACTGAACTTAGTCATAGAAAATGGGATTAGAAATTCTAAAACAAAACAAGGTGTTGAAGGAATTAGCAGTCATCCCAAAATCATGTTGAGCAACATTTAAATAACAACTTTTGTCAGGGCTGATAAAGAGGAGAGTAAAACTAACATCTTGCACAGGAAACCTTTAGCGGATGGGGATATGAACAGGATTTCTGCGTCAGCCTAAAACCTTACACACTGGATGGTGGCTTGGCAAAGAGCAGAGGTGCCAGAGAGCACCACAGCTGTCATCCCTAGAAATTCAGGTGCATGGACCTCTTGAAAAAGGTTTCTGTGATCTGACCATAGGAAACATAGCATTGATGGAAGCAGACAGTGCTTTGACGATGAAAGCGATCGCTCGTGTGCAGGGGCAGAGGGAGAGTCTCTGGGAGGCGATTTGGGAAGCACAGCATTATTCTTTCCACAGTTCATAATGTCATTCAAACTCATGTATACAAGAATGTTGCAACTGCTCAAGTGATCATCTCCACTAGCGTCACACACGGCAGAAACGCAGAGGTCAGGATTTCTGAGGCACTTCCCCAAGGAGACAGCTAATGTGACTTTCTGAAGTTCCCCACGTTTCTTGCACTGGAACTTCCTGGACAACGGTTTCGCATATTTTCCAATGCCCAGATCTAAACCAAATTACATGTTTACACAACCCACATGAAATTCAGGTTTTGATCAATGTGTGTTTTCATTTTTGGACAAGAGCTGATTTTCTAACTTAAGACAATCTTTCTAAAATAAACCATGTCTGCACATAGGGTCAGGGTGCCTGGAGAGATCCTAAAACAACAATTAGCTTAAGTGAGCTTCCCCGGCCTTTTCACTGCCAAGCAAGCTTCATTAGCAAGTACCAAGTATTCAAGTCCTGATGGCTTCAACAGATAAAATAGAGAATACAACGATTTGTATCAGGAAGATGAAGGTAGTGGAATAAAGTAGACAAGCAAGGAGAGAAAATAATACCTTGAGAAAAAAAGGGAGACCATCATGATCTAAGTGCTGATTAAATCTGCTCCCAATCGATATTAAATGAATGTGACCACAAGGCACAAGTCCAGGCTAGCAACAGAGAGCACATTTCCCCTTTGGCCATTCTCTGGTGTCAAAAACCCACTGGGGCTTGAAGAGATACCAAGTCATTGAGACGTAACTATCTAACTTAGCACACAGAAGGTGAATGGAAGTAAATTCGAGTTTCCACCCCACATCCTCAGGTCCAGGACTATCACTTGCATTTAATGAAATCAGGAGTACTCAGATTTCAGTCTCCCTCTGCTTTCTCCCTTAGCAGTCAACAGTCTCTTCTTTCCTAGATATCAGGCTCTTCTTTCCTTCAGAAAGGCCTCCATGCCTCCCAGTCCCCAAAGTGAAAAGAAAAGAGGACAAGACAGATACCAGAGCTTACCTGCAGCTAGTTCTTCATGCCAAGCAGCACAGCATAGGGCTGTCCAAATTCAGGGCAAGAGCAGAATGACTGTGTTACCTTTCATTTACAACTGACACTGCCATGTGAGTCTTTTCTCCCTTGCAGTTTTACAGATCCCAACAGAGCCCCGCAGAAGAGTGACCTTGCAGCAACAACCAACTGTACAATAGTAGGAACAACTGGGAACCAGGTAGTTCCTAAACCAAAAGCTGTGGTAGCTTTGAGTGGAGGAGTTTGGAAACTGCTTATCTAAAGTCTCTGCAGGGGAAGCACAAAGACCTTTAAGGATCACTCTGCAGAGCCCCTCTGAAACCTCAAAGGTAACCAGACCTGCACATGAACCTAGAAGAACTATGCGAAAATTCAGCTTCCACCAGTAGCAGCATCCAGATCAACTAGCAGAGCCTCTTTGCTATACCTAGACAAAAAAAATACTAGAAAGACAAGATAGGACATTTCACACTCTGCTCAGTCTCTTGAAAGATGAAAGCAAAGAGGGGATTTTTTAAGTACTTGCTTAGAAGTTATGGAGGAATAGAACAACTTTCAGTTTTCCTTCCATATTTAGGCTGAGACTTTTTCAGTATTTCCACTGTTGCGAAACAGAACACAGAAGAAAACAAATTTACTTTGACTACACAGAAGTGCCAACCAGAAAATAAGCCACAAAAGCTTGTATAAATACATGCACATCCCAAAAACCAGATGCACCTATCAAAGCATTGTTTAAAGTTTGTCTGAGTTGAGAGTGTAACTGAACTCTCTGTACTTATTGCTAAGAACAATTTTACTCAAAATAATAACCAGGATTCAAACCAAGTAAGAAATAATGAACTTGGGTTTAATTGGTTTGCAAGAAACCCAATTTGCAAATGCTATCCTTAGCCAGCTATTGAATAAGACTGAGCCCAGAAGGCACTGTGATGAGTGACTTAAGTGGAGGCACCCTACACCCACCAACATTCCTGGTGAATGAATGTGAAATCGGCAAGAATTGCTTTTATTTATCTTGCTAAAAGCATTTCTTGGAAGGGCTGGAAAAATTTATTTCAGATGGATTTTTCAGCTGAGAACAAAGTTGTATTTATTATAATTATGCACTCTCCAGTGTGGCCTGCCTTGCTGAGAAAGAACATTAAATTCAGCTGTGCACGAACTCACGGAAGTGACCTTTTGAATGAAAATGCTGCAGCAAGAGACTTGTGGAGCATTCTCACTAAATAATAACCTACTGTCTGCAACTTGCAGATTAGTGCTCAGACCACTGATTTCAGCTGCTACTTACACAGGCACAAGTCCACATGAGGTCAGTCAGCTGAGAATAAATCGTGTGAGCTGCAGAATACAATATGGAAAACTGTACTTGGTCTCCAGTCCAGTATGGGTTTATGAACTTTTATTAACCATCATGTAGCAGCATAACATTGCAAAGCATTTTAAAGAGGACACCCAATGTTCCCTTTACATAAGAGGATCAAAGGTGTTATTGACACAAACTGAACAAGCTCTCACTCTAATGAGAGCAACAAATGCAAGCATGAACATCCACCACCCACGTAGAAATAGCCTGCTCCCTCTTTGCAGAAGGACAAGTCTGAAAGACTTCTGCTCCATGGAAAGCCCAGACACTTGGAGAGAAGACAGGTCAGCACTAAAGAACTAGCAAGTTAAACCAGAATGCTCATTTCATCACCTAAATGAAAGGTGAAATGTAAAATAGCAAGAGTGCAAGACACATGCTTGTTTGGAAATTAAGGATGTCTTTTCAGTGTGTACATATAAAACATCTTCCTTAGACACATCAGATAATCTTAATCTTTGCAGAGAGGTTGGGTATCTCATCCTGGAAAGAACTTAACACAGATGTCTGAGCCTTCCCAGCAGATGGGCTGCTGGGTAGTTAAATTCCTGGTGCCAAAGAAAGCAAGGCAAGCTTTCATGATGACGTCCACAACATCTCACAGGCAATTGGAAGTTATTCCTCTGCCTGCCCAGCCCAAGAGCATCCTGCAATGATCAGGACCTGCTGGCAACCTGCTCCAGGCTCCCTCTCCCTTTCACTCCCAAGGTATGCATGGCAGGCTCTTGTGCTTCATAGCCATCTGAAGATTTTGGTATGCAGTTCAAAGGCCTAGAAATGAGACTACCCTGTACTAAGCATCCAGAAGCCAAAATGCAGCTGTAAAAACAGTCTGCATTTCCAGTTTGGGTTCTGCACTCCCTTTTCAGATTCTGTATTTGCATTTCAGCCAGCTCGAGCTCCTCCCACTGCTCTGCTCACTGAACCTGCTGCTTTGGTCCCAAATCTGCATCTCTGTGTGCTGTTGTCTCCAAGGGGAGATAAGATACGAGAAATTCCATGTCTTGACTTTGCTACAGAACCAATTAATTCAACTGCAAAGAAGGAAAAGCTTTCACTTGAACTAATTGTATTCTATGCAGTAAACAGAGCACATGCAATTTGTGAGGGGCACTAAAGCTCAATCCTCATGTGTCTTCACATGTTGATTATTTACAGTAATGCTTTCCAGATAAATAGAAGAACACTCTCCACTCAAGTACAGAAGAAGCCAAGAACAATAAAACTGTATCTCAATATTTAGGTAAAGTTTGACCACAGTACCTGAGGGCATTAAAAACCTTTGGACCAAAACCTTGCAGAAGAAAAGCAAGTGTTTCTTAGTTAACAATTAATAATTTAGACCTGAAAACTTTCATCCAGACATCCAGCTGAAGAGGAAAATTACACAGTATTTATACAGCTGGTACCACACAATCCCCTGGTATTTTGATACAAAAAATACAGTTCATAGTACATTTGTCATTTTAATGTCCCCATTGTAGACGACAAATGTGAAATTACATTCTTAATAACATGTGGTAAACCAGGATCACAACTGAAGAGTTCTTGCAAAACTACTTGTGTGTTAAAGGCATGACTTGAGAGTACATTGGGGCTTTCTAAAAAAAATTTTTAAATAATATTTATAAATTCACGCTAAAAAAAACAAACCCCAACAACAGCTAAACCCAAAAACTTTTCTCGTTTTTTCCCATTGTTTACCTCTGCACTAATCTTTTGAGTTAAATAAACTAGCAAGACACTTCACCCTTGAGAGCCCTCATGTCTGTAGCATATGCAAGGTACCAGCTGCCAGATAGGGAAAAAACTGACCAACACAAACAGTGCAAGACTTTTAAATGAACAAGTTAATAGGTTGAACCAGATAAAAGAAGTATGTTTAAAGACCATTTCTTTAATTAGAGACACTAGTTAAAATCATAAACAAGTTTTACCTTGCACCCTGTCCTGAAGGAAAGTGCCTTCAGAAGGACTGTTGGCAAGCAGTGCCTGTGCAAGAGGAGACCTACTGATCATAAGAGCTCTCAGCACAAGAATACAAATAAACAAAATCTAGGGTCATTCATTTCAGAGTCTGTCCCAGCTTGTGAAGTGCCACTAGAACTTAAGGTTTCCAGAACTGTAAAATTAACTTTTTCTGTGTAGTGATAATGGCTACATCAACAGCAGCAGCTCAGCCAGCCTGCAGATTACACTCATGCAAGGTACACAGTTTTGTGGACACAAATACACCTTCCGTTTGTTTGGTTCCAAAAGATCAAGATGCAAGGGGCACACACCACTCAGCCAGGTCACTGTAAACATCTTGTTTAGTGCTGCATTCCTGCCCTGAAGACCTCTACATTTTCCAGCCAAAGCCAAAATGTTCACTGCTTGCATATGCAGATCTAGTCCTGTTTTATTAGGACACACTGAATGTATTTAATCCTCTGGTTGCGCTTCTAAAATCTTGTAGAGTAGGATCACAGCAAGCAGAGTTTTGGTTATGTACTGTTAGATAACGTAACACAGACAAGAAACCATCACTGACACTCTTTGTGTTCCCCTAAGTTTATCTGTTCTGTTAAAGGCTGTGAAAAAAGGAGATTAGTCTGAGCCTCATCCACATCAGGAATTCAGCAAGCCCTTACATTTCATACCAGCCTGAAGCTACATACCAGCAAAGGTGAAACAAAGCAACAACAGATTTGTCTGGCCCTTAAACTAAAGTTTTCCTGGCACAATGCATCTCAAAAAATACATATCATGCTGAAAATAAAGGAGGACTGCTTCTTCAGCTAGTCCAGCTAAAGAAAATAGACTGCAGGTTTCAGAACAGAAAATGATTGCTCCAGACCTCCTGAATTCATCTTTGGCAGGATGATCCTTGGACTTTGCAGTCAAAGGATGGGCCTAAGAGCACAAAATGGGTCTGAGGAGAAAAATCTCCCAACTCTTGTTTCGACAGCCTAACCACTGGTTTAGTATGACCACAGACTCTGGGATGTAGAGATACAAAGTGCAGAAAAGCAAGAAACTCAGTAAAAACAATGAGCCACAAACATGAGTGATATTAATAACCAAGTATGTGAGATGCAAAAATTCCTAGTGAGATGGGTAGGAAAAAGGAGCAAAACAATGAGACAAAGAGAAAACAATACAGTTAGGAAAAAACTAGAGAAAATAAGAGCTCTTATTTTTGACACCGATTTAAGACAGGCTCTGTTGGAGTCCAAGTGCTAAGTGTCAGTAAATAGAGAGAATCGGCAATAACAGATGTCTGCAAGCCTGTTTTATCTAAGCTGCAGATCACAGGAGGTTGGAGAGTCAAATGCAAGCTGTTTGTGAAGTTTGCATCTTCTAAAAAGACAGAAGTCAAAACGACAAGGTAATTTGAAGACAACACAACACAGGCATAACCCTCCTCCTCCTCTTCGGCAGGGCATTCACTGTTTGAAAAGCAATCTGCAAACAACAAATGAGACAACTACTAAAAGAGAAATTCATCAGACAGAAGACCCAGACGTGAGTCATGACTTTCACATGCATTCAGGTAGTTACATGCATTCCAAGCAGAGTAAAGGTCTTTCAGATGATATCTGAAGAAAATTCTTTCCTCCCCCCAAGAAGAGAGGCAAGTTTGGTAATTTTACAGTTACAATTAATACACAGGATGTGATGAAGTCAGCCCAGGATGAAGTCAGCCCAGTGTTGTGGCCTTGAAGACTCTGCCTTCTTCAAAGGTTTTGTTCAGTGTTTACAACACTCCAGTACTATGCCCACCACCTCCTCCAGCCCTTCCCTTACCTCCTGGCTCATTCTGATCTCAGCCCCCATTTAACCCTTTCATTCCACACCAGTCACTCCCAATTCTTTAGCTCAGCTCTAAAAGGTGCTTTTACAGACTGCTAGCTCTGTGGGACAGATTTTCTGCCCACCACCAGGTAGGATGGCTGTCACAGGGGATAATTTATGCCACGGGATGGCCTGATCGTCTGCTGGAGACAGAAGACATGCAGCTCTATGAGTTCCTGTTGGCAGTCATCCACCACCTGGGATTTAAAGAGGATCCCAAACAGAGAAAAATGTTTTTAAAAAAACAAGCAACTACTGATACAAAGTAAACAAATAAAAAGCTTATTACAAAGAGTGAGGAATACAGAACTTAGCAAGGGAGAGCACTTCTGCATATTTTGCACTCTTTCTGTATCAGGCTTCTGGTGTGGCTGCCACAATTACTCCATTGTTTGACTGGCAGCATTATCCCAGACTGCCATGATTATGAGCTCTGATTCCACAGCAAGTTAAGAAAAAAGATCTCTTGTGGACAACAGTACTTGACCTGCTGGTCATATCTGCGTGCTGGGACATGAGAAAAAAGAATGAATCAATTCTGCTCACTAAAAAGTCTCTGCACTGTCTGCAGGCGAGTCATTAATGGTCAAGTGTCTTCCCTGCTTCCAAAGGAACACTTGACACCTTTTACACAGGGAAAGCTCAGGATGGCTGTTGAGATTCCTGGCAAAACACACTCTTCATAGCTGTTTCTACAGCTTATCAACCTTTTCACCTTCAATTTGCTCTTCAGCCAGCGGGAGACAAAAAGAAAAATAAAAGTAGTTCTGTAACCAGTGGAGCTCCATAAATCTGACCTCCCATTAGAGTGCTCCACAAGGCTGACTTCGCAGGCTCACAAACTGTGAGCTCCAAGTGAGGCTTTGGTAAGAGGCAGGGCATGTACCAAGTCAGTTAACCCAACTCACAAATTTCCCAGTGCTAATAAGCTCACTAGTGCAGCTTCTCACTCAGTGATTCCCTGTTTGCTTGGGTTTTTTAAGGTGTCTCTATGCCTATCTGTTTTCGGAAATTCTGATGAAATTTTATGCATCTTTGAGGTATCTTCCTATCAAATTTCATTTAGGTTGGTCAGTAGCTTCAAAATGGATGGGGAGCTAGGCACTGATAACTACAGAAAGCTCACCTTCTTCTGTGAACTATCTTCTTTCATTAACAAAATCCACTTTCCTGCTCAGGTCACTCTCTCCCTCTCCAGGACATTTAGCAAATCAGCATCTTGACAAGCTCCCTCAGCCTGAAGTAGAGCCAAGAGAGGGTTAGTTTCTGCTTTTCCCATGTTCCCTCCCAGATCTCAAAAATAAACCCTGACAAACAACAAAACAAACAAAAAAACCCCAAACCAAAACACAAAAAACCAAACCCAAACAAAAAAACAAACCCCATTGACCTCTGCTCTTGAGTTGCCTCTGAAATTTTTATTACTGCCTTGCACACACCAAAACTAGAGATGAAATAAAAACGCATCACCACTAGAAGTAACAAACTTCCACCTCCTAGTAATGGAGAAGATTAAAGAGGAAAGAAGGGAGAATCCTCTTCTTTATTGCTAGCAGATCTTTCCTTTCTTGAGATTCACTCTTTCCTCTGCTAGTCCTAAAGACTGCAGTCAGGAACAAAAGGTCTTGATCCTCTGTGAGAAAAGAAAAGGTCCCTGTTGTCTCTTATTCCCTAAACCTAGCACCCTGCAGCTTGTCAGTCCTGGTAGCTACTTGCCATACCCACCTACACCTCTGCAACCCACTGTCAGCAAGATGCCATTTAAAATGCTGCTGGCCAAAGCTCTGTCTCCAGGGGATCTGCCCTTGGGATCTCCTCTCAGTCACTTGCTCATAAGCTTCCTGTGCACTGTCAGTGTTTGGATTTAGTTTACAATATGCCAGCATAAAAGTGCTTGGGAAGAAGGAACAGCCAGAAAACTGCATCTGAATCTCCTGCACAACCCAGTTCTCACATCCTTTTTTTCTCTGGCCAGTTTGGACCAACCTCAGGCAATGCCAGGTGGGTAGATATGGGCTCAGCAGAGAAGGTCTGCAAACAAGCAGCACCACAAGCTGCCTCCACACAAAATAATGTCTCTCCCCTCTATTTGCAGGTGTTGTTCAGGGCACAGCATACCAGGGAATATTGGCCACATTGGCATTAAATGGTTTGTCCTGCTGCATCAGTCTGCCACCATCACCTACCTCACTTCGCACCTAGCGAACCCCTGCATGCAAACTGCTCTGTTACAGTCCCAAAAGCCATTGCACAGACCACAGCCATCATCTAAAAATAATAGTGGAGGTGGTGATCCCACTGATAATCACATCATTAGAGAAGAATCAAGTTTCTCCTTGTCCAAGCAGATAAACAGCAGGTCTCTCCAGCACCTTGAGCCTTCCTTTGCAGTCAGTTACCTGCTGCTGAAATCACAGAAAGAGCTTCATTTGTGACTGCCATACCAACACACTTCTTTTAACAAACAAGGTAGGGGCATGCAATTCCCGCTTGCCAAGCCCATCCTCTCCAGCCAGCTGTTATTTCAGGCATGTTTGTTATGTGCACTGTTCACAGGTTGGGCCACACAATCACCTGTCAGAGCTCTGCTGAGACAGCACCCAGGTGTTGGCATCTCAAAACGTCTCTTCTTAGCTGTGGGCTTTCTAATCACACAAGACAGCAGGGGGAAGGAGGGACCCAACTTTCCTGTCAGCATCTCCCAATGAACTCATACAAGAACACCATCTCTCACCCTGTGCTCTTCTCCTTCTGACTCAGAAACACAGACCAAAACTCGGCACAATCAGGTTGTCCTGCAATGTGCAATGAGCATGCCATGACTAATGGCCCTTCCAAGATGGTCACCAGCCCTACCTCAGAGACAGCTTTTGAGATCTCTGACATGCTGAGTCCTTTCCCCCACACTGCAAAAACAGCAGCACAGCTTCCCTGGTTGTCTTGGATTCACAAACCCACTGAAACAAATGCAAGACAGGAGTGTGTACAGCCATAAAGTCACTGGTTAAATGCATTAATAAGCTCAGAGGATTCCTATGCAGCTAACCAGAAAGGGCAAATTCTTACCCTGTAAAGCAGAGCAGCTCAGATCAGAGGAATATCCCCAAACCTGGTACCAAGTACATGTTGTCAGGAGACAGAACAAAAGGTCACGTGCAGCTCGGCATTCCTGAAACTGCTGGACATGCCTGACAAGGAGACCTTTGCATAGGCACAGCCACAACCACAGGGCACATCAGCGACAGCACTGCATGGAGAAGTAGGCCACAGGATCATTAGCCCAACGACAGCTTTTTGCCACAAGCTAATGTCTGTTCAATCCTGCCAATCCTTCCAATGTGACTTAAAGGGAAAAAAAAGGCAAAAAGAAAAGGTGGGCGGTTTGCATTTACTAAATATATTGCCCATTACCTCAGAGGATGGCCATATGGAGAATTATAAAGAAACACAAACTATTACCAACATTAGTGCCTTTCTAATACCACTGAAAGATAAAGGTGAACGTCAACATAACACCGGGTCAATACAGGCTGACAGAGCCATATAAAAGAGCAGAGTTTCCACTTTTGCCAGCAGAAAAGCAGCTGTTGAAGATGCTATGGAAAGCAGTGCTTCCGGGAGTCAAAGTAGGGTTCAGTGGGCGTTTTAGCCACGTCTGAGTAACTGCTGTTGAAATGTGGCCAAACACTGGGCACATCCATCCTCTGCCTCCCTAATGGGGCCGATGGCAGGATCACCACTTTGGGCAGGATCCCTGCTGCCCAGCAGCACCTCATACAGCAGAGCCACTGCTCAGGGACACAGTACTGGATGCTCCCACTAGCCAGATGTGGCTGACCTGGCCCAACAAGTGGGGAGGATGGAAAAATCCCCAACCAAATCAAAACAACTCTGGCAGATGAAACTTTCCGAGTTCCCTTCTGGCACACCACAACTCCACAACAGTTGCCCAAGTTCATTCTTAAAGAGGTGATATATTTTTGTTAAATAATATTTGCAGGGTGGCAGGGAAATTCTCAGAAAGGCAATGCCAGGTGCCAGTCAGAGAGATGCCTTGACTCTGATGAAGAAATCTGCTACTCTCCTCCCCAGGGTTCACCGGACATTTTCAGACCAGGCTTTCCATCTGCTGCCCAGCTGCAGAGATGCAAGTTGAAATTCTTATAGCATTTCGTGTAATTGTGACTGCAACTCACAAACAAAATTTAATCAGCAGGAAAGCATGCTATACAGATGAGACACCGGAGTTCACGGTGGTAAAATCATTGCAGAAAGAGCAATGGTCCTTAACCCAGCCTGCAGTTATTTAGAGGTTCCTCTTCCGAGCAAGTACATCACGTACTTTGATCTCTGCTGCCTCCTGCCAAAATTGTGGATATTAGCAAGCCAAAAAACCAAGTCACAGACAAAGATATGGCAGACAAAATACGTCCTATGGTTACTCAAGCAGCTCTCCTCCTGAAGGAACCTGATACATTTCAGGAGACACAGAAGTGCAGTTGTAACTAATTACCTTTACCTTAATCAAAAAAGTGGCTTTAAATTTACAGATGAGGAGCCTCTGTTACATGAGAATTGAAACTTTGCTGTTCAGTTCACAGACTACCTGAAGTGATGCTCTGAAAGGGCCTGAATCCAGCCAAATCCTTGGATGAAGTGTGGTAACTCCACATTGGTGCAACCAGATCTGTGGTCACAGCCTTGGACAGCCTCTGTGTTACAGGGGTGTTAGCCACAGTGACAGTCATGCTGAGTTATTCCTTAAAGCAAGGATCTGTCCTCTTTGTCACATATGATGAATCATGCCTCAAGTCACAGTACTTCAAGCAAACTCTTTAATTTGGGATGAAATCGGTCTTTAAGAAGAACATGCTTCAGCGAGATTTTGGCTCGAAACTACCTTATTAGAGAAAGATGGATTCCACAGACTTGTCACATAGTTAACATTCACTTAAATCTCTTGTTTTTAAAGAAAACAACAGTTGAGCAAACTGTGTGATAATTAAGGTGCAGGCATGGGAAGCAGACAGATAGTTGGGACGGTCAAATAACCTTTATTCAGTCCTGTAGAGACAAACTACAATAGAAAAATGATCAATGTTTGAAGTTTTTCATTACAAATTTTATCCAGTTCATTTTAAAATATATTAATTTCTTATTTCCTTCTGCCTCAAACTGAGAGGGAGGAAACAGCTAAGATGTGCTGCTAAGGCTATACTTCTATAGCTGCTACTGAACATGGCTAGATTTCTTCTTCCTGTGATGTTTATCCTGATTTTATTACAACATAATTGGAATACTTCTGCCTGTACTCTACTAGTAAATGCTTCCACTGAAGTTAACAGAGTTTTGTGCTCTGATTACAAGTGAAACTGCAATGAATAGTCATGGAGACAGATAAACTTGGACTCGGGATAGAAGGTAATAAGCTCATCATTTTCTCCTCCATTCACCTTAGTTAAAATAAAGGTCTTTGACGATCCTGGGCAGCCTGGACTTATTTTAACCTGAAACATCAGACCCTCCTGCAGAGCAGAGTGTGTTCCCCTGAATGTTTGTTCAGTGCTAGGCAGTACAGCTCCACCTCCTGAATTATTTAAAGGACACATTTCTTGCAGCCCAGCCTTAGACCACCGGGTCTGTGGTACGGTTCTTCCAGGTGAGGGGGCACAGACCTTGAGCAAGAAGCTCTCCCTGACAGCAGAAGCAATCAGGACACAGCAAATGTCTGCAAGGTATATGGAAGTAGGCAGCAGTCACCAGAGGTAGCAAGGGCAACAGCACTCTGGAGAGGACAAGAGACAAATGCTGTCAGGGTTTCAGGTAGAAACACAGGAACCTTTGGTGCAGAGATCTTCCAAGCCCTGCTGCAGGTCTTCTCTACGAACTTATTGGCTCTGAGGAAATCAGGCTCTAAGGCAACACCAAAGCAGATGAAGTTTTGTTACATGCTCATTTCTCAAGATCCTACATTACCACTCTGGTTTTTGAGTGGGCAGCTGTCAATCTCCAGTGTGAAGTGAGATAATACCAGCCTTTTGACAGACAGAGTATACATTTAAGATCTAAAATAAGCTGCGAGAGCTTTATATAGACAAACTATGGAAAGAAAATGAGTAAAAGATGCATCCCTATCCAAGTGCTCTTAAAGAAAACGTAGGCAGCCAAACCTGTTCTCCCCCACTCTCATGTATTGTACCACTCAAGACATATTATTTTAGGATTATTTCTGATGACTGACTAGAGAGTATAACAAGTCACAAATGCCACTATTCCACATGAAATCCAGCTCTACGATTGCTTCCATGCCCTCCTCCTTTTTCCTTTCCTCCTTTTCTACTTCCTATTCCTTTGACTAATGTATAAACTGTCTGAGGCAGGGAGCATCTTGCAGTCTTCAGAGCAGGTATGACATTTTTATTAGCATGTATAGGGTTGAAGAGACTCACAGCTACCATATAGATAATCCTACCACCTGACCACTGCTCACAGCTGGGTACCACAACAACCAGAGTGCAAAACGGTTCTGAGATGTGCTTGTTTACATTCAGTTTATGTAGCTCGGCCTGCAGGTGAAATGGAGCAAGCACCAGGACTTCCATCTGTTAAACGCAGTTGAGACAATGTGGAAAACACACAGTTCAACAAAATCTTGCATCTGGCTCCCTACAGAAGCAACAGTCAAGCCTTAGCCTCAGTGTGGCTGAAGGGGATTTGGGACGGCACTACCAACAGCAAATTACACAGCTTTTAAAGTAGATGTGGTGCTCTCAAAACCTTGAAAACAGAACGGAATTCAAAAGAGGAATAACATCTGTAATCATAAACTCCTCGCCTCCTCCTTCTGCAGAAGTCTTGAGAAGTATTTTAGTGGACGCCTTCCAGAAGGACACATCCATCTGCATCCCCGTGACATTAAGCACAATGCACCCCATGGCACCTGTGACCTACACTGACAGATCAGCATCTCACTATCTCTGACCTTCAACAAATGCAAACTCCAATTAGTACCTTGTATGGAATACACCATATCAAACCACAAGTCATCATATTCCAATCATGCTCTCCATGGGGTGAAGAAGACATATTGACTCCATGAACCTTAAGATCCATGTTGTGCACATGTTGCTTGGCCGAGTGCAGTCCTTGCTGAGTGTCACTGAACATACACATCAGGCTGGGAGAAGTTATAGGTGTCTACACTGCTGGACTCAAGACCACCACTGAAGATGTGAACAGTACATATTGCAGCATAGACAAGAAATAGAGTAAAGAGATGAAAAACAGTCAACTTCATTAAAACCTTTTCCAGGCATGACAAAAGTAGTAAGCAGGTGCTCAGAGCCTACAAAAATAAGGCCCAGTTCCCCTCATCCCAGCTGAAACACGCTCCCTCTTCCTTCCCACTGCCCACAGGTTTGTGCCAAACCTCCTCTCCGCTGTTCCTGCCTGGGGAAGACCAGCCCACCTGTCCTGGGCAGCACCACACAAGTCCCACTTTCCTGCTGACCCACGTCCTCTGGCAGCTGCCCCACCGCCAGCCTCCAGCTCACTCCAAACCTCCTTCAGCCCTGTCCCCTGACAGGTCACCTTGCTCCCTGTCACTACTCCCAAAAGGCACCTGCACCTCCACCCGCAGGCCCCTGCGCATCTGCCAGCTCCAGCTTCCTGCCCTCACTACAGCCACCTCTCCCTTGGTGTCCAGTCAAACACCTTTCTCTTCATCCTGCAGCCACACTGTCGCACAAAGCCCCTGCAAGCGGCACTGCCACCCGTGCATGGACCCCTACACCACCTCTCCATCCCCACGGTACACAGCAACCCCCAGACCCAGGGCTCTGCATCTCCTCCAGCTTCACCCAAGTCACGGGGCTCCCCAAACCTTAGGCGGGCCCCCAAAAGCCTCTTCCCCCTGGCACCTCATGCACACCCCGCCAGCCCCGCCAGACTCCCTGTCCCAAGGGCCGGCGCAGCGCCCCGCACTCACAGCCGCCCCCCTTCCCAGGGACGCAGCGCCCCGGCACGGCGCG